>SJXQ01001865.1:0-134399 GCA_006408695.1 Aepyceros melampus | reverse complement strand
CTGGGGTGGGCGGCAGGGGGGGGGGGGAGTGAAGCCGGTTGGAAAATCCCCCATCCACCTTGCCATCTCCAGGCACTTAGTTCTCTCACCTCTTGGGGGGGCACATGAAGGCATCCTTGTGGGAGGCTGGGCTGCCTGGGGTCCTAGCCTGGGTGCAGTACCACCCAGGAGTCGGGGGGGGGGCTCTGAAGAAGCTCCTTAGCTTCTCAGAGCCCCTCTTTTTGACTTGTGCATCTGGAATAATGCTAGCACAGGCCTCAAAGGTCCTGCGGAGATAAACAAGATCCTTCCTAAAGCATTTTCCTCATTAGACACAAAATGCTTCTCTCCCCACCAAAAGTTTTGCACCTTTTGCAGAGTCTGTTCCCACAAGACTACATCTGAATCAGCAGCAGAGTGTCAAAAGTAAGTCCATGTCAGGCCTCAAGCTGTAACCCTGCCTTAAAGCCAACAGTTCTTCTTGGGAGGAACTTTTCTTCACCATTTGGATGGTACAGACAGGGTCTTACAAGGAGGCAGGAACCAGGGGATTAATGGGTTCTGAATATTTGCATATGAAAGGCAGCCTCCCGTCTACTGTGCCCGGCAGTAACCGGGTGGGATGGGAACAGGAGAAGGCCTCTCTGCCTGCTGAGCAGGCCCCCGAGACTGAAGAGGTGGAAAAGCCCTCGCAACCTTGGGAACATTCATCAGCAGGGATCTATGGTGACCGGGTAGGTGGGGGGGTGACCTGGAGGGGCTCTTTGTTGTGCTCAGAACCAGGCAACTGGCTCTGGGAGCAGGCCCATCCCAGGCTTACTGCTGAGAGCCAAGCCCAGGCACCCCGTCTGGCTCTGAACCCCCCAAAGGTTCTGCTTCTGTCCCCTGCCCAGTGCACGGGGCCTGCATTCAGGCAGAGTACCCTAAGATGCGGAACAGTGACAGCCGGGCCCACAACACTGTCGCTCTGTCCCCTGTGGGTTTGTGTGTCAGCAGGTCCAAGGCTATGGACTGGGGAGAGCTCACCACCCCTGCCAGAGAGGTGAGAACACCCACCAGGCCTTGTCCACTCTTCTGCCCCTGGCACTGGCTTCCTGGTTTTCTCAAGGTGGTGTGTGTTTATTTTAGATCAAATTTCACATAGCAACATATCAGTAGGAGGAGCATAGCAGACCATCTTCTCCACTGTCTCTGGCAAGCCCTTTAAAACGGCCTGATGTTCCAACTGAGGGTCCACGCAGTTCTGCATCAATGGGCACATCAGTAGCGCCGAGGAAGGAGAGATGGGCCCGGCAGGCGGCGGTTCAGAGGCTGTCAGGGCAGAATGGGGGGCTGACATCCACGTTCCCAGATCTGAATATGCTCAACGGTGAGAACGAAGCAAACATGCAGATTTTCCCTAGTCTTCAACACGAGATCAAACACTCACCAATCTTAAAACCTGCAACTGCTATGAGGGTGGGGCCAGGGATGGAGCGAATGAAGGGGAAACCTTCCTTTTCACATTTGAGGCATAGTTTTTCTTTTTTTGAAAATTGTTTAATTTTTGGCTGCACTGGGTCTTGCCTGCTGCATACAGTCTTTCTCCCGTTGCAGCGAGTGGGGCTACTCTCTAGTTGCGGTGTGCGGGCTTCTCATTGCGGTGGCTTTGCTTTTTGCGGAGTTGTGGCACCACAGGCTTAGTTGCTCCGTGGAATCTTCCCGGACCAAGGATCGAACCCATGTCCCCTGCATGGGCAGGCAGATGCTTCTCCACTCTACCACTAGGCAAGTCCTGAGGCATCGTTCTTCAAAACGAAATGGCACTGGGAAAAGCTCAGGCAGCTCACAGGAAGATTTCATCAGAAGGACCTTTGTCTTCTGCCAAAGTAGGTTTCACATTATCAAGGTATGTAGGACCTGCACTAGTATCCTGGGGTCAGTGTTGGTGGGTGTTTTACTCTTAACTTTCCACGGATTAATCTCTTCCTTATCAAGGAACACAATTTACTGAGCTGAGGAGAGCATGGAGATGAAGAACACTTAAGGTGTGACCGTCAAGAAGGCGTCTTCTCTCATTAGGGAGTGTTATATGGAATTTTCAGTATATTGGTATTTACTGATTTAGTACCCCCTAATAAGCCCCTCGAAAGTCACAGCAGAGGGCTGAGGGTCATTAGATCCAAGTCACCATGATGAGGTTTCCACAAAGAGAATTTGGGAAATGAAAAGTGAAGTCACTCAGTCATGTCTAACTCTTTGTGACCCTGGGCAGAAAAAACACACCAAAATCCTTGCCAGGTCTTACCTGAGCACTTGGAATGTGAATCCATGCCATGTTTTCATGTGTGGTTGACTGTTCTTTGGCCCTAAGTCCACTCAGTTTTGCCCACACCTTTCTCCTTTAGCAATTTTGACAAGTTTTATTCCTTTCTAGCAGATTACTAAGCATCTTCTTTGCGTGATTACATACTTGCCTCCATTTTGAATATTCTTTCCAGGAGACCCACCACTATACCCCCAGCCTTACAGAGGGATATCTTGCTTCAGAAAATCCCTTCTGGGCCTTTCTCAGAGCACCGTTTCCAAAGTTTGCAGGATGTTTAGGCCTCATATGAGAATCTTACCAGGATTAGTATAGACAGTGACAGGTTGTGTAGCCCAGCCTCCATGAATTCCAGCCACCCCACCTGAGATTGTGGACTGGGTGTATTTCTTATTAGCAGCTCATTCCAGGACTCCACAAATGATGGACAGAAACGCCAGTGCTGCCTCACTTCGGGGCATAACCCAGTGAAAGAGAAAGAGCCACTGCACTCATATTCTGGCTTGTTCACAAAGCCTCCTTTTAATTTTCCGATTCCTTTGTCGAGATAGTTCAAAACAGCCAAAGGACTTAATAAGAAACACTGGGGTCAGGAGGGTCATACAGCTCATTTTTACCCCACCTCTGCCAGAGAAGATACTGCCAGGGTTAGAACTTTGCAGACATACCTTTCTCTTAATTACCTTTTCCCTCACAATGCACCCTAGAAGGAGAGATGCTATTTACATTTTTTTATTGTAAAGGATGTCATCAGAGGAAAACAAGGCTGGCAGTTTGTCAAGATGGCTGTCACAAAGAGAAGAGAAAGAAAAAACCTACACATAACACAGACAAAAGGTATCTCATCAAATGGCAAAACCTAAAAGCCCTTCCTGTCACAGGGCTAACGCCCTGCCTCCTGATCTGACCTGCTGAATTTCTAGACAAACTGGGCAAACACAGCAAAACTCAAAATGAAACAGGCCATTCAAAACGTCAAAAGCAGCAGCACTGTGCTGGGCTGTTGCTTTGCTGCCCTTCCTCTCTCAGCCCGCCCTGGGCTGCATCGCCTGTCCTCACTTTCTATCAAACGACTGGTGTGAACCCAGGCACCCTCCCTTCCAGCTACTCACATGATTTCACGGGCAGATCTGTGGTCCTGGGCTACATCTGGGGTGAAATGACTCCTCCTGGCTAAGGAACACCTAGAGCCATGGGAAGGCAGTGATAGCAGGTCTGTCTTCATCACAGAAATTACGGCTTAGGCTAAAACTTACCAGGACAGCTTCCAATCCTACTTCTCTTTGGCATGAAAAGATGGAACAGGTCCCAGTTAGGAGGGCACCATCAGAAGCCCACCACTGTGGCTCTTGGGACTAAGCTCTCCCCGGGCCTCCCAATGAGACATCCTAAGCCTCCACGTGAACGTGGCTCCCTCCTTCCAAAGCTCACAGTTACATGCAAGGACGTCACATGCAGGAAAGATCAACATCATTTTACATAATGCCTAAGTCGTGAGTTTGAAATAAAATAAGATTGTGTGATTTCCCAATCATATGGCTTAAATTACTAAGGAGCACAGAGGCGGGTAGGGCAGCAATCCACACGCCATATTTTCACCATCAGATTGACCAGAATGTTTTCTGATTATGGATTAGAATGAACAAGTTGTACAGATTCCATTTCATTATCACAGACTGTCTTCCTCCCGGTAATCTTCACATTCATTTATCTCATGAGTGCTTGAGGTCTGACATGACCTGCACCATTCACCTCTCACACAGAGATTACCCCACACTAAGCCCAGGCAGTCATACCGACTGTTGGTTCATTGAAAATCCTCCCCAATGTCATCCAAGCCTGCATTGCCTGGCACGTTCTGTTACGCCTCACATTTAAGTTCAGACATCTCCCTCCTAGTGGGAAGCTTTCTTGCCTGGCCCTTGTGCCATCCCTCTAGTCATTCATATTGTAACCTCCTTATGCTTTTGTAACCTCTAGACTTTAAACTCCAAGAGATCTGTTTTCTTCACAAATTCTTCCCCGGTGTCTAGCAGGCCATGGCTTACAAAATAGGTCTTCAGTATTTTCCAATCAAATGAATCTGAATGGGAATTATTTGGCGAAGAAGATACCCTTCCCCATAAGGGCTCGCGGTTTTAAGATTTCAAAAACCAACCAGAATTTTTCTGATCTCCAGCCAGGTATTCCTTCTCTTAGCAGTAAAACTGTGCCCATTTAATAATTTTTTCTTTCACCCATTCCTCTATCTGATACAGAATTCTTTCTTAGGTTTTGGTTTGCCATTTTCCCTGAAAGGCAAATTCACAGGCTTTTTCTTTCCGGCCCTTTTGTTCCACAGAGATCTGCGTAAGCCTTGCTCTGTAGGTAACAGAGCTCATGAAGCTAGGAACTGGCTCTGACCTGGCATGCACCTGCCCAGTGACAGCACTGCCCACAGGTACCACTCCCTGGAGGGCAGATTTGTTGCCATGGAGATAGGAGCTGGTAAGCAAAACCAAGCCAGCTTGGAGAGATTTTAAAAAATACTGGGTGCCTTTTGACTCATACCTATCAGATGGCTTTGCAAAGCTTCACAAAAATAATTACAGTAGGGAAAAATCAATAGGAGAATGTTGCTAACAAGTAGGATACAGATTAAAATGAAAAGCTCAACAGGAAAAAAATGTATTCAAATTCAAATAAAATAATCTTACTTCCTGTACCATCAATTCCTTTCCACCTGGGAAAAATTATACCAAACAACTCTTAGAAAGAAAGAGAATGTCTAGCTTTAAATTTTTCCTGAAGGAGTTTTTTTTGTTGTTGTTGTTGTGAAATATATGAACACATAAAAACAGCAAAAAATATAGAATAACAACAATAAATACCCAGTAGTGCTTATTATATACCAGGCAATTCACTTTATATATTCATACAAGCATTTGGTCAGGGCCTCCGCGCTGGCGCTAGTGGTAAAGAACCCGCTTGCCAGTGCAGGAAATCTAAGAGACTTGGGTTTGATCCCTGGGTTAGGAAGGTCCCCTGGAGGAGGAATTGGCAACCCACTCCAGTATTCTCGCCTGGAGAATCCCATGGACAGAGGTGCCTGGCAGGCTACAGTCCATAGGGTCGCAAAGAGTTGGACACGACTGAAGCGACTTGGCAGACGTGCAAGCTTTAGGTTAGGACTACTGGAACTTCCATTTTACAGATGAAGAATCTGAGACATGGAGAGGTTAAGAAACTTCCCCAAGGTCACAAAGTCTAGAAGGGGCAGAACCAGGATTTAACCTCAGGCTAAATGGCTACATTCATACTATTAACCACTGGACTATGCTACCTCTCACAGCTGGCATACAAACAAATGTATACAGCAAATGAAGAGTCCACAAGTAACATGAGCAGTCATGTACCTGCCATGTAGCTAGAGAAACAAACATCAGTAAATGTCTCAGAAGCTTTCTGTGGACTCCTCCCTCTGCCACTTCTCTTCCCAAGGTAACCATTAACTGAATTCTGTGTTCATGCTCTTTGTAATTTTAATATCTGTATCCCTAAGTGATTCATTTTCTACTGTATGTAAATAGAATCATAATATATGAATTCTTATATGAGTGGGTTATTAAATTCAACATTGTGTCTTTGAGATTCTTCCCTGTTAAAGATCACAGCTTTGGTTCATTCATATCTGAGAGCTGTGAATTATTCTGTTCTTTGTTTATCTATCCTCTGGTTGGCCATGCAGGCTGCTTCCAACTTTTATCAAAAAAACAACTGTATGGATAGCTTTTTGTATGAATTGAATTATACTAGCACCAGAAAAAAAACAAAACAAAAACCCAAAACACCTGGTTGTTTGTTAAACCACAGATACCTGGGTCCTACCATTGGAGTTTTATTTGATAGATCTGGGTTTGAGCCTGAAATTTTGTATTTCTAACAGGTTCTCAGATGATGCTGATGCCATGTGGCCGAAAGACTACTCTTTAAGAACCACTGCTCCAGGGCACAGACTGAGGAGTGGAGCTTCTGCTTTACAGGATATCCATATGCCCAGCTGTCTTCAGAGTCTATGTACAAATTAACAAATCCATCTGCATTTGTTCTCCATGTTTCTAATTATTTCTACTCCCCTGTTGAGGTATTTTTCATATATTTATTGGCCATTAATTTTCTTCTGTGTGATGACTAGTTCTTGCTCATTTTTATTGGGTTATTTGTGTTGTCCTTCTTGATCTGTGAGAGTTCATTATATTTTATGGGTATGAATCTCTCTTTGTTTTTATAAGTTGCAAAGATCTTCTCCCAGTTCCTGCCTTGTCATTTTATTCCTTTTATGTTGCCTTTTGAAGAACAAAAGTTGGTGATTTTAATGTAGTCAAGGATATCAATCTTACCTTGTTTGTGCTTTCTGTGTCTTGTTTAAGAAATCCTTTTCTACTACAACTATGACTGAGCACACGCCCACATCTGAATTATCACTGTTTTCTATTATTAAGATTATTTATTTGCCAGGTCCCCTCATTTCTTATCAGTTTTATGGGAACTGTATCTACTTTGTTAGTTTTTCTCTTTTTTCTTTTGCCACACCACGCAGCATGTGGGATCTCAGTTCCCTGATGGGATCAACCCCACACCCCCTGCACTAAAGTGCAGTCTTAACTGCAGAACCACAAGGGAAATCCCTGGTTAAGTTTTAGGTTTTTTTTTTCTTTTTTTTTGAGAAATTATGTTTTGTGGTAAAATATACATAACATAAAAATTAACATTTTTACCACTTTAAAGTGTGTAGTTCTGTGGCATTAAGTACATTCACATTTTACACCACCACCATTTATCTCCAGAACTTTTTCCTGTTCTCAAACGAAACACTCTAACTGTTAAGCACCAACTCCCCACCCCACCCTGTTAATCCCTGGCAACCAGCAACAGCCACTTCACTTTCCGTCTCTATGTATTTGAGACATTTGACATGTATTTGTCTCTAGGTACCTTATGTAAGTGGAGTCACACAATATTTGTCCGTCTGTGACTGGCTTATTTCACTGAGCATAATGTCCATCCATTCTGTAACATGTGTGAACATCTCATTTCTTTTTAAGACTGATGAAGTCCACTGTATTATATAACCACAATTTGTTTACCTCACTCATTTGTCAATGGACCCTCCAGTGGCTTCCACCTTGCTGTTACTATGAATAATGCTGCTATGAACATGCGGTACAAGTATCTGCTTGACACCCTGCTTTCGTTTTTTAGGGGTATATACCCAGAGGTGGAATTGGTGGATTTAACTGTATGTTTAATTTTTTGAGGCATCTCCATACCGTTGTCCACAGAAGCTGTACCATTTTACAATCTCACCAGTAATGTACAGGAAGTTTCCATTTCTCCACGTTTTCACCAATACTTGTTATTTTCTCTTTGTTTTTAAATAGCCAGCCTAATGGATGTGAAGTAGTATGTCACTGTGGTTTGATTTGCATTTCCATAATGTGTTAGTCATTTTAAAGAAACAAATTTTGGCTTTATCGTTTATTTTTTTGTTGTATATTTGTTCTGTTATCTTTAACTTTTCTTTCCATTACTTTTCATGGGGTTTATTCTGCTTTTTCATTCTTAATCTAGATGCTGTTGTTGAAATAAGGATCACAACAATGAATTTTTAAATTAGGACAGTTTACTAATAGCCTGTACCCAGGAAAAGGACACACAGTCCACAAGTAGACAGCACCATTCTTGTGGTTCCTTAGAACCCTGAAGTTATAAGAACTCTTTTGTACATGTTTGTGTAAGTAATATGGGCAGAACTAGCCCAATAGTACAAATCAACCCTCTAGGTCTTCCTCTGAGAAATACTACCCTTCTCTATGGTTGCTGCTGCTGCTGCTAAGTCACTTTAGTCGTGTCTGACTCTCTGCCATAGACGGCAGCCCACCAGGCTCCTCTGTCCTTAGGATTCTCCAGGCAAGAACACTGGAGTGGGTTGCCATTTCCTTCTCCAATGCCTGAAAGTGAAAAGTGAAAGTGAAGTCGCTCAGTCGTGTCCGACCCTTAGCAACCCCATGGACTGCAGCCTACCAGGCTCCTCCATCCATGGGATTTTCCAGGCAAGAGTACTGGAGTGGGGTGCCATTGCCTTCTCCCTCTTTTTATGTGATCAGGAGTCTGGAACTTATGGGCAGGGTTCTTGTGATCAGGGGGACTGGGAGGTTGGGAAGGGTGGGAAAGTGATTTTATGATACGGAAGAAATATAGTCATTTCTGGTGGGTCAAGGATGTGTAGAGTTTTTCACCTATGTGTAGCTCCTTAAATTAGGGGGACAAAGGCTCAAAATTCAGCCTTTGAAGTCTTAATATGTAGTATTCTTATTATTTAAACCCCAGTAATTTCTAATTTTTATTGTAATTTTTTGATTTGTAAGTTTTCTAACAGATAAACTTTTTAATAAAGAATTTTCTTTTAATCCTATATAAAACAATAGCAATTTAAAACTATTTCTGAAAGTAAAATATTCACATATGAACAAGTAACTGCAAAATTCATACTTCCAGGAAATCCGAAAAGACAAAAGGTGTAACAGTGATTTGTAAGTTGTTTAGTAAGTTTGTTTTTTAATTCAGTGTGGGCTTTCTTTCCCTTCACTAGTTTGAAAATTATACTTTCTGTTCTTCTATTCATTTTCTTACTATTAAATACATTTAAAGTCTAAAGTTAAACATTTATAATCTCTTTTCAAGTAGAACTATAACATACTTTAGCTGATTACTATACCCACTAGCCAATTCATTATGCTATTTTTATTCAGTATAATTTTTAACCTCACATTAGACATTCATATTGCTGTTTTATATAGTTAATGTATGTCTAAATATACCCACCTATTTACTTAATAGCTTAGTAATCTATTTTACATCTCTATCTTCCATCTGGGGTCGTTTCCTTTTCTCATCTGAGGACATTCTTTAGAATTTCTTCAGAGGAGGCTGGGTGGCAGTAAAATTTCTCAGTGTTTTTCTGCCTCAAAAGGCTTTTACTTCATCCTCTTTTTTGATATTTTTAGTATATATAAAAAATCCAAAAAACTGGATCTTCTTTTCCTAGCTAGCTGAAGATATAACTCCATTGTCTTGACCTCTATGTTGGTTTTGAAAGGTAAGCTATCAGTGTAAATGCTGTTCTTAGGTATCTATTTCATCTTTCTTCTGACTGCTTTTAGTATATTTTTTCAGTTCTTCAGTTTCATTATGAAATATCTACTTAAAATTTTCTCTTTATTTCTTCTGCTTCAGATCTGTTGGGCTTTCTGCATCTTAGGTTTAATATCATTCAACATTTCTGGACTGGAACTTGGTTTTTTCTTCCCATTTTCTATAGTATTTCCTTTTGCACTTGTGTTTGCAGCATCTTTAGGTCATCCCCCTGGTCTCAGTCTAATTTCATACCTTCCCTCTCTTTGTCTCTCCAAGCCATATTCTGGATTCTTCAGATCAGTTTTTCAGCTCATCAGTGTGCTCTTCAACTGTCTCCAGTCTGTTTAATCCATTGAGTGTTTAGTTCCTATTTTTCATCTCTAGAAGTTCCATTTTCTTATTTAAAAAATCTTTGCAGTCATTTTATAGTCTCTTGTCCTTATTCATGTTTTCAATGCTTTTAAAAACATTTATCAAACATGTTAAAGTATTTATTTATATATTTTGGCTGATAAACCCAATAATGACGTATTTACAGGTCCAGCTCTAATGTCTGTTGTTTCTGCTGGTTTTTATTCATGGTGACTTATTTCCTTGTGTTCTGAGTGAAAGATGTCTTTCTCTAGAGGGGATTTCTTTTTATTTCTGAGTCACCTAGGGTTGTTTAGAATATTAGCAGTGCCATAATATTATTCGGAATCCTTACTTTAAGGTTTCTCTCCTTTCCTAATGTTTCTTCAAAGAAACGGTTCTCCAACAGATAGAAATCAATACTGGGAACATCTGCTATCCTTCCTACCAGGAGGATCACAAATTGAGTTATTCCCATTTTCAGAATATGAAGGAAGACTGTGAGGAAGATACACTGCTGAAATATCTCACAAAGAGTATTCTTTACTACTTGTATCTAGGTTTAACTTCAGGAAGATTTTTATTTGGCTGTGAAAGTAGGGAGTTCCCTAACTGCCTAGTGGTTATGATTCTGAGCTTTCACTGCTATGGCCCACTCAGGGAACTGAGATCCCATGAGCCAGCAGCATAGCCAAAAAAAGGAAAGAAAGAAATGTAGCCAAAAAATCACAGGAAAAGATGCTCAGCATCACTGATTATTAGAGAAATGCAAATCAAAACCACAATGAGGTATCACCTTACACCCATCAGAATGGCCATCATGAAAAAACCTACAAACAATAAATGCCAGAGAGGGGGTGGAGAAAAGGGGGCTCTCTTGCATTGTTGGTGGCAATATAAATTGATACAGCCACTGTGGAGAACAGTAGGGAGGTTCCTTAAAAAACTAAAAACAGAACTACCATATGGTTCAGCAATCCCGTTACTGGACACTTACCCAGAGAATACCATAATTCTAGAAGGCATATGCAACCCAGTGTTCACCGCAGCACTATTTACAATAGCTGGGACATGGAAGCAACCCAAATGTCCATCAACTGAGGAATGGCAAAAGAAGATGTGGTACATCCATACTATACATATGACTGTTAGCTATAAAGAAATAACAAAATAATGCCATCTGCAGCAATACGGATGGACCCAGAGAGTATCACACTGAGTTAACATAAGTCAGACAGAGAAATATCATATGATATTGATTATATGTGGAGTCTGAGGTAGGCGGGTAGGTACAAATGAACTTATTTATGAAAAAAAAAATAGAATGATGTATGTAGAAACAAATTTGTGTTTACCAGGGGTAGGGGTGGGAGAGGCATAAATTGGGAGATTGGGACTGATATATACACAGTACTATATATGAAATAAACAACCAATAAGAACTGCTATATAGCATAGGGAACTCTACTCAATACTCTGTAATGACCTATACGGGAATAGAATCTAAAAAAAAAACAGTGGGTATAAGTATTATATGTATAATTGATTCACTTTGCTGTACACCTGAAACTAACAAAACAGTATAAATCTATTATATGCCAATAAAAATTTAAAAATAAAATGATTACTCCCAGAAAACAAAAAAAGAGAAACGTAGTCCCTTTTGCAATTTAGTTACTAAACCATCTATATCAGCTCATAAAGGTGAATCATAAATGATGAAAATTGCACGACTGTCTATTTTATTCACATCATGAGACACCGCTTGATTAACAACCCTCCAATCATGGAAATGCACAAACCTGTGAGGGTCATCTGGATCACAGTTAGGGAGAAACTGAGTGATGGCTTCCGCCACTTCTTCATTTGATAAAACATCCCAGAGTCCATCAGTGGCCAAGATCAGCACATCATCTGCTCCATGCTCGTATTTGGAGAGATCATAGACTCTTACCTGAAAAGAACAGGAATACCCTGCTTAAGAAGTTAGGAGCATATTATTCCCCTTAACAGACTGGCTTCTGATTTCCCTTCCCTTTTCTTGCCCAGCCCAGTGGTTCTTAAGTGTGCAGCACGCTTTGTGGCCAGGGGTAGCCTCCTTTGGAGACTTGCCGTGTAGACATTTGGGGCGTCAAACACAACTGTAAATGAGCTCAAGAAATTACTAGTTGCCAAGGAAGAAGTTAACTGAAAATTAATGCCCGACATGTGGCTGGGACAATGACACAGACACAGTGGTAGCTAGCAGAGCAGCAGGAACTTGCTGCCTGCCTTTCTTCGCACATCCATCCCACAGACATTGATTAAGGGTCTGCCCTGTGCCAGATGCTCTAAGTATAAACAGCAGAATTCCCTGCTTCTGAGCTCTCAGAAGCTTGTGAGAAAGACAAGGCCAGTCTAGGCTCCGTAGAAGCTGCTCTGCATGTATTGGTTTAGGTCTGCGAAGACACATTTATTTCATGCCCTCACTTGATACCTTTTGGCTTGCCTTCTCTGAGATCCCTGGAGCTGGACTTGTCTCATGTACACATGGAGTTCTGATGCTGCACTTAGGTCTGAGGAGCCTCAGTGTAGCCTAAATTACAAAGGACACACGCCAAGTGTGTGTCTTAGCAAACGTGAAGTCCTTCCTCACCTCTAGTACCTGAAATGACTTGTATTTCAACATCCCCCTTGATTCTTTTCAAGAACAGAGTGACCTTAGCAAAACTAACACTAGTGAAAACAAGCCTTACTTCTGTTAGGCCACCCTAACTGGAGCTAATGTTCCCCCTACTTGGGTGGCACAGAAGGAGAAGAGTTGGGGATTTCATTGCTATGCCCTACTAATTTGACAGAATCAGCCCTGTCTGCACCCCCTCATGAACTGAGGACAAAGACAGATCAATGTCATCAGTCTTCCAAGTCCTTCAACCTCATTTCATTATCCTGTTTTCTAAAAACAAGTCTAAGTGACAGCTGCAGGCCAGGGGAGGGCGGAGGATGGCATGTAGGCAGCTGTCCCCGTGTCCCATCATAGAGTCACTGTCCTGTCATCTCAGATCTCGAGATGATGCAATTCTAAGAGGCCTACAGAATGTTCACATCCTCATCTGTAAAAGCCAAGCCTCCTGTATTTCAGGAAGGTTTGCCCAGGCCAGTGACACCCTGCCTCAGGATGAACAGCCTACACCCAACAGCAGAAAACAACAAAATGCCCATACCTGCCCCAAAGTTTTTGGAGAAATGAGCTCAAATGGAAAATAGCCTCTGTGGCTGGTGAATAAGACAGCAACAATTTAGCTAATGGTACACACAGCATGAACCTCGCTCGGGAGTGTCGGGTGGGGAAAGAGCACTCACGGGAAGACTGGACTGGCTTTTAACATCTTCCTTTCAAAAGGCATTCACTTCGGGGTAAGTTTATATTCTGGAGAACACACTGTACCTTCTGGGGCCAAATTAAAGACAACAGGAGCGGGGATCTTAAATTTACAGCAAACTGGAAAGTCCCAAATGCCAGAATTTCAGCCTCAGGCCACTGAACCCATGTGGTTCAATTTTCCCTCTGTAGCGGCAAGCAAACTCCCTCTGCTTTATCTTCTGTGGTTCCCGGGTGTCTTGGAACAGTGCTTCTGAAAAGTTAATGTGCACAGCCATCAGCCAGGATCCTAATGAATGCAGCTTCTAACTCAGCGCTAGGGTAGGGCCTGCGAGCGTGAACTTCTAATTCGTTCCTGTGTGATGCCGGTGCTGCTGGTCGCTGGACACTCTGAATACTAAGGCCACCAGGAAGTCCTGCTGGTTGGTAACAGGGAAACCAAGGGCTCCATGATATCTAGTAGTCTACCCCTTAGGGGAGACTACAGCAAGGACAGCAAATGGCACTTCTGAGCTCCCACTTCCAAGTCTGTATCATGTGTTGTTATCTCTGCTATGCAATCACTTGGCTTATGAGAGACTGCTAGCTTCTTATTGGGGTATATCTACAAGAAATTTCTGTGATAATTTGAGCTCCCTACGATCGAAAATTGGAGAAGGCAATGGCACCCCACTCCAGTACTCTTGCCTGGAAAATCCCATGGACAGAGGAGCCTGGTAGGCTGCAGTCCAGAGGGTCGCGAAGAGTCGGACATGACTGAGCGACTTCACTTTCACTTTTCACTTTCATCCATTGGAGAAGGAAATGGCAACCCACTCCAATGTTCTTGCCTGGAGAATCCCAGGAATGGGGAGCCTGGTGGGCTGCCGTCTATGGGGTCGCACAGAGTTGGACAGGACTGAAGCGACTTAGCAGTAGCAGGATTGAAAATGTTCCTTGTAAAGGGAAGAAGGGAGATGTGGGTGTCACGTGCTTGTAGCATCTTATATTTGTAGCTAAATACAAGATGCCACCTGCCTTCCAGCTTCTTTTAAAAGAGGTTTCATGGTGGGGGGAGTGGAGGAGGGAGGGTATATGTGTATATATATAGCCAATTCACGTTGTTATACAGCAGAAACTAACACAGTATTGTAAAGTAATTATCCTTCAATTAAAAGAACTTGCCAATCATTATTTCTGCCTGAAACTTATGAGATACTTTCAGCATATCCTTTCTGAGAAAAATGATGAAAAATTAAGCTTAAATACATTTAAGAAGTCATGCAGTCATGTATGGATGTGACAGTTGGACCCTAAATGAGGCTGAGCGCCTAAAAATTGATGCTTTCAAACTGTGGTATTGAAGAAGACTCTTGAGAGTCCCTTGGACTGCAAGGAGATCCAACCAGTCAATCCTAAAGGAAATCAGTCCTGAATATTCATTGGAAGGACTGATGCTGAAGCTGAAGCTCCAATACTGTGACTACCTGATGCGAAGAGCCAGCTCACTGGAAAAGACCCTGATGCTGGGAAAGATTGAGGGCAGGAGGAGAAGGGGCAACAGAGGATGAGATGGATGGATGGCATCACCGACTCAATGGAATGGGTTTGAGCAAGCTCCAGGAGTTGGTGAAGGACTATGAAAGCCTAGCATGCTGCAGTCCAGGGGGTCACAAATACTCAGACATGACTTAGCAACTAAAAAGAGAGGTTTCTAGGGCTGAAGATAACATCCGTTTCATTTCAGGACCTGCCCTGTGCGTAGGGTGCCAGTCTCTTCAGGCGCTTTCTGCTGGCCCCCAAAGTGTGGAGATTCGAGTTGCTTTAAGCGGACGTTGTCCTGCCTGCTACTCAAGTAGAAATCCGGCCAACAGAATGGATGTGGGTTGATAAATAGAAACATGTTAGAAAATGTTCCTTTTCAGTTCCGTCAGAAAATTGAATCCTTCCCTAATTCCCCTATTCACATTTCCGTACAACTCTCTAATGCAGTTTCCTTACCCAACATGAAAATCCCTCTCAATACCATTCTCCGAGCAATTTTTATGTAAATAATAAAAAGCTAGCCTCAACCCTATTCCCCGAGGCACTCCTCAATTAACATCCTTTTAGATTTTTGCTTTTTTTTTTTTACTGCTACCCTTTGTTTCCTGCCCTTTAGTCAATTTCCAAAGGACTCTGCCAACTTTCCACTTACAGCTCGTGTCTTATACATTAACCTGCGATGCAGAACATTTGGTGAAAACCCCCTCAGCAAAGCTGGCCTGCTGGGCAAGGCATCCCACTGCATGCTCATCCTCCCCAGCAGCAAGGATTTCAGAAGATTCCAGCGGGCTCTGGTATAAAAAGCTAGCCTCAACCCTATTCCCCGAGGCACTCCTCAATTAACATCCTTTTAGATTTTTGCTTTTTTTTTTTTACTGCTACCCTTTGTTTCCTGCCCTTTAGTCAATTTCCAAAGGACTCTGCCAACTTTCCACTTACAGCTCGTGTCTTATACATTAACCTGCGATGCAGAACATTTGGTGAAAACCCCCTCAGCAAAGCTGGCCTGCTGGGCAAGGCATCCCACTGCATGCTCATCCTCCCCAGCAGCAAGGATTTCAGAAGATTCCAGCGGGCTCTGGAGACCCGACCTTCCCTCCCTGGAGGCGCTATGGGCCCTCCTCCGTCAGACCACACTGGCCATGCCAGAGAGCCCTGATCAACTCCTCAAATAGCTTCTTAATGTTCCAGGAAGCCCCTCATCAAAAGTATGGGCTCGGAGGCCCCCTAGGACTCAGACACAAGGAGGACAGTCTGTGGGAGAGGAGAAGGGAGATCGGCAAAGGCCTCTGTGGGAAGGTCTGGGGAACACGGGCAGAATTCCTAGTGGCTCCTACCCTCGTGCCCATCTGCCAAGAAAGGGAGAGAAAGTCACGGGCATCCTACAACTCTTGCCGTTTCTCAGAGCCGCAGAGAGGTGAGTGCTGGCTGGATCCCTCTGTCCTCCTGGATGCTTTGTGCCATGTTTTTTGAGCACTTCCTGTGTGCCAACCGTTGTGAACAAAAGTGAGAAAAGTCCTCACAACTTCTCAACAAGGTGTGACAGACACACAAATAAATTACAGTGTCAGGAGATGACCGATGCTTGAAGACAAATCAGGCAGAGTGGCAGGAGAGCCCTTTCAGAAGACGTGGTCAAGGCAGGCATCTCTGGGAGGGCACCATGTGAACAGAGGTCGGAAAGGTGACTTTCCACAGGACCCTTCCCGTGGCTCCTCTCCTTCCTTTGGGGACTGTCATCCTCCTCTGGTTGAAGTGTGTGCGGACAGTCTCAGACTGGTGGTGAAGGAGAGAGGCTGAGGGGACAGTCACCCCCACTGCCAGAGCAACCCTGAGGACGATCTGAGAGCAAGCCACCTCTCTTGCTTTTCCACGACCCTCTGCAGACGCACTTCCTTTCGGGTTCACTAGCACAGTATTTACCTATGTGTACCAACCTGGGTTCACCTGTCTCTCTCTTCCACATGAATAGTTATTCTCAAACTTTAATATGTTTTATGAATCACTTGCAGTACTTATAAAATTAAGATTCAAGGGCCCATCTTTAAAGATTCTGATTGTATAGATCTGAGCCCAGATATCAGGCTGTGTGCCTGGCAGGTCACTTCAGTCGTGTCTGACTCTTTGCGACCCTGTGGGCTGTAGCCCGCCAGGCTCCTCTGTCCGTGGGATTTTTCAGGCGCACGTACTGAGCGGGTGGCCACTTCCTCCTTCAGGGGACCTTCCTGACCCAGGGAGCGAGCCTGCATCTCTTACGGCCCTGCACGAGCACCACTAGTGCCACCCGGGAGCCCAGACTATGCAAAGAAGGGCAATCCCAAATCAAAGGGTGGGGGCCCTCTCCTTGAAAACACAGTTTTAGGGCAATAAGCTACCCCGGGGCAAGGTCCAAGGTTCCTGTTTGTTTTTGCCCCCAGGACAGTGCCCAGATCCCAGCCCGTGGAACCAGGCAGTAAGCCACCAAGAGAAGTGTTGCCCTTGGTGGGGGTTTACACTTGTCCTCCTTACAGTGAACCACCCGAGAGCTGGTCAGCTTCTCTCCCCTGCAAAAGTCACCTTCGAGAGGTCAGAGATTCCACTCTGCACTTCCTCTGTGGGCCTCACCATGTCTTTCAGAGAGTAAATCCCACTAGATTTTCAGGACATACTTGCTCAGACAGAATAGTGTTAATCCCCCAGTTGCATCTGACTCTTTGTGATCCCATGGGCTGTGGCCTGCCAGGCTGCTCTGTCCATGGATTCTCCAGGCAGGAATACTGGAGTGGGTTGCCATGCCCTTCTCCAGGGGATCTTCCTGACACGGGGATTGACCCTGGGTCTCCTGCATTGCAGGAAGATTCTTTACCACCTGAGCCACCAGGGGTTGTAAACATTTCTGTCTCGGCTGTGCCGGGTCTTAGTTGCAGCATGTGGGATCTAGTTCCCTGACTAGGGATCGAACCCAGGTCCCCTACATTGGGAGCTCAGAGTCTAAGCCACTGGACCACCAGGGAAGTGTTGGTGAGACAGAATGAATGGGAAGAAAGGAGGAAGAGAAAGAATTCAACATATAAGATCCATTCAGAAGACCCCCTAATCTCATGGTGACCCAACAATTTTAGCTTGTAAACTGATGCTCCCAGGCAGTCATCAAACTGTAATGTGCTGATATTTAAAAGAAGTAGCAGACTCTCCTTTTCTCCCCTCATTCTCAGGGAAGCTGCTAACAGGCCAAAAAGAAAAAAACCCCAAAAACAAAAAAAAAACACAGCCTTGGGGGAGCAGGAAGAAGTTCAAGGGCACCAAGGGTTGTGGCGAATGTGCCCCTGAATGAGCCAAGTGCTCATGGCTCTCGCAGCCTGCCCCTCCCCGCTTCAAGAGCAGCTAGAGACACCCTTGCCTTTGTTACCAGCCCCTGCTTTGCAGGGGAGCTGGGGAAAACAACTTCAATACGGTACCTTCCCGCAATGCTCAGTCGGACACTGTGTCAGCGTGTGTCTAATATTTGTTCACGTCTTTACTCTATTACTGATGACCTTTCAGTGGCCTGTTCAGAGAGCTCATACTACTGTAAGCTGATGCTGCTTCTTGAAGCCACTCTGAAAAAGAATCCATCAATTCTTCCATTTGCCAGATCTCAGCTACTCCGCTCGGATGTCCTCACCACTTTCACATCTTTATCAACACAGCAAATTCTCCAAAACCCTTTTCCCTTTTAAGTACTCAAAGGAGGACGAGATGTTCCCACAGCTCAGGCCCTGCTGTCTGCAGAAGCAGGAGCCCTCCCTGCCTGGGTGATGAGAAGCCCTCATGTCTGGTCTCTACTTCTAACCAGTCTTGGGCTTGAGACAGGTCATTTATTTCTTTAGCCCTCAGTTTTCTCATCCCTGATATCACTGTTTAAAAACTGAGAAAACTAAAAGACAAGAAAAATAAATATTATAACACCTGTTCTACCTTTCTCACAAAGCTATTGTCAAGATCAAAGGAGATAATGTGGAAGAGAATGACAAATTCTTTTTAATGCATGACATGTTTTCTGTTGTTGTTGTTTTTTTTTTTAAATCTTTTGGCTGTGCTGCATGGCATGTGGGATCTTAGTTCCCTGACTAGGAATCAAACTCGTGCCCCCTGAATTGGTGGCATGGAGTCTTGACCACTGGATGACCAGGGAATTCCTAGCATGTTTTTGTTATTTATTATTTTGGGGCTCTGAAAGTAAGCTAGTTGGTGGAAGGAGGTAAGTTAAGAGTGAGCTCAAGGAACCTGGGTCTCACTTAAAATGGCAGTGATTGGGACTATTAATCCTGTTTTTGGCAGATAAGCCAGGTGGCTCCCAAGGTAAAGGCTGCTAGTATGTGGTGAGAACTAAGAAGAGTACAAATTCTCTTCCTCTCCACCCTCTGTGGCCAATGAACCCAGAAGCTCAACCTGCAGAAGTCTGAACATGGCATTTGTACAGAAAATAAAACTCTAGCATATTTCATCACAGTTGAACAAACTGAGTAGATCCTTTCAATACTGGCATTCTGGCAGGCTACCAAGACTGCACCCAAATTCTCTGTTGTGATTCCATCTATACTAGATGACGTCATGAAGAAATACACACTGAACTTGGGTTTGAGACCAAGCTCTGCCCTTAGCAGTTAGGCAACACCACTTTATTCATTCACATTTTAAAGTTTCTTGACAACCTGCCAGGAATACAAAATGAAGATGTGCCGATTAATCAGATGGGGAGTGTCAGGGAGGAGGAATTTGGGCATCACATGCCGTACACGGAGACAGAAATGCAGGGGGCCAATGCCTGGGGATGAGAGAGGGGGCTGGTGTGCTGGAGCGGCTCTAGATATTTTAGTTTGGCTGGAAGTAATGTATTTCCACTGGGCAGTGGTGAGGGACGAGGTTTCTCAAATCTTCAGTGTCTCCCTTTGTGAAAGGGAAGGTTAGGACAAGGTGGCCACTGGGGATGCTAAGGGCTCAAATATTCCCCAACTCTTCCATCATAGGATGAGTTAGACCTGGATGGGAATGACCACATGACCTCAGAGTATCTGGCTGCAAATGAATGAAGGGACATTTAAGTATGACCACTATGTTGCCTACTATCCCAGAAGAGCTGACTCATTTGAAAAGACCTTGATGCTGGGAAAAACTTGAGGGCAGGAGAAGAGGACGATAGAGGATGAGCTGGCTGGATGGCATCACCAACTCAATGGACATGGGTTTGGGTGGACTCCAGGAGTTGGCAATGGACAAGGAGGCCTGGTGTGCTGCAGTCCATGGGGTTGCAGAGAGTTGGACACGACTGAGCGACTGAACTGAACTGAACCCCAGAAGAAGCTGGTTGCTGCGGTTGTGGGTATAATTTTCTATGTAAAATGCACCAGGTATTCTTGAGGTTTTATTTTTGGGGGGAGTCTACTGACAAAATAAACCTTTGACTTTTGAAGGTGGCTATCATCTAATAGGGGATTCCCAATGGCTTAGTGGTAAAGAATCCGCCTGCCAATGCAGGAGATATGGGTTCATTCCCTGGGTCACGAAGACTCCTGGAGAAGGAAATGGCAACCCACTCCAGTATTCTTACCTAGGAAATCCTATGGACAGAGGCGCCTGGAGGGTTACAGTCCACAGGGTTACAATAGAGTTGGACATGGCTGAGCATGTGCGCACATACACCATCTAATAGCTAAAAAACTTTCTAAACCAGCTGAAATATTAGGTAGGATAGACAGTCTGAAGTTGTACCCAGGCCCTGGCTGTGATAGCTAAGGCTTTCATTTTCTCCACATGAAGCCAGAACTTTATAACTCTGGGAAGTAAGCTAGAAGAAGGGATTTCCTTTACATATGGAGGTGGGGGGTGGGGAGAGGGGCTCTCCTATCTTCTACTCCTGTCTCTGAATTCCAATGATTAGTTCACCACCGAATCAAAGTTTCACTGAATGGATCAGTGAACAGATGGACTTGAATCTAGCTTGTTAGTCATCTGAGGAATACATTTCTGTTCATTAAAATCCCTGCTTGCCTGAGATCATTTTGGTTTCTGCTGCTTTCCCAGCATAATTATTAACAGCATCCCCACTGACTCTTAAAACTGTCCTGGTTGAGAGAGTTAAGTTACCTAGTCTCCTGGTGCGTAAATAATTAAACGACCACTGTTCTCTATTCTTGTAGCTGAGCTTTGTAACCATTGGGACTGAACCTAACCACAGTGTGTTACTACTTCACAGGACTTACTCCACAATAGCAAGATTTCAGTGTTCTCAAGTGAGCAGAACAAGTTACTGTGTCTCTTGCCTTAGAAGAAACCCAGTCACCCCTGGTAAATTATGAGGTACCCACCGCAAGCGGCCCAGGTCTAGGCAGACCTGTGGGTAGTCGGAGAGTGAGGTATGAAAGAGCCCTAGCCTAGAAGCCTAGAACCACAGGCATAGAGAAAATGAATCATGCAGTCCAGGACTAGAGCATGGATGACCTCAGGATTACAAAACTAAAGTTCTGAAACACTGAAGAGCAGTTAAGGTAAGGTAAGGTAAGGTAAGGTAAGGTAAGGTAAGGTGAAGTCGCTCAGTCGTGTCCGACTCTTTGTGACCCCGTGGACTGTAACCTACTAGGCTTCTCCGTCCATAGGATTCTCCGGGCAAGAATACTGGAGTGGATTGCCATTTCCTTCTCCAGGGGATCTTCCCGACCCAGGGATCGAACCCGGGTCCCCTGAATTGGAGGCAGACGCTTTAACCTCTGAAGAGCAGTTACAACAGTGTTTTTCCAAGAGTGGCCTCTGGATCACCTGCTTCAGAACTGTCTAAAAATGGAAAAATCCCTAAGGCCTCCACCCTAGACCTTGTGATTCACGTTTTCAGGAAGTGGATTCCAGGATTTACATTAACAAACTCCTCGAACTATTCTTACATGCATTAATACAATGAAAGCGAAAGTTGCTCAGTTGTGTCTGACTCTTTGCAATCTCGTGGACTATACAGTCCATGGAATTCTCTAGGCCAGAATCCTGGAGTGGGTAGCCTTTCCCTTCTTCAGGGGATCTTCCCAACCCAGGGATTGAACCTAGGTCTCCTGCACTGCAGGCAGATTCTTTACCAGCTGAGCCACAAGGGAAGCCTGCATTAATACAATAAATTAATGTGAAAAAGATACACTGTGTTTAACTGGAACATTCAAGTGAAATTATTATTGTTCAGGAGAGGATCAGAGGATCTCCAGTGAGAAGAAATGTTTGACAGAATGTACAGGTTGCCTCCTCTGTGTGACCACAAATTTCATGAGTTGCCAAGCTAGATTATTTGGTGTGTGTCCAAGTAAATTTCAACTTCTGGTTTTATTCAGATGGCTTGTTGGCAAATCTCGAGACACTTCCCAATGGGAACCATCCATGTGGATGACACACGGGTGCATCATAAGTGACGTTTTTAACAACTAGACTGGAAATGCAGAAGTTACAGATGCAAATGGATAGGCTAGGGCATGAAGTCTCTCCCGTATGTAAAGTCAGATGGTACTGGAATGAAGAAAGCAGTTCTATACACTCTTAGCATGTGACTATTTTCCCCCCAGACATTTTCAGAATGCTGATAGTGATGGGAAGAGGGTGTAAGACTCCCCAAGGGGGCATCAGCCCAACTGAGAAGGCAGATGTATGAGATGCTATAGACATGGGACTAGAGAGGAGGTTCCAGAAACTGCCCACAAAGCTGAACTCACAGAACAGAGAGTCGAGTCGGGGGAGGGGGTGGGGTGGGGAGAGAAATGGAGAGAGAATGGTCAAAGGGCACACGCTGTGTTTATAAATTCTGGCGATCCAAAGTACAGCATGGTGATTATAGTTAAATATCTGTATATAGTATATTTTATATACTATTGGTTGGCCAAAAGGTTCATCTGGGTTCTTCTATAAGATGTTATGAAAAAACATGAAGAAACTTTTTGACCAGCCCAATATATATAATACATATTGCTGCTGTTTAGTCACTAAGCCATGTCTGACTCTTGCAATCCCATGGACTGTAGCCCGCCAGGCTCCCCTGTCTGTGGGATTTCCCAGGCAAGAATACTGGAGTGGGTTGCCATTTCCTTCTCCAGGGATCGAACCCACAGCTCTGTGTCTCTTGCACTGGCAGGCAGATTCTTTACCACTGCGCCACCTGGGAAGCCCCACATACATACATATAAATATATATAATATATAATATGTGTGTGTGTGTATATATATATAATATGTGTGTAATACTGTATTATATACTTAAAAGTTGCTAAAAGAGTAAACCTTAAATGTTCTCAGCCCAGAAAAGGGCTGGGAAATATGTGATGTGATAGAAGTGTTAGCTAATACTACTGTGATAATCATTTTGTAACCGTTGATCCTCAAACAACTAGGGGGTTAGGGGCACTTACCCTCTGCACAGCTGAAAATCTGCAAATAGCTTAAATAGTCAGCTCTCTCTGTGGTTCCTCCATATCTGTGGTTCAATCAAACTCGGACTGTGTAAGAACTGTAGTATTTACTACAGGGAAAAATCTGTGTAAGTGACCTGTGCATTTCAATCTCATGTTGTTCAAGGGTCAACTGTATATAACACATCAAAACAATGTATATCTTAAAATTATAAAATGTCATATATCAGTTCTATCTCAACAAGACTGGAGGGGAAAAGGTGCCAAATACAACTGCTCTCAGCTATCAAAGTATCCTTAGACAGAACTCAGCATTTTCCTTTTGTACAGGGGGATCCGTTGTTATGAAGGTCTGCAGGTTATACAATTTGGGGTTTTTCCAGCTTTATTGAGAAATAATTGACATATATCACTGTATAAGTTTAAGGCAGATGGCATGATGGTTTGATTTATATATTGTAAACTGATTACCTCGATAGGTTCAACTAATATCCATCTTCTCATATAGATGCAATAAAAAGAAAAGAAAAAAAGAATAAAGAGGAAAACTTTTTTCTCCTTGTGATAAGAACTCTTAGGATTCACTCTTAACTACTTTCCTATATATTGTACAGCAGTGTTAACTATAGTCATCATGTTGTACATTACATCCCTAGTATTTATTTGCCTTATACCTGGAAGCGTGCACCTTTTGATCACCTTCTTCTAACTCCCCCTCATCTCCATGGCTAGTAACTCCAGTCTGATCTCTTTTTCTATGAGTTTTGCTGTTGTTCAGTCCCTAAGTCACATCTGACTCTGGGTGACCCCATGGACTGCAGCACACCAGGCTTCCCCGTCCTTCACCATCTCCTGGAGTTTGCTCAGACTCATGTCCATTGAATCGGTGATGCCATCCAACCATCTCATCTATGAGTTAGATTTTTTGTTGTTGCTGATTTTTTTTTTTTAGATTCCCCATGTAAGTGAGATAAGATTTTTCTTTATGGGAAGCTCTCTTTAAGAAAATGAACACAGAACTTCCCTGGTGGTCCAGTGATTAAGAATCCACCTGGCAATGCATGGGACATGGGTTTGATCCTCGGTCTGGGAAGATCCCACGTACCACAGAGCAACTAAGCTGCACACCACAACCACTAAGGCCACGTGCCTAGAGCCATGCTCTGCAGCAAGAGAAAGCACAGCCATGAGAAGCCTGCACGCTGCATCTACAGAGTAGCCTCCGCCTGCCGCAACTAGAGAAAGCCCGTGCGCAGCAACAAAGATCCAGCACGCCCAAAACTAAACTCAGTAAATACCTGAACTTTAACAAGAACACAGGAATAATTATGAATATAAACTTAGACACTAATGTGACTGCTTATTAGGAATGAGAAAAGAACCTGCAACAAATGACTAACATCATGAACAATGAGGTCCTTTTCTTTTGAGGAATGACTATAAGGAAATGACTTCTGATTGTAACCTTGCCTCTCCTCTCCACAAAGAACTGTCTACCTCTCCTGGGAACAACAAGAAACTCAAAGAGGGCTGGTCTGGGTGAAGAGCACTGATACTTACATTTAATTAATTAGCATCTTTGTAAATCTGCCTCTACACTGCAAACTAGATTTCCTTTCCTAATTAATTAGTTAATGCATCAACATTTAGTAGTTTGCACTGGAAAGAGATGATGATTAATCTTCAAGATTTCACAGCAGGTATATTCAAAATGGATAACCAACTAGGACCTGTTGTATAGCACATGGAACTCTCCTCAGTGTCATGTGTGAGTCTGGATGGGAGGGCGTTTTGAGGGAGACTGGATATAGGTATATGTGTGGCCGAATCACTTTGCTGTTCCCCTGAAACTACCACACTATTGTTAACTGGCTGTACCCCAATACAAAATAAAAAGTTTAAAGTTTGGAAAAAAAAAGATTTCACAGTGGGGAGGACACTTCTGTAGGAAGGCGATGGTAGACGGTCTCTAAAATGCCATCAAGGCCTTCCTCCCTGGACAAGCACGCTGCTCTTCCCATCAAAAGCAGATTCTGGTTTGCACCTTGTTTTATATCCCTGGATATGTTCCAATGTCTCCTGGTTTATAGTCTATGTGAACTTGAATAGAATTTGTATCCTACTGTTGTGTGAAAATTGTGCATGCTAAGTTGCTTCAGTCGTGTCCAACTCTGAAAATTGTATAAACCTTAATTATGTAGATTGGTTCACAGAGCTTTCCAGGTCTGCTATATTCTTCTACCTTTCTGTTTATTCATTCTATTAATTTCTGAGAGTTTGATTTTGAAACTCCAACTTAAAACCTTATCTCCTTAAAAATAGTTTTTATAATATACAGTAATAAAAAGTTTTTTGTAACATAGAGTAAAACTGTATGTAACTTTGTATTCCCCAAGTCTCATCACACTTTCATAACTTATAAAAAAAAGAAGGAAAGGAAAATGGGTGGATTCTGGTTCTCCTCGCCTCAAATATGGACCTACCACAGTGGTTTTCTTCATCAGCAGGATGGGGCAGAGCTGATGTTCTGGGACTTCGGAGGCTGGGTCTTAAAACACTTGTAGCTTCTGCCTGTGTCTCTTGAACTCACTCTTGGGAGGCTTCTCAGAATCCAGCTGCAGCAAGGCCATGAGAAGCCAGAACCACATGGAGAAGCTGTGTATAGCTGCCTGGGCTGAGCTCTCAGCTGATGGCTAACTCTGTGAAAGCCATTTGGACTTTCAGCCCCTCTAGTCTTCAGATGATGGTAAACCCACTGACATCCAGCTGTGTGTATGTGACAGACCCCAAGGGGAGAAGTACCTAGCTGAGTCCATGCAACCCAGAGAAATGTGAAAGATAATAATAAATTCTTCCATCAAGCTTTCTAAGTTCAGCGTGGTTTGTTTTGTAGTCAACAGAGGCACAAAGGACTGTGATGTCACACTTCTAGGCCCCTCCTCCCTATAGGATTGGTGAGAGTGAGCATGGGACAATGGGCCCTCTGGAGTTTGCTCCTTGGACCCAACTCATCCGTAAGCAGCGCCTGCTCCCTCTTCTCCTGTCCGCCGTCTCTCTGTAGGGTGGAGAGATGAGAGCCTACAGCGGTCCAGGAGGTAAGATTAATTTGAGGGCTGGAGGTGAGGAATAGAAAGTCCATTTTGGTCTTAGATCCAAAGCATGGTTTCTAGCCTAACTTTATCCTCACTATAAAGTTATTTTCACCCCAGACTCCTGTGTCTGTTTTTTAAATTGGTTCAGAAAACTCAGAGGGAAAAAAAGATAAAATTATTTTTCTTCCTTAGACCTCAACAAGCAACCTTCTTCGCTTCTCATAGATTAGAAAGCAAAGTTTATTTTTAAGTTTTTAAAAATTTCACTCTGCCTCATACTCTAAATCAACTGTGCCTTCCGTTCTTTCTTTCTCTGTCTCTTTCAATGTTTATTTGACTGTCTCGGGTCTGAGTTGCTGCACACGGATTCTCTAGCTGAGGACTCAGTAGTTGCTCTGAGGCGTGTGGGGAATCTCAACTCCCTGACCAGGGATCAAACCTGCGTCCCCCGCACTACAAGGTGGAGTCTTAACCACTGGACCATCAGAGAAGCTCCTCCCCTCAATCCTTGTTATTAATACACTGTTCTGTGAAATGCCTTTCTGATGCTCCTCCATGTGGCTTTCCTGGTCCCTGCTGGACTCAGATTCTCACTACCGTGTGGGTTCACTTGCGTGGTGGTCTCCCCATCTGTAACTCCCCACCCCTGCACTCCCATCCACGTGCTGCCACAAGCTAAGGCTTCCATTGCCTCATTCACTGATCATGCTGCTCCCCTTGCTCAAAACCTGCTCTGCCACCCTGGGTCCAGTTGAAGGCCCTCCAGGATAATTAGCCTGATTACAGCTACTAGCCCTTCAAGCTAATCTTCCAAACTCACTGATTCTGTAAGGCAAATTTATTTCACACTGACTTATTCCTGCTGCCTTATTTTTCTTGTTCTACTTATCAACACTGAATAGTCACTGGAAGGAGAGATGCTGAAGCTGAAACTCCAGTACTTTGGCCACCTCATGTGAAGAGCCGACTCACTGGAAAAGACTCTGATGCTAGGAGGGACTTGCTGCTCCCCTTGCTCAAAACCTGCTCTGCCACCCTGGGTCCAGTTGAAGGCCCTCCAGGATAATTAGCCTGATTACAGCTACTAGCCCTTCAAGCTAATCTTCCAAACTCACTGATTCTGTAAGGCAAATTTATTTCACACTGACTTATTCCTGCTGCCTTATTTTTCTTGTTCTACTTATCAACACTGAATAGTCACTGGAAGGAGAGATGCTGAAGCTGAAACTCCAGTACTTTGGCCACCTCATGTGAAGAGCCGACTCACTGGAAAAGACTCTGATGCTAGGAGGGACTGGGGTCAGGAGGAGAAAGGGGCGATAGAGGATGAGATGGCTGGATGGCATCACCGACTCGATGGACATGGGTTTAGGTGAACTCCAGGAGTTGGTGATGGACAGGGAGGCCTGGCGTGCTGCAGTCCATGGGGTTGCAAAGAGTCGGACACGACTGAGCAACTCAACAACTACTACTTATCTTGTCCTTCTTCAGATTAGATGGTTCTCTCTCCCTTCTCAGAATTCTCCTAGTCTCTTAGGAGTCAGGACTCACAGGGTTTACAGTTGATGATTCTTTGGCTAGTCTTACCTTAAAAGTGGCCCAAAATTCCAATTCCGTGAGGACACATTCCCCAGTATGCTACTTGATATACACTACTGGACTCAATGAGCTCTATATAAACAACTAGTGAGATTTTGTAGTCTTGATGGAATAGGAGCTACAAGCTAATATTTATTATGCCAGATTATGTTTTAAGTACTTTTAATATGTCATTTAGTTTGTTCCTTGGGTTCCTGGGCATAACAATCCTATCGTCCTCAACTGAGATTTAAGTAAAGTAACTTTCTCAAGGTCACCCAGCTAGCAAGTAAAGAGGTAGAGCTTGAGGCCAAGACTTGATACCAGTCTGGGTTTCTAACCTCAATATCACACTGCCTCCTAAAGGATTTTTGAGGGCTCTAGGGGATCACTGTGGACAGAGACTGCAGCCATGAAGTTAAAAGACGCTCCTTTGAAGAAAAGCTATGACAAACCTAAGCAGCATATTTAAAAAGCAGAGACGTCACTTTACTGAGAAAGGTCCATATAGCCAAAGCTGTGGTTTTTCCAGGAGTCATGTATGCATATGAGCATTTGACCATAAAGAAATCTGAACGCTGAAGAACTGATGCTTTTGAACTGTGTAACTGGAGAAGACTCTTGAGAGTCCCTCTGACTGCAAGAAGATCCAACCCATCAATCCTAAAGAAATCAACCCTAAATATTCATTAGAAGGACTGATGATGAAGTTGAAGCTCTAATGCTTTGGCCATATGATGCAAAGAACAAACTCACTGGAAAAGACCCTGATGCTGGGAAAGATTGAGGGTAGGAGGAGAAGCGGGCGACAGAGGCTGAGATGGTTGGATGGCATCACTGACTCAATGGACATGAGTTTGAGCAAAGTCATGTGAAGGACATAGTGAAGAAGATGGTACAGCCTGGTGTACTCCAGTCTGTGGGGCTGCAAAGAGTAGACATCACTTGGCAACTGAACAACAAAGGGGATTTTTTAATTCTTCCTCTACAACCCCCAAAATAATTACTCTAACATTTGAGAAAATTTCCTTCAAGAGTTATATTTTTATGTATATGTGTATACACATGCACATAACTTTTTTTACTGACTTGTGATCATGCTTTTGTATATACAGTAATATTTTGTTTCACTTAATATAGTCTAACCATCTTCCCATGTCATTATGCACCAATATTGTTTTTTATAAATTGGCCAGACTGCAGAAAGTATACAGTATAATAAAACATGCTCGTTCCCAAAATGGGGTTTTGGCCCGGGGCATGAAAAGCTACTGAGAATCAGAAGACCATAAATGTTCAGATGTCAATGTGAGACTTTAAATCTTGTTCAGGTTTTCATGGGCGACAATAGGGGCAGTCTCCAACAGAATAGTCAATTCTTTTCTTCATATGAAAGTGAACACTGGGAATCCCCCATAAATGCAAAGCCTTCCAGAAGGTGGGTAATGACTAAACCATGTACCAGACTGTATGCCAGGCAATTCTGCAGATGTTCTCCTTTGCTTTTCCAAGCACCTTGTGAGTCTAGGCATCTCCACCCCACCTGCAGGCTGAAAGAACTTGTAGAGGTCATAGGTAACGCCAGTGTGAGGGTTGGAACTTAGATACTGGAGCCAAAGGTCTTCTTTCTTTTTGAGAAGTCTGTTTCAGATGAAAGAAAAAAAATAAAATCTGGGACTTCTGGTGGTGGGTGAAGTCCCAGTGGCTAGGACTCCAAGCTCTTGCATTAGGAGGCCTGGATTCGATCTCTGGTCAAGAAACTAGATCCTACATGCTACTACAACTAAGAATTTTCACGCTACAAATAAAGATCCTGTGTGCTGCAACTAAGACCTGGTGCAGCCAAATAAATACAGATAAATATTAAAAAAAGAAAAAAAAATCTAGAGGAAGACAACCAAGAATGAGCTAAATGAGTGATCCTGAGTCACCGAAAACAGCTGACAGGAATCCTGAACACCAAGGAGAGGAAAAATGAAGCCGAGAGAAGAGCAGGCTCTTTGTGGTCAAGTCTGGCGGGGACTGGAGTGGGGGCGGCCTGCTGAGTTGATAGAGTTGGCTTTGCAAACCAGTCCCCAGACAGAAAAAGATTCTGTTCTTCCAAGAGCTGAAAAGGGGCCTAAAGTCAACAGCACAGTCTTGGAATGGAGGCCAGAAGGCGAGAAAGACATTAAAAGGAATCCTAGCTGTCGGGAGGGCCTGCCACAGGCCAGAAAGGGGGCGGGGCGTGGAGGACATCTGGAGGTTTAGGCTGCAGGCCCAGGCCACGCTGCCTGAGGACTAGGTCACGAGCTGTGTGCTGGACAGGGTGGGGAATTGCTGGAAAGAAGGTGCCGAATGCCTCTGAATTCACCAACCCTTTCCTTCTCCACTTGAATTCTTTGGGGTGATATACAAAAGCCGAATAGTGATGAGCTTCATCAAGCAAGAGGATGGAGACCTGGTGGGGGGTGTTTCCTTTATGAGAGGAGAGGCTCCAATTACATGGAGAAAAGATGCTGTGGACCAGGGGAGGGTCAAAACACTTCCCTTTTTCGCCAAACAGGCCTCTGCTCAGTTGGTGGGGGCCTCTCATGGAATTCAGTTCTTCTTGGCCAGAAATCCCTACCTTAGACCTTGGAAGACATGAAGGAGGCTCTGCAAACCTGGCGGCTGCTCGTTGGGTTTGGCAAACTCGAGATTTTTCCAGCGCCTTGTGTTCAGCAAAACTGAGATGTGTTTGGCTAGAAACCCTTCTCTAATTTTTAAACCCCTCTGCATTTTTTTTAACGTAAATTTGATCCACATGGTTTCGATTTATTTTTATTTAACTCATCAAATCGAATTAGGAGCTACAATGATGAATGGGAACAATGCTGATTTCCAAGAAGATTTTGGAGCCTTTTTTCCTAGAACAAAATCACATTCCAAACACCCCCCACCCCACCACCATTCCCCTCCCCGCAACTGTTAAAACTACCAGACTGAGCCGAGTTTGAAATTTAGAACCCAAATGTGAAATAAAGATCCATGCTTGGCAAAGATGAAGCATAGCAGAGGAATGTTCTTAGGAAGTTACGGTCAGAAAGCCAGCATCGACTTGGGGTGGGGGTGGGGAATGAAGACAGAAGGGAGTCGGTTCTCCTCCATTAGACAGTTTAAGTAGATCTACCTGGCTTTGGGGCTCCTAACAGCAGCCCCTGAGCTGCTTCTCTAGGGTCTGACTTTATCACTTCAACCCAGGGAAAAGGGGCTTCTGCTCCAAGATTGCGGACGGGGGGTCCCCGGTACTCCTCTCTCTTTCTTCTACATTTCTCATAGGAGTGGATTCAAGCTGCTCTCCCCACCTCCTCTCCAATCTTCCTCCCTGTTTCCTGGCTCTGGCTAAGGCCTCTCCATCTGGAAACATTTAAAATGTACAACAACTTTAATCTCGTGCAAAGGAGTCTTGAGATCTGCACTACATACCCATTAAGCTAAATTATAGGTGCACAATCTCATTTTGCACAATTCTGTCTGGCCTCGGTTGGCACACATGAAAGGCCATTCCTGTGTTTCCCAATTACTTTTTCTACCACACCGTCATTTTCTACATCAGTCTGAGGCCAGCCATATTTCTCTGAGAATCTCTGGCCACTAAGGCCCGGAGACAGAGGTACGCTCTTCAGAGTCCCTTGAAACAGTCCTCAGGGGGGCCCTTGGACAGGCCAAAAAAAAATCTCTTTGAATTCAGCTTCTCTCCCCTACAGAGCCTGACGAAGCATACAAACTTGAGTATGAGGATCATCTTGTTAGCTAATAACTGTACAGCCAAGGGGAGCTAACTTTCTTCCCTGAATCTCAATTTCCTGATCTGTAAAATGGGTATACTAACCATACATACCTCACAGAATTGTTGTGAGGGTTAAAAAAAAAAAAGTATGTTGTTCGGCCCAGATTCAGTAATCAATAAATGTTACTTGTTATTGTTATCATAAAGGTGCTACATTTTATTCAATTCTACCACTTTCCTAAGAGCACTTACATTTTTCCAGAGGTTGCTGGTTCCCTTTTAAATCCTCCCCCATCCCTCATCAATGCTGAAACCACCTTACCACTTCCCTGAGAATCAGCATCACTCCAGGCAGGTAACATGAAGTTTCTGATCAACCAATGGATTTTTCATTAGTCCTTGGGGAGTCTCCCAAGTTGGCCCTCCTTGGTATCCAGAGTAGCACAGCGATTGGAAGATCTATAACCTAACTGCATGGAGAGATCATTTTTTTCTGAAAACCAAACTTCTCATGTTATATAGAAAGTATGTGTGTGCTTATGTGTGTATTGGGGTGGGGAGGGTGAGGAGGTTTTCATTCTCCTTTAAGGAACAAAATGGTTAATTTAGTGCTTCCTTAGAACGCTCCCCCACACTTCATTGATAATTTTTTTTTTTTTTGGTGGTTGCGGGGGACTAGAAAGGTGACAGTACCATTTAATATGCCTGATAAATGCCTCCCTCTCAAGGGGGAAAATATAGATACCCATGAGTATAGTATTGGGCTTCCCAGGTGGTACTAGTGCTAAAGAACCTGCCTGCCAATGCAGGAGACATAAGAGATGTGGGTTTGATCCCTAGGTTGGGAAGATCCTCTGGAGAAGGAATGGCACCCACTCCAGTGTTCTTGCCTGGAGAATCCCATGGTCAGAGGAGCCTAGCGGGCTACAGTCCATGGGGTTGCAAGAGTCAGACACGACAGAAGCGACTTAGCATGCAAGTATAGTCTTTAATGGTTCCCTCTGGCAGCAGGGCTTTTAGCAGTAGTTCAGGGATCCTAGTGTTGACAAGAATAGAGGGACTAGGTATCCATCAACATCCAGGGGAACTGAGACGCTCTGTTGTCAAGATCCTCATCATGCAGAATTGCTATGAAGGCTAAAAGAGAGACAGCTGCAAATGGTAAATACTGTTTCCACCAAGCTGATCTCACTTGAGATCCTGGGTGATATTAGGACACGTGCGTGTCTCCTATTCTTGCTATTCACTAGAGATTCCCTTCTGGTGAGATTTCCTGTAGCTGGGTATATTTGAGATGTCAGCCTCAACCTCCGTTCAGGACTCTGAAGGAATCAGTCCTGCTCACAGCGCTGCCACAAGGCTGGGCCTGGGTGGCTGACTGTGCCCTTGGATGGCTCTAGAGTGGGCACAGTCTACAGGTTGTGAAGTCAGCTGTGACCTGGTAGAAAAGGTGAGTTGGGCCATTGAGATTCTGTCTATGCACCTGAGGGAATAAGAAACCGGGTGGCCTGACAGCAGAGATCTGTGGGGCATGGCGGGTCTTAGAGCTGGCTTGCTTCCAGAATCACCTTCTCTTCCATAAAGCCTGGCTCTTCAAAGGTTCCTGTGGACCCCATAAATATCTCCTCTGTAGTAAGAAAATAAGCACCTCCTTTTGAGTCAGCATGAGTGGGTTTCTGTTTCCCTCAACAAGAAGAGCCTTCACTGAAAACACAGCACCCACCCTTGGGAAGAACATGCAGATGGAGCTATGTCTAAACATTCTGAGCATTTCCAGAGGCACTGTTTTAACAGTTAATTACACAGTATGCAAACACTGCTGGGTCCCAACTCACCCCTCCCTGGCTCTCCTCTGCTATAGAAACTGCAAGCCTTCCTCTCTCTCCCCCAGCCTCCTCTGTAGCTAGGGGAGGTCAGGTACCACAGTTTGGGACAACGAGATTCAACTGCATGTCTACTGGGACAGATGGGCTGCTCCCTTTCTTCCTACCTTTCATGAAAAAGTTACGCTTGAACCTGCGTTACCATTTGCAACCACGAAGGGAAAAAAGCAGCAGAGATATCACCCCTGGCACATGGAGGTGCCACACCAACATGAACAGCCACCAAATTCCAGCCTTGTTATGTGAGAAAATATACCCATAAACTACTAAGAGTTTTCTATCACTTAGAAACAGTATCTTTTCTAAATGATATACCTTGAAATAGAACTTGATGTTGTTTCCTGTATTATAAGAAAAAAGGATTTTTTAAACCAAAGATACAAATTGTTTTTCAGTTAACTTTTAAACATCAACTGAATGATACTAGCTTTCCAGGCAATTAGAATCTAAGAGGGGATAAAATATATATGTAAATCAACATGCTATAAACAGAAAGTGAAAACACTCTCCAGGTACCTGGAGTAGGGGGAGACATGACTTCCTGCTGGGGGAGAGGAAAGCAGAAGAAGTATTTACATTAAATTCTAGAGATAAAAAAGAGCTTGGATATTTGGAGATGAGGGGGAAAGGCATTCTAGGCGGAAAAAATAGTTTGAGCAAATATGGAAAACTAAAGATCATATATCAAAAATAAGTTCATTCTGGCTAGAGTAGGGGACAAAATCAGATTTTTGAAGTTGGACCAAATTATAACAAGTCCTTATAATTTGTTATAATAAATTATAACAATGGCAAGTGAAGGAGTGTGGGCTTTATTCTCTGAGCCTTGGGGTGTTGTTGAAAGTTTCTGAGCAAACAGGTGTCAGAGTAGTTGTTTAGGAAAACTGCTCTGATGGCAGTACGTGGGCTGCATTGAGGAGGCCAGGAATGCCACTAGGCCGTGTAGCCATCTGGGTAGGAGGCAATGAAGAAGGAACCAGGACGGCTGAAGTGAAAACGGAATGGAGAAAAGAAACAGACATGAGAGGCAATGCACAAGTACATGTGACCTGAGTTGGCTACTGCCTGGATATGGGGTAGGAGTCATGGAGGGATAATGGAGAAAACGCTCTTGCACAAAAGAGAAATAAAAGCCTCCCGGGGTACCTCTGGAGCTGAAGACAGGAAGGCTTTATGTAGATGTTGGAGTCATGCACCTTCAGATCATGGTCCCCAAGTCCCCTGGTCACTCCGATAGTCGCCATGACACGGGCCTAGGAGTATAAGCAGAGGGCCGTCAGAAACACTCCCACAGACAGAGACAGCATCCCCACCACAGTGCAGGTGCCACGGGCTCCGAGAGAGGCAGTCATTTTCCAATCCCCACTGCCCCTGGCTGTTAAGTTCTGTGGGTAGTTGTTTTCAAGGAAGAGCCCACCAAGGTTACTTACATACTTGTGCCATTTCCTTCTGCAGGGGATTTTCCCGACCGAGGGACTGAACCCAGGTCTCCCACATTGCAGGCAGATACTTTAACCTCTGCGCCACCAGGGAAGCCCTACTCACATACTTGAGGAGTGGCTTTTCTACCAATTACCTGCATTTGAATGGGCTGCTGCTGGCTATTGCAGAGACTGGAGGGAATGATGTCCAATAAACTCAATACAATACATCTGTGATGTCTACAGCTACTGAAATCAATTCAAACCAAATCCAACAGGATCCGTCATCCATACATCCCCCATCGGTTCATCTGTCCACCCACCCATCCATCCATCCATCCATCCATCCATCCATCCATTCCCCTCCTCCATCCATCCGCTATACACTCATTCTTCAAATATCTACTGGATATCAGCTATGTCTCTAGTTCTGTGATGAAAGATATAAAAATGTCAGAGGCAGATCCTGCCTCTCCACAGCTCATATATTTTACTTTATGGCTAGAGAACATGTACCATTAGATTATAACCTCTCCTGCTAACATCCTCAAACAATTCCCCCCAAGGAGAAAGGAACAAGATGCCACTTTGCTGTAACTCCACAGAGACCTCATGGCTGAGACTATGCCATCTGTAGCCTTCTCGGCATGGTTGTCCAAATGCTTTAAGGAAGCAGTACTATTGACTAATGCCTATACTGTCAGCCTAATGATCTCCTGGGAGACCACAGATATGAGTCACCCAAACATTTATTGAGCACCTACTATGGCAGATACCATCCTGTGGGGGACACATGTCTATGGTCTTGTACCTACTATAAAGGAACCTGGTAAGGGAAAGACTAAGAGGTACATGTCTGATTAACAATATATAGAATATGGCCGAATGCTGAAAGACAAATAAACAGTGGATTATGTGAGTTCAGAGGAGGTAAAAATTCTACTAAGAAAGTTCCCTGGAGGAGGTGAGGGCACTACATTTTTGTGCAGAAGGATGTCCAGCTCAGGTGAACAAAGAAGAATGGAGTGAAAGTCATTTTCGGTTGACTGAAGCCCATGGCGCTAACATGGCTCATGAACACTATACATGGTGTAGTGGTGTGGTTCAAAGACCTATACTTGAATCCTTGCTCTGATGCTCTGGTAATAAGAGTAAGCTAAAATGCTATGCCTCACCAGTATGTGAACCATGAACTTCCAGACATTCCAGCTGGATTTAGAAAAGGCAGAAGAACCAGGGATCAAATTGCCAACATCCGTTGGGTCATCAGAAAAGCAAGTGAGTTCCAGAAAAACATCTACTTCTGGTTTATTGACTATGTCAAAGCCTTTGACTGTGTGGATCACAACAAACTGTGGAAAATTCTTAAAGAGATGGGAATACCAGACCACCTGACCTGCCTCTTGGGAAATCTGTATGCAGGTCAGGAAGCAACAGTTAGAACTGGACATGGAACAACAGATTGGTTCCAAACAGGAAAAGGTGTACGTCAAGGCTGTATATTGTCACCCTGCTTATTTAACTTCTATGCAGAGTACATCATGAGAAATGCTGGGCTGGAGGAAGCACAAGCTGGAATCAAGATTGCCGGGAGAAATATCAATCACCTCAGATATGCAGATAACACCACCCATATGGCAGAAAGTGAAGAAGAACTAAAAAGTCTCTTGATGAAAGTGAAAGAGGAGAGTGAAAAAGTTGGCTTAAAGCTCAACATTCAGAAAACAAAGATCATGGCATCTGGTCCCATCACTTCATGGTAAATGGGGAAACAATGGAAACAGTGAGAGCTTTATTTTTAGAGGCTTCAAAATTCACTGCAGATGGTGACTGTAGCCATGAAATTAAAAGACGCTGCTCCTCGGAAGAAAAGTTATGACCAACCTAGACAGTAATATTAAAAAGCAGAGACATTACTTCACTGACAAAGGTCCATCTAGTCAAGGCTATGGTTTTTCCAGTGGTCATGTATGGATATGTGAATTGGTCTATAAAGAAAGCTGAGTGCCGAAGAATTGATGCTTTTGAACTGTGGTGTTGGAGAAGACTCTTGAGAGTCCCTTGGACTGCAAGGAGATCCAACCTCTCCATCCTAAAGGAAATCAGTCATGAATATTCATTGGAAGGACTGATGCTGAAGCTCCAATACTTTGGCCACCTGATATGAAGAACTGACTCACCTGAAAAAGACCCTGATACTGGGAAACATTGAAGGCAGGAGGAGAAGGGGATGACAGAGGATGAGATGGTTGGATGGTGTCACCGACTCAATGGACATGAGTTTGAGTAATCTCTGGGAGCTGGTGACAGACAGGAAGGCCTGGCATGCTGCAGTCCATGGGGTCGCAAAGAGTTGGAAACAACTGAGTGACTGAACTGAACTGAGAAAATCTAAGACATGACACTCTAACACATTACCATGGTCTTCATCCTACTTTCTCTCAAAAGGCTGGAGTCACATCAGAAGGTGGGTGGGATTACATTTAAGTGGAAATGAAACCATAACGCATTTTCACAAGGCTAGACTCAAAGCAGGTAAAATGCAGACAGAGGATGTGAGCTGGGGACCTCTGGCCAGGCCCTGCTCTGTTGGGAGCTCCCTTTAAGCTGAGACACATTCACCTCTAAGTGTGGAAATTCTGAGTCCCTTATGCCCCTTCTACTTTCCTCCCTGCTGCAGTACATTCTCAGGTTGGACAAAGCACAGGTGGGCATTTTAGTCCAAAGAAATCTGATATTTCTGCTAGTTTACAAGTCCCACACAGGTCCTTCAAAGCACTGGCAGAAATCAAATGAAATTTAATAGCAGTGAAATAGTCTGAAACTTCTGGGGTGATGTGTGCAGAAAAGAAAGAGAAAACTCTGTGAAGGATCTAGACAGAACTGATGTGCTGCATTCTAAAGCTTCTCAAGAGATCGTGGACTCCTGGGACAGAGGGGCCATGCTACTTTGGTACAGGGTATGCCTGGAGCCAACTGGAGCCATAGTGGCTTTTAAACAGGTCAAGAGGTACAATGACTGAATTCACCAGCTACATATCACAGAACTGTCAAGCCCTAATTTACTGGAATGCTGGAGGAACACGATATCCTGGTGAATTGCACTTTTTGCTGAACTGGGAAAAACCTTGCTCCTTTAAATCTTACTGCTGATCATCAATAGAAGAACACATTTCTCCGTTTTTCTGCTGTAGCAAGGAGAGTACAGTCAACAAAGTTCCATATAGTTAAAGCTACAGTTTTTCCAGTAGTCACATATGGATATGAGAGTTGGACCATAAAGAAGACCGAGTGCCGAAAAATTGATGCTTTTCAACTGTGGTGTTAGAGAAGACTCCTGAGAGTCCCTTGGACTGCAAGGGGATCAAATCAGTCAATCCTAAAGGCAATCAAGCCTGAATATTCATTGGAAGGACTGATGATGAAGCTGAAGCTGCAATACTTTGGCCACCTGAATCAAAGAGCTGACTCACTAGAAAAAGCCCTCATGCTGGGAAAGATTGAAGGCAGGAGGAGAAGCGGATGACAGAGGATGGGATGGATGGCTGGCATCATTGACTCAATGGACATGAGTTTGAGCAGGCTCTGGGAGATGGTGAAGGACAGGGAAGCCTGGCGTCCATGGTGTCACAAAGAGGTGGACATGACTGAGCAACTGAACAATAAAGGAGAGTATAGGGGCTTCCCTGGTGGCTCAGACAGTAAAGAATCTGCTGCAATACAGGAGACCTGGGTTTGTTTCCTCGATCAGGAAGATCCCTTGGAGAAGGGAATGGCAAACCACTCCAGTATTCTTGCCTGGAAAACTCCATGGACAGAGGAGCCTGGCGGGCTCAAGTCCATGGGATCGCAAAGAGTCCAACATTACTGAGTGACTAACACTTTCACTTTCTTTCAAGGAGAGTATACCGAACAGCTTATTAAATACTTATGCATTTACTGATAGCCTGCCATGAGTCAAGTACCAGGCAGATATGACAGCAACAGGATGTGGTCCTGAGCTTACTGGAACTCACTGGGGAGCAGCAGGGTAATACTGAGAATCTCACCATGAAGCCCAGAAACTGTAGGTGCAGACCACTGGGATGAGTGAGGCTCATTGGTGGTGTCCACTGTACACAGATACATGAAACCTGACTGGAAACAGAGCCCTTCCCTGTCCTGACTCTCAACCAGGATGGCAAGGCACAAAGTGTCCATCTCCAGGAAAGGGGGAAGTTGGTTTGGAAAATGATGCATTTATTGATCAAATATTCATGTTTCATTGCCCTCTGTGAAATTCCTCTCTCCTTCAAGCAAAATTACTGCTGGGCTACAATGAAGCCAAAACCTACTCCTGTGTGCTCTCTTTCATACCACACACACACACACACACACACACACACACACACTCTCACTCTCTCTCTCTCTCTCTCTCTCTCTCTCTCACTCTCTCAAACTCTGTCCACAAAGGCAGCCTTCAGTTTTCTTATGAGTCACTTGTTCTGATAAAAGCTATCATATGCTGAAAAAAAATTCAGTTGAATATTCTTCTTAACGTGACCACATTTTTCACTTCTAATTGGAACTCTCAGCGCTTAGTTGAAATGTATTCATGTTCTGAGGAAGAATGCAATGATTCAGAAGGTGTTTGTTCTTCCTGGGAAATGACTTCAAAGCTTTCTCATCTCCACTCCTGCACCCCTCTCCAGTCTCTGCTCAGAGACCACTTTAAGATCAACAGCCTTCCTTCAGCCCAACAATGTTAGAGTCTGACAGGGGCCTGGGAACTGGTGATGAATGGTCTCTGCTATGTCAGCCTGGGATCTGATCTGTGTGATCCTATAGTTTATTGAGGTGAAACTCTGGATCCACCTCTCATGGGGCAAGTGGAGAAGCTGGCGTGTACAGTCTGAGCATCCATGGTGGAACGCAAGAGCACAGAAGGAAGTGGAGGGCCACAGCTCCAGGGCTCGTACGACCCCCGGCCAGCCGCGCGACCGCCTGAGCAGTTTCAACCTTGCAGTCCCTGCTGCCTCATCTCCCAGATGGCTGTGAGGCAGCCAGCTCTGCCTGCCTCGTGGCTTGTTGTCAATACACAGTGAGATGATGTATGTGAAAGTGGTCGTGTATAAACGCTGCAAAAAGTTGTGCAAATGGATTGAGAAGGGGGATGTCATTTTCACAAAACTGATTTTAGTCCCCTGTGCTCACCACTTCTGTTCCCCAGCCCTGCCACTCCCTGGACCCTTAAGACAGGAGACCTGAGGGAAGGTGGAGGTGATATTCTTTCAAACTGTCCAGACTACAAAATCACGAGCTGCCAAGTGGAACACGCAGATTGCCATGGGCTCCATCAAGAGAGAGCCTGGTTGTCTCAGTCCAGGGAGGACATGTGCCTACCTTCTTGCCTTCTCCATATATAAGGGGAAACTTCAAGTCATCATCCTCAATGGTTTTGTATGCCCTGTAGGAGGATAAACAACATTAAAAAAAACAGGTTTGCACTCAATTAGTGACCCACTGCCCTGACACAGGATGCCAGGCAGTTTATTTTCCCTGAGCCTCTGTCCGCTCACCACACTGCCGATCTCTTTCTGTACAAAGAATCAGTCTCCTTACAGAATTGTGTGTATGTATGTATGTATTTCAATGAACCAGAAAATACCAAGTCTTTATATGCCTGAAGAGAGAGAAAATGAGCTGGCCTACTCACAACCAGCGAGAAGGGGCGACAGGCTCCTGTCCTCAGCATTTAGTGTCCCTGCAGTACTGAAGGGCCCCAGCCGCGGTGGCGGGGCTGTCATTAATCTGAAACCACGACAGGCAGCAGTGCTCAGAGATGGAGATGTGGGGGACGGGTGGTGAAACTGCTTCGAGAGCCAGCTCTCACCTTCAGGGTTGTTTATGCCGAAGCAGCCTGGTATTGGGACGGCTGGAGGAGGAATATTTAGAGCCCGCTTGACCTCAGTGTGATCCTTTGTTTCCCGATGGCTATTAGATGGCCATTGGACACACAGAAAGAAAATCCTGTTTACACCTCAGTGGTTTACGCCAGACATGGCTGTTCAGATGCCACCACTCACGCAGCAGAGGCCGGCCAGGCTGTGGCGAGGGCGTGAACAAAGGCCATGTTTTAACAGTTTGGCTCACAAGGAACTTAAGAAACAAACAAGCAAGCAGGTATCCAGTCACAAGCTGTATAACCCTGGGCAGGTAGCCCATCTTTTTGGATCTCTGGTTTCTCATCTGCAAAATGACGATAACCACACAGGACATAAACAACCTAGCACAGAGCCTGATACTTAGCAAGTACTCAGTAAGTGGTAGCCGTCACTAATATTTAGTAGATAATTAATACTTGGCATACCATTCCCCTTTCTGCAAAATGGGGAGAGCGTTGCCTATTCACTTCCTCAGAGAAGTATTAGAAGACTAAGTAAAAGATAGGGTATTTTCTGCTAGGTAAGAAGCTAGAAGCAAGATGCTTTTCTAAACTAATGTCTCCTGGGTACATGAAAAAAATTAATTTGTGACACGCGTGAGTGTGCTAAGTGTGTGCTAAGTCGCCTCAGTCATGTCCGACTCTTTGCAACTCTATAGATTGTAGCCCGCCAGGCCCCTCTGTCCATGGGATTCTCCAGGCAAGAATACTGGAGTGGGGTGCCATGCCCTGCTTCAGGGGATCTTCCTGACCTAGGAATTGAATCTGTATCTCCTGTGGCTCCTGCATTGCAGACAGATTCTTTACTGCTGAGTCACCTGGGAAGCTGAATAATTTGTGACATACCTCTTGATATATCTAGGCAGCTTGAGAGTGAATCTGACATCAAATTTATGGAGGTGCTTGATATACAAAAGAATGCAGCTCAACTGAAAAAAGGCTCACCCCCAAAGCTAAAGCCAGCACATCTTGCTTATTGCAAGTTATTTGGTTAAGTTCCTTCCCATGGGGGTAGAGAAACAGTGAAGTTCTGGCACCGGATGTGCCTGGGCTTGAGTTTAGCACTGCTTTCTGTCTAGCCCTGGGCAAGTGGATAAGTCTCTCTCTGAACCTTAGCTTCCTCATTAATCAGGGAAGCCAAAAAGTGGGGCTTACTTGTGAACTTGCGGTAAGGATTAAAATGGGCTGATGAATGTGATGAGCTTAGGAAGTATTTGGCACAGTGCCTGGCACATGCTGAGAGCTTGATAAAAGCTGGTTGCTGCTTCTGCAGTCAAGTGAGCCCAGAGGTATGCCATGAATTGAGTTTTCAAAAAAGGAACCATACTATTTCCTTCCCCCAAATCTACCAAATTAACACAAAGTGGAGATAGCTACTTTGATATTTCTATACTCACACAAATGATTTAAGACACTGTGGTGTACGAGTCCCTTGGGGAACAAATATAGCTGTTATTAGACTACAGTCAGCTTGGGGATCCAATGAGTTTGTAGACCCATGGTTCTCCATCTTGGCTGCAGAAGGAATATCCTGAGAGGGCTTTGAAAAGCCTGGTGCTCAGGTCAAAGCAATGAAGTCTGAACCTCTGTGGATCAGACCTAGGCACCAGGAATTTTTTAACAAGCTTCCCAGGTGATGCCAATGTGCAGTCATGGTGGAGAACCACTATTGAAAACTAAGGTCATTAGCTAACATTCAAGAGCAAATGACTATATGGCTCAATGGAAAGAGAGGTAATGACTTGAGAAAGGCTGTGAAGTGGGCACAAGTGGGGCTTGGGGACCACGTGGAAGGTAAAAAGACACGTTCAGACAGAGAGGATGCAGTGGGGGCAGTCTCAGGGAGGGGCTGGGGCCTGGCGGTCCAAGCACAGGAGCCTGGAACTCCAGAGAAGACAGAGGTGGCAGCTCTAGAATCAACGACTGGAGGTTACTTAGAACTCAGTGGAGACAAGCGGAGAACGCTCTTAACAAGCTTCCCCCAGGAAGCAAGAAAAGGAGCAAGAAAACTGTCCTTTGACTGCGTCACAAGCCCAGGTAATGGAATTCTCCCAGGGCAGAGAATTCCAGGAGAGTGAAGGCTGTTTCAGCACCGCTCTCAAAGGCAAACCCTTGTCCTGGGGTTCTTATCCACAGGAGCAAGTCCACCCAAGTTCGAATCTTATGGTTTAGCCTCTGCTTCTTTGTCTTTTTTTTCTGTTCCTTTTAATTTTTTAAAAAACAATTTTAAATTTAAAAACTGAGTAAAGTTGCTTTACCATGTTGTGTTAGTTTCTGCTGTACAGCAAAGTGAATCAGTTATACGCATACATATACCCCCTCTTGTTTGACTTTCCTCCCCATTTAGGTCATCAGCAAGCTTTGAGTGGTTTCCCGTGCTATGCAGTAAGATCTCATTAGGAATCTATTTTATGTGTGTGTATCAGTTGTGTCCAACTGTTTGCGACCCCATGGCCTGCAGCCCTCAGGCTCCTCTGTCTGTGGAATTCTCCAGGCAGGAAAACTAGAGTGGACTGCCATTCCCTTCTCCAGGGGGTCTTCCCAATCCAGGGACTGAACCCAAGCCTCCCACATTTCAGGCAGATTCTTTACCATCTGAGCCACCAGGGAAGCCCGTGGTATAGACTAGAAGGCCACTGGGTTGGCTGTACCCCGAATGCGGGACTCTCTGCTGCTGTGCCCCTCCTGCTGGTCCTGGCCCCTGTCATCAAGCGGGCTGCTGTGGACAGTCTCTGTCTGAGGAGCTTTACAGGACCAACTCTGTGATGCCACTGGATAACAGCCCTGGGAAACTCCTTCCTAAATTGACCCAGTCACCCATTGGTGTGTTGGTCTGTCTTCTGGAAAAACATGAAAGGAATCTAATTTCTCTTCTACTTAAGAGGTCTGCAAATATTTGAAGAGAGCTATCTCAAAGTTTCCTTTTTCCTGGTATCATCAACTGTCCTTCCCCGGGACCTGAGACACTATTTCTGACCACTCAAGCCACCATCCATTCAACCACCTTTTATTAACTGAGCATGAATCAAGGGCTTCCCGGGTGGTGCAGTGGTAAAGAATCCACCTACCGATGCAGGAGACGCAAGAGACATGGGTTCAGTCCCTGGGTCTGGAAGATCCCTTGGAGGAGGAAATGACAACCCGCTCCAGTATTCTTGCCTGAAAAAATCTGATGGACAAAGGAGCCTGGTGGGCTACAGTTCATGGGGCTGCAAAGAGTCAACAGGACTAAGCACTGAATACTGTGGGAGGGGCCCTCTGGGAGCCTTTCAGTTTGTCTCTTCCCGTCATTGTCCTAAAGAAATGGCACTCAGAACTGAAAACACTTGAGATGTAGTCCACAAAGGAATGAAATGGTTACTTCTTTGATTTAGACCATGCTCTTGTCTTTTTTTGGCCACGTCACTCAGTATGCAGGATCTTAGTTCCCCGACCAGGGATCTTAGTTGGTCCTGTTGGAAGCACTGAGTCTTAACCACTGGACCACCAGAGACGTCCCTAGACCTTGCCCTGTTTCAAATTACTGTGGCTTTTACTGGTGTTATGTGTCTGTGTATACATGTCTGTGTGGCTTAGGGTCATGTATTAAAACCCTGAGTAAAAACAAACAAACAAAACCCAACCTCAGTCAGTCCACAAGAAAAAAGACCCAAGAAGGTTTTTTGACTCATTGTCTTCCTTTAGTTTATACTTATACAATGAATATTTTACTCTGAATGGAAGACTCCACTGCCCTTATTAATTTTATCACGCTAGTTTCGGTTCACTGTTCCAACCCACTGAGAGATGTTTGAACACATATCCTTTCATCACCCCAAATCAGCTCTCTTTCTATGCTGCCATGCTGTGTGAAGTCACTTCAGTTGTGTCTGACTCTGTGTGATCCGATAAACTGTAGCCCACCAGGCTCCTCTGTCCATGGGATTCTCCAGGCAAGAATACTGGGGAGGGTTGCCATTCCCTTCTTCAGGGGATCTTCCCAACCCAGGGATTGAACCTGCATGTCTTATGTCTAACTTGTATGGGCAGGTGGGTTCTTTACCTTAGCAACACCTGGGAAGCTCCCTTCAATGCTATATCACATTAAAGCTGATAACCAGCTCTGCCATCTTTATCTGGGTCACTGAAAAGAAAAAAAAAAAAAGCTAAGCAGAATCAAGCCGTTTAGAGACCTTCCTCCAGGTCAAGCTAACCAGACAAAGGGTATCAACAATTCTTCAAGGCAAATGGATGAAAGTTAAGTACAATCTGAAAAATCATGTTCTTGTCTGGTGGAAACATGCAGAAGACAGACTCAATAGTAGAGGGCAGATGATGAGAATATTCACGTTTAAATGAGTGGGTGGTGGGACTTCCCTTGTGATCCAGTGGCTAAGACTCCATGTTCCCAGTGCAGGGGGCTCGGGTTCGATCCCTGGTCAGGAAACTAGATCTCACAACAACAACAAAATCCCCACGCTGCAATAAAGATGGAAGATCCCACGTGCCACAACTAAGACCCAGTGCAGCCAAATAAATAAATATTTTTAAAAAGTGGTTTTAAAAAATTGGTGGTATGGCAGAGGGAGGCGGAAACACTGATCCACTGAGACAATTCCTCATGAATCTGGACTCTGGGTATAGCTCTCAGGCCGTCTATGAAACAGCTGAACCACTGTCCACACAGGACTTCTCCATCTTGTTCAAAGACTAAGAGAAGAAACCATCAAATTCCTTACATACATCCATGTACACTATTGCCATGATCAGCCATCCAGGGAACGCCATCAAACGGTTGAAAACTGCTAACTGAGTTGACTTACTAGTAAGTCCAGGTTGTTCCCCAGATCATACCACCTCCACTAGATAACAACCCTTCAACCTGGTCTTACTGTTAAGCCAGAGAGAGGCACTGACTTCTCTCTCTCCAACCCAGCCCTTCCAGCTTCTCTCTCCACCTCTCCTCCTGCTAACATACACTTCCCTCTTTCCGCTTTCCTAAGGACTGCAGTTCAGGTTCATACAAAGCTTACTCGCCCCTTCCCCTGCTGTTATTCTCAGCAACTGACTCTGTTTTGTTGGTACTCTGGAGTCCTGACTTTACAACTTGTACCTACTTTCTGTTGACGTTCACTGCTCCTCATGAGCACCTGGACCACGTCAAGAGATCCTCTCCCCTGATGTTTGCATGCTAAGTCACCTCTGCTGACACTCCCTTGCTGCCACTCTCAAGCCAGGCGCCCCTCAACCCCCTCAGTCCCACCTTAAGAACTCCCTTCTGACTACACTTGTTTCAGAATCCAGCTTTTACTTTTGGCAAATGTTTAAAATATCTTTCTTGCTAACAGTCTAGTCTTCATCACCTTGATCTTCTGCAGCCCGCCAGGCTCTCTGTCCATGGGATTCTCCAGGCAAGAATACTAGAGTGCATTGCCATGCCCTCTTCCAAGGGATCTTCCCAATCCAGGGATCCAATCCACATCTTTTACGTCTAACACTGACAAGTGGGTTCTTTACCACTAGCGCCATCTGGGAAGCCCCTCTGATCCTCTGCTGCTGCTGCTGCTGCTAAGTTGCTTCAGTTGTGTCGACTCTGTGCGACCCCATAGACGGCAGCCCACCAGGCTCCCCCATCCCTGGGATTCTCCAGGCAAGAATACTGGAGTGGGCTGCTGTTTCCTTCTCCAATGCATGAAAGTGAAAAGTGAAAGTGAAGTCATTCAGTCATGCCTGACTTGGAGTGACCCCATGGACTGCAGCCTACCAGGCTCCTCTGTCCATGGGAGTTTCCAGGCAAGAGTACTGGAGTGGGGTGCCATCGCCTTCTCCCCTCTGATCCTCTAGTAAGAAGGAAACACAGCAGGAGCTGAGTACTTTGTTTATTTGCATCACACCATCTTCTGCCTGCAGCACTGCAGTTGCCTTGGTGGATCTCCCTGCAATAATCCAGGCAAGAGACGATGGTGCCATGGCTGCAGGGATGGCGGTGAAGGTGTTGAAAACTGTTCAGTTTTGTCCTTTACCTCTATCCTCAGAGCAACCAGAGTAATTATTTTGAAATGTCAGATAACGTCATTACCCTACTCAAACCCTCTGATGGCTCTCCCACAAACTTGAAATAAAAGCCAAGTAATGAAACGACCTTCTTTAAAAATCACTCCCCACCCCCAAACTTCCCATTCCCCCTTTCTTTCTTTTTCTCCAGGGATCTCCTGCCTAACATTTTAAGTATTTTGCTTCTTTCTCTTATTTTTCCTACTGCTCCCCTGTGCACTTCCCTCCCTGACTTAAGTTCTATGAGGATGGAGATTTTTGTTTCTGGTACCTAAAAGACTGCTCAGTGTATAATGAGTGCCCAACAGATGTGTGATGAAGTGAGCAAACCGATGAATACTGCTTAGTCCTGGCAGTTGCTTTCCTCTGTCCTCATGTAGTTTCTTGTTCTTTATGTATTCACAAAGCAAGAGCAGTTAGTCTTGTTTTCTGTGGCTTTCTGGGGCTCACTGTGGCTGGCTCCAGCCCATGCTCACTCACACGCATGTCCTTTCCTGCTCTGGCCTTGCCTGGCTTTGTGTTGCCCCTTGGAGCCAGTATTTTAGACACATGCTCTGAACATGGGAATGCCAGAGATCACGTTCTCTGAACGTTTGAACTCGAAAGATTCCCCCGGGCAGCCACATTCATGCCTTTTCACCCTTCAGATGAGTAGCAATTCTAGGACTCCTCCTGCATGAACATCTCATGTCTCTATACCCGTTTTGTAATTTTTAGCAGAAAAACCATTGCTTGTATTTTCAGACTAAGAGGCCTGTAAGCCAGTCTTCCACAACCATTTCTCTTTTTATCCACAGTCATCATGCCTCAGCTTAAAATTCTCCCATGGCTTTCTATTATTTTGAAACATAACTTGGCGATGAGGCGGGCCCTCAGTGGTCTGATCTCTGACACTGATCTGACATCCTCTATACTCTGCCAGGAGCTTGGAACACTAGCTTACTTGCTGTTTCTTTAATAGCAAGGGGCCTCGTTCTTTTCCCTTCCTGGGCCATTCTTCCTCCAGATCCTCCCAGAGCCAGCCCCTGTGCAGCCCTCAGAGTGCCCTGTCCGGTCACTCATCTGTAAGTGTGACGNAGGCTGCCACCGCCTCCTTAGCACACGAGCTTCCCTCCAAAGCTAAGCTATAGACTTGGCTGTCCCATTTAACTTTCCTGAACAGTAAGCTCTTCTGGAGCTGAACTTCCAGGTTGAGTTCTATCAGTGATGCCTTGGATTTTCATTTACCTCATTACATTAAAATTTTAGGTTTCCTTTTTTAAAAAAAAATTATTTATTTATTATTATTATTATTTTTGCTGTGCTGGCTCTTTGTTGCTGCTGTGTGGGGGCTACTATCTAGATGCGGTGCCAGGTTTCTCACCATGGTGGCTTCTCTCGTTGCAGGAGGTGGGCTCTTGAGCATGTGAGCTCAGCAGATGCAGCACGTGTGCTCGGTAGTTGTGGTACAGGGGTCAGCTGCCCTGAGGCATGTGGGATCTTTCTGGAACATGGATTGAACCCATGTCCCCTTTCATCACCAATATACATCAGTAGACAGAAAGTTATTTAAAAAATGGCATTTATGATCCCCTTGCTTGTCACTCTCTCCTGGTAATTCCTAGGCGCCACTTCCAGAGCGGTAGCGTTTGTTACAGTGCTTCTCCAGGGTATATGGTGTTACCGAGACAATTTTCTTCCTCCTTATTCGCTCAGGCTAAATCTCCTGGTGAAGGCAAGGCCCTCATTGCGGAAAGTGCTTCTTACCTTTGCTGGATCCCTCCATTCCCAGCCAGAGCCCCCACTCTGACTTCGTAACCCACAGGCCAGGAACCTGGAGTTCATGCTTTGGCACCATCCACACACATCACTTCCCACGATCTCCCTTTTCTCCTAAGTCGTGACTTTTAACTAGAAAGAGGGATAGAAAAACCACGTGTTGCCCCAGGTCTTCATTTCCTTCATGGAACTTCAAAGTCACTGAAGAAGAATGTGACCCTTTCCGAGGGTCGTGACGATCCTCTTCCTTCGGGGATGGCCTCATCTCCACCATGCACTCTGTGGCTCCACTGACACACAGCAGTGAGTCACATTCTTCCACTCCCTAACCTCTAGACATGGCCTTGGACGCCTCTCCTCCCCCGGGACTCTCTCTTCCTGGACTCTCCTCGCTGGGCAGAGCCCGCTGTGGGCGTAGAGTCAGAGGTTCTGAAGTCACCGCTGAGTCCTCACGTGGACTTGCAGTGTGAACGAGGGAAAGTCCCGCAATCTCAGCACATGTGCTTCCTCAGCTGCCTTTCTTCACGCAAGTTTGCAAGGATTAAATGCAAATATGCCTGCAGGGGAGGGCAGGACCAACTGAAAGAATAGCACTGCCATATATGGGCTTCCCCGTGGCTCGGTGGTAAGGAATCCACCTGCCAACGCAGGAGACGTGGGTTCGATCCCTGTGTCAGGAAGATCCGTTGGAGGAGGAAATGGCAGCCCACTTCTGTAGTCTTGCTGGGAAAATCCCATGGGATGGCAGAGAGCTGGACATGACTGAGCGACTGAACATGAGCAGGAGCACTGACATATATACACTAAAATAGATAGCTCATGGAAAGCTGCTGTACTGCACAGGGAGCTCAGCTCGCTGCTCTGCAATGCTATAGGTGGATGGGATGGGGGGTGGGGTAGGAGGAAGGCCCATGAGGGAGGGCCTCATGTTATATGTATACATATACCCGATTCACTATGTTGTATAGCAGAAACCAATACAACATTGTAAAGCAATTATATTCCAATAAAAAACAAATAAATAATGCAAATATGTCTGGGAAAGTCCTTTGTGAAGAAGGATAAGGTGCTATTTAACTCTAAGTTGTAGCTATTATGGTTGTAGGAGCCTCTGTCATCACCATGGATGGAGAGCACAGAGGACTGGTTCCCACAGGCAGGAATGGAGCACATCCCCACAGGATACTGCTTCCAGCTGAGCCCCCAACACACCCCAATTCATACTTTTTCTACTGCTGCTAATGATACCAAGGGGGCCAGGTGGCGCTAGTGCTGAAGAAGCCGCCAGCCAACGCATCAGACAGGAGACACAGGTTCGATCCCTGGGTCAAGAAGATCCTCTGGAGAAGGCCATGGCAACCCACTCCAGTATTCTTGCCTGGAGAATCCCATGGGCAGAGGAGCCTGGAAGGCTACAGTCCACAGGGTTGCAAAGAGTCAGACATGACTAAAGCGACTCACCATGCATAAAGATACCAAAGCAGGAAGGACAGCACCTGTGCAACTTTATCCAGAAAGGTCTATGGTTTCACCATACAGTGAAAACGCAGACTCAGAAGGATACCTCAGAGCTAATCTAAAGAGAGTGCTTCAGGTTGGTGTGAAATAATCATAAATGGAGAACATCCCCTCCTCAGTAGAAGCTTAGCACTCTTCAAGGAGAGAGTTAAGAGCCCCAGGAACTCTCTTTTTGCCCAGAGCAGAAACTAAGTCCTAGGCAGGCAGACCCACATCTCTGAGGGGCTGAGCAGGTCTGGGTGGAGGACGGTCGTAGACAAAGTGTCTCAGGCTCAGGTCCCCATTTCTGTCTTCCCACACCCAAACCTCCAGAGAAGCTTGAATCCCAGGAGGCCCAGGATGAAGCATCACCCAGGCCTGGCTGGTCAGGAACAGATACATGCCTGGAGCCCAACTGCTCCTCGTGGCTTTTAAGAGCTTGGCAGAACCCCAATGAAGCAATTCACAGAATCTGCAGAGGCTCTTCCCCAACTCGCCCCTCTCCCCACCCAGCCTCCCCAGATCTTCCTGGAAAAAGCACAGCGGGATTGGCAATCACCTCATGTTTCATTTTTCCTACCAGCTGTCTGTATTTCCAAAGAAGTCACGCCCCAGGCCGAACCACAGGGCTCAGTGAGCCATATCTTGTTCCTGGAGGTGGCCCTGAGGCAGGGGACCCACTCTCCTTCCTCGCTCCCTGAATTTCCTTTAAGGCAATACAAGATGCTGCCACTTTGTCCTGTCCAACTTTTTCATCTTTTTTTTTTTAATGTCTACTTTTAAGAGGCCCCTTTCCCTGGTTTCAAAGATTCACAGTAAAGAAATTTCCCATGGCCAGAAAGAGAGAAAGAAATATTGTATACTGACACATATATATAGAATCCAGAAAAATGGTACAGACGAACCCATCTGCAGGGCAGGCACAGAGGCACAGGTGTAGACAACAGACTTGCGGCCACAGGGTGAGAAGGAGAGGGTGGATGAATTGCGAGAGCAGGCTGACATATACACACTACCATGTGTAAACAGACGGCTAGTGGGCAGCTGCTGTGTAGCACAGGGAGCTCAGCTCTGTGATGACCAGCAGGGGCAGGATGGGGGGTGTGGTGGGAGGCTGGAGAGAGAGGGGATGTATGTATACTTTTAGCTGATTAACGTCATTTACAGCAGAAACTAACACAACATTGTAAAGCAATTATCCTCCAGTTAAAAATAAAAAAAAGAAATTCCCCCTCAATTTCTTACATGTGTCTTTGGATGACATCTTAATATGCTGGAAAAATGTCCCTGCACTGTCAGGGAGGATGAACGTGAACCAAACTTAATGAGGTCAGGATCAAGTCAGAGCCATGGAGAAGGCTGAGAGGTAGCACTTGGGGCCCCAGGGTGAGTAGCAAGAGGCTGAGAATCATCCTCTACAAGCAGGTAGGCTGGGGGTTAGGAGTATCCTTTTTAATGTTTCTAGGTAGAACCAACCTCTCTGCCACAGGCTCACCACAGTATAAGCAGTCTTTCCTTATTTGTAAAACCTGAGTTTTGAGGGATGGGGTCATATTTTGATGCATTGAGTCCCTGGATTTCTGTGCTAGGAGTTGTCAATGGGTATCTTGATTACATGATTTCCTGGGAAAGTCCCCCTGTGAGGTCAAGGCTCCACCAACAAATGCTCCTTTATTTTCTCCTTTTGGTCTTTGGACTGTCTAAATTAGTTGAAGCCTGCCGGCCCTAAGCTGTATGTAGGCTGATGTGCTGGTGCCAATGCAGTGCAGCAGTCTGGATTCGGCACAAACAGCATGCTTAAACTGCAAGAGTGTGATTAGCATTTGGTGACATAATTGAAGAGAGCTGGCAGGTGCAGTGCAGCCCAGCTTGGGTATGGCTGGCAGTGACGAGAGAAATGAATGAAAGGGGGAAGCTTCCGGCCCTCTCTGCAGGAGAACTTTCCCTGTAATGGGGTGCAAGCTCTATTCCTGACACGGCAGTTGCCTCTGGGGAACCCCCACCCTCGCATCCATGAGTAGAACCTCCACCCAGCAACCCACAACCCTTGGGAAATGCCTGCCTCTCCTCTTCCTCCCAGCAGCACGCCTGAACCAGACCCCCCCTAGAGTTCTGCAGGTGGTAACCATGCCTCCCTTGGCCTAAACATTCCTGTTCCTACCATCAGTCCTATGGGTGATGGCAGAGGCAACAGAGCTTGCTTTCACCTCACCGGTCCATGTTCCCTAGGAGCACGCACTGGGTTAGAGCAGAGGTTTCATACTTTATGACTTAAAAGACACCTATCAATCTTATTAACCCAGGGCACACCCAAATGTGCTTCCCAGGTGGCACTAGTGGTAAGGAATCTGCCTGCCTATGCAGGAGACGCCAGAGACACAGGTTTGATCCCTGGATTGGGAAGATCCTCTGGAGATGGGCATGGCATCCTACTCCAGTATTATTGCCTGGAAACTTTCGTGGACAGGGGAGCCTGGGGGGGCGACAGTCCACAAGGCTGCATAGAGTCAGACACTACTGAGCATGTATGCACTCATACCCAAACACACCTCAGAAAAACAATATTTACCTTTGCCATGTGATATCCATTTTGATATTTTCTTTTCTCCATATGCTACTTAACTTAAAATGTTCATCTCCGTACACCAAATTGATTTCGCAACCCCCCAAATGGGTCCCCACTCACAGCTAGAAATGTGGATAGAATTTGGATGGTGGCTCCTTGGAGCTCCACACCAGGAGATCAGGCTTTGACCATATGAGAGCAATGGGTTCTACCTGATTCATTTGTGAATATTTACTGAGCACCCCCTAGGTATCAGGCACTTGCACAGGTGCTGGCATATGGAGTTAAATCAAATAAGGATCATCTCTTGACTCCTGGGGCCAAAGTTAGTGGTGGAAAAGGATTCATGCGGAAAAACATGCTTTGAATCAGCCTTTTGAAAATATAGTCAATCACGTACACATGTAAAACTGAACCAATCCTATTTCAGGATAAAACATTCCAGATGACTCTTAAGGAAATTTCAGATTTGGAAATTATTTCTGACTTGGTATCCATTTGGTGTGCATTAGCACTTGGCTAGGAGAGCTTCATGTTCTAATCAATAACATTTAGATCTCCCCTAGGTATGGATCAGAGATCCTCGTTTTATGAGCACACAAATATGGAACGAATTCTGCTTCCTCAGGGACCACTCATTTAAAACAAACATGAATTTCACTGACATTGGCCTTTAAGTGTGTGAGACCAAGTCAGTACATACAAATCAGGAGATAACCAAAATTGACCCCATATCCATGAATGGTGGGGAGAAAATAGCAAATCGTTTGCTACAAAGAGGGTATTTCTGCAGAGGCCGGTTCCTCCCTGCTGGTCTGCAGCCATGCCTCACAAAGCTTCATGCAGATATTTATAAACCAGAGCACCAGGTCCTACACTAGTCCCTGGGGGAAGCACTTACTCTGCCTCTAGCCTATGCTATGTCCTTGCAATACGTTCATTCAAGTGCCCTTGAACTGGCAATACCACACTGGGCAGAGCATACACCTAATCAACAGTTACTTCAACACACAAAAATATCTTCCCTCACCCCCAAATCTTCCGGTGAATTAGACGCTTATCCTGTGGGCTACTATACTCTCTGGGATCCTCTGCTAACTCCCACATTACTCAAGTCCCAGAGTAAGAAGCACAGGCCTGGGGCTATGGCTGCCAGCATTACTTGGAGGTTGGGGGTAGGTATTACTAGGAGGAAGTGATGTGTGTCAGGGAACACAGCATTCTTGGCTCTTGAAGTGAGTGGCCCTATTGCTTTTTATTATCCAACAGTGGCTCAGACAGTGAAGAATCTGCCTGCAACGCAGGAGATCTGAGTTCGATCCCTGGGTCAGGAAGATCTCTTGAAGAAGGGAATGGTTACCCACTCCAGGATTCTTGCTTGGAAAATCCCATGGACAGAGGAGCCTGGAGAGCTATAGTCTATAGAGTCGCAGAGTCAGACACGACTGAGCAACTAAAATTTTCACTATTGCTTCAAATGATGGACTTCAAAAGCAGCAACTGTTAAAGCTTTAGCCATCATCTTACCCCAAACACCTACAGAATTCTAATATACCCAATGTTTATTATGCACTCACTTCACTCTGCTTCGGGCTTTGCTCATAGCTCAGTTGGTAAAGAATCTGCCTGCAATGCAGGAGACCTGGGTTCTATCCCTGGGTCGGAAGATCCCCCGGAGAAGGACATGGCAACTCACTCCAGTATTCTTGCCTGGAGAATCCCACGGTAGAGGACCCTGGCAGGCTACAGTCCATGGCATCACAAGAATTGGACACGACTTAGTGACTAAACTACCACCACTTCACTCTAAGCACTTTTTAAAGCACTTATTTACTTTTGGCCACCATGTGGCATGGAGGATCATAATTCCTTGGCCAGGGATCGAATCTATGCCCTCTGCAGTTGGGAGCATGGAGTCTTAACCACTGGACCATCAAGGAAGTCCCAGCACTCATATTTTTAAAACCCGTATGATGTTTAGAACCACCTTGTAAGACAGGTACTAACATTAACCCCATTGTACAAATAAGAAAACAGAGGTCACACTGCTAGGCAACCACACAGGTCAAGCCAGATGGGCCGCAAAGTGCACTGTGCTCTTAGTCATGGTTCTCTGCCTGCCCTTGAAGTGCTGTGGATGTGGGTAAACACCATTAAGAGGCATGATGTGCAACAGGAATGTTTAATATGACTAATCTTCATGCACCGAGTAGATCTTAAAATTTTTTGAAGTCTACTCCCTTTCCAGTTTTTTATGGAAGGTGCGTAGAAGTTTAAACATACCACCTTCTCAGGCTGCTTCTTCCCTTGACAAAACGGAAGAGAGTCAAGGTCATTGCAGAAGTAGCTTCAACCTGAGGTCTGGCTCTCAAGTTGTTCTGTTGATTGGAACTGAGAGACCTTACATCTTTACACTTAAATGCCCAGTTTTTCCGAGAGTGAGGCAAGGCCACCCAGAAGGGGTAGGCAGGTTTGCGGAGGGAGGACCACTTACTCAGGAAGAAGGGGAGTGAAAACCCAGCAATTTACATACCCTGGCCTTACCCATGTATACATACCATGCCCAGGGCCTGGGCCATATCCAGGTTACGGGCACAAGTATCAATAAGGAAAAAGAAAGGCTTGACTCAACTCTGACCCACGGTTGGCACCTACGGGCTTCATCAGTCCTTATCCTTCCCAGCGGTCCCAACCACAGCCCCTCCTGAACACAGGCTTTGGTCCATGCAGGTGGTCAAAGAGGCTCCCGAGCACCAGCAGGAGGATACAGAGGACAGGCTGCTGGAGAGAGCCCAGCGCGCCCGGTGCTCTCAATCGGCCATTTCTGTGAGCTGCTGCTCACGCCCGCGGGGCCTTCCCTGACGGCTCCCGTGGTAAAGGATCTGCCTGCAAGGCAGGAGACCCAGGTTTGATTGCGGGTTCAGGAAGACACCCCGGAGAGGGGAATGGTAACCCACTCCGGTATTCTTGTCTGGAGAATCCCAGGGACGGACAGAGGAGCCTGGCGAGCTAAGGCCTATGCAGTCACAAAGAATCAGACACGACTGAGGGACTAACACTTTCAAATATGCACAGTACAAATGTCTAGGGCTGCCCAAGGCCAGTGTTTAAGGATATACAAGAATCACTTGAGAGGTCTGAAAAACAAAAATCCCAGATTCTAGGACCTCAGGGATTCCGGAATGTTTTGACCACCCTAGGTGAAAAGCTTCACGGTGCGTAAACTCTCCTCTGCCAGTTTGCGTATGGTTTGCTCTACACTTGACTGTAAGCACCCTGGGGTCAGGGACTGTTCAATCTTATTTCCCCAAAGCCAAGCACAATGCCCAGTTCACTGAAAGAGTAAGTAATGGTTAAAACTCATCACTCCACATAGATGAAGCTATGGTGCCCTGCCCTTTAAGCTACTGAGCACAATGCATAGCATCTGATTTACCCAGGGTGAGAGACGAGGCTGATTTAATCCTAGAGAAATCTGAACCTAGAACTGGCAGTGTCCCATTGCCTTTGCCAGAGTAACAAGGCGAAGGATAAAAAGTGGAGTGCTACCAGTAAGTCTGGTTCTTACAGAGAGATGCGTTTAGCTCTTCAGTGAGGGACAGACGTAGGACCTCGTCCTTGCTCTAAACAAGGATTGGACTGATTTGTCTGAAGGTCAGAGGATCATGAAGGTGGAGTGAGGTCTTTCAGGGTGTGGAATGGTGGTTTCTCACTCTTTTATGTGGATTCCTGGGGTAAGCCCAGAACGCAGGGGTTTAATCCAGCTCCCCAGTTGACCCTGAAGCCACGGTGGATTAGTACCTTTATGGGATTGTCAGCTTGAAACCAGCAACACTGATTTCCTAGTCTGAAACTTAGTGGGCAGAGAGAGGGTGGCAAGGATAAGAAAAACTTTTCCTCTGGGAAGAGTGAAATTTTATAACTTAAGGTCTGTAGGTTGGACATAGGACAATGTTCCCTGTTGTAAAGTACCTGGAAATGTGTTGGAGTGTTACAGTACTCACTTCTCTGGAATTTCATTAAAAACACGATCTTATAAATAAGTTGAGGATTGGACTATGTGTCCTTCTAAATATATTGTCAGCTCTATATTTCTGTCCTACCGTGTGTCATTCTCATACATTATAAATGTGTAGAGCTCTGGAGGGTGGGAAAATAAAATTATGATAGTCACTGCCATCCTTAGCATGGCATTCAAAGCGTCCCTAACTTACATTAGGCTTCTCAGGTGGTGCTACTGGTAAAGAACCGGCTTGCCAATGCAGGAGACCTGAGACATTGGTTCGATTCCTTGGGTAGGGAAGATCCCCTGGAGGAGGGCACGAGAACCCACTCTAGTATTCTTGCCTGGAGAATCCCATGGGCCAACAAGCCTAGTGGGCTGCAGTCCATAGGGTCGCAAAGGGTCGGACATGACTGAGGCACTCAGCATGCACATACCATCAGGAATATTATCTGGCTGACGTGTACCAGCAAGTATGTACAGAGGTTGGAAACACTGATATACCTCTGTACTGGCTTGCAAATAATGACTGTCACTAGTCCGCAACTACCCCCATTTGCCGGATTCTCCCCTGGAATCCCTATGATGTGGTAAAGAAAGAATTAACGCCTGGCACATTCTAGGCATTAATTCTAGGACCCAGATGGAGCCTAGTCCTCCATGCTGTCAAAATATTTGGAATATGACCTCCAGCTTCCACATTCCCAGAACACACAACTTACTTTATGTCTCTGGGCTCCCACTTGAGCTGCACACTCTGCTCAGCGTATCCTTCTCTCAACCCTCCGAAACCTCTCCTGCTTCACATCTTTGGTTCAAACACAACCTTCCCCACTGAGTCTTTCCCAGTCCCAGTCTCTATTCCCCAAAGCCACTGGTCCCTCTTCTACAGCCACAGTGCCTTTTTTCTTCAACCCCCCTTTTTAAAAGCCCTGTATTTTGTCCTGCTTTATTCATCCACAAATTCCAACTGATCCACCTCTCTGACTCTTGAGATTTTAAAAACAGATCTATAGGAAAAATGGTATTGTTCGATCAATTTCTAGGAAGTTGGTCCCTAGGCTAGCTGACCACCTCTATGACATGAGCACTGTCTTAGCTGATAAGATCCTTCCTACATGAGGACATGCTTTGGCCAGTGAGGGGCTTGGAGACCCAGCTTCTGGGCTGTGGCTTAGAAGAACTGCAGTGGTGCCTCAGAAAGTCCAGCAGAGAGGAGGATGGAAAGTCCATGGATAGATTTAAAACAAACAAACAAAAAACACAATACCCCTCCACAAATAAAATAATCACTACGCAGCAGCTTCCAGGGACAGAGGGGCTTCCTAGCATACTCAACTCTTCTCACAGTTAAGCCGGCACAGTGGCTGTGGGACAGACCTGCCCCACGGAAGTGGCCAGCATCCCTTCAGCCTCCTGCTTCTCTAAACTGCCTTTTTTCCTTTCAGTTTCTAGCCTCTTGTTACAACTGGGAATCGAGCATCCCAACACACATTATTAGGCTGTATAATCCAGGGCAAGGATCAGATCTTGCTGACCCTTCCAGCTTCCATCACATCTAACGATTATATTACCAGACACAGACAGCACTTACTAAACGCCAGCTTCGTTCAATGCACTGACCAAGTCATACCATCCGATTATTCGGTTCTGCCGTTAGCCCCATGTACGTATGTGGAAACCGAGGAAGAGAGAGGTGACGTGCTTTGTCCCAGCCACACCTGGGCACTATCCCAGCCCAGCAGTCGGCTCCACATCCCTTGTTCTTAACTACAACTCAATGTCTAACATGCTGCAGATGTACAATAAAGGTTTGTCGAATACAGAAACAAGTGCACCCTGGGGTTCCTTGGCTAACAGGACACTGCCTGTTTTCACAGGGATGCGGGCAAGCACTTGACATCCTCAAACTTCCCCCAGGTGACCTGAAGCTAAGTCACCCCCTCACATGTACTGTGTGCCTGCAAACAGCACTCACTGGGGGAGAAGTGGCAGAGACCTGATGCTCGGGGGTAAATGAAGGAGTACAGACAAGCGTGCGACTGTTCACAGGGTCCGAGGGGGAAAAATGCTTGGAAGTGGTTTGATCACTTCAGGAACAAGACATTTATACCTATCAGTAAAGCAGAGTGACAGGCTGTGAGTGCGTAAAGAGTGAGTGGACGATCACTGCGGGGCAGGCTGACTGGGCATCTCTTTTCTTTCTCCTCCCTGTGGGCTGACCATGCCGGTCTGTCTCGGCTCCCAACAGTTTGTAAAGATCTCTCAGCCTCCACTGGCCTCACGGACAGAGCAGCGGGAGGAGGGCGGGGAGCAAGGGGCCATGTGTCACTGTCGGGAGAAGTGCTGCACACAGCAGGGCTGGCTCTGCTCCCTGCTGCTCCTGCAGCCAGAGCTGCAAACCTTGAAAAAATGCAGAACATGCACCTCGAAAACATCCATTCATCATCGCAGCTTGGGAACCATGGGAGCAGCCCCTCCCGACGTGGGGTTGACCCTCTCTGCCTTCAGCCCGGGTCCCACCGAGCTGGGAACAAGGGGCCTTCTCAGGAAACTAATCCCTGTCCCGGCCAACCCCCGATCTACTACAGTCTTCCAAGGTTTGGGGTTAAAATTCTCTGAGATGCCATCCAAACCCCTCCTCTCTCCACTAACTCTGATTTCCAGATTGCTTTCCACCATCAGACTGCAGCCAAGGTGGCCCATAATCATTAAATTATGAAAATACAAGTGGCTGGGAGGAAATGAATCCCAGGTTTAACTCAGGAAGGCCTGCTTTCTCGTGAAGTGATTATAAAATTAAAATGTGCCATTTCTCTGGTGGGTATAAAAAGCCTCCTTGGTGAAGTCTATGGCCCCACAGTAATGTCAGGATTTGCACCAAGGAGGGACTGCACGCACCTCAACCACGGGAGTCAGGGACTTCTGTAGGTAAATTTCCAAAGACTGGGTTAAAGGTGATTAAAATCAAGAAGAGGAGGAGGACGGGGTTTGAATTTTCCAATTACTCTTGGAAACTCAAAAGTCAAGCTGCTAGAAAACGCAGGCTTTCTGAGCAGGACTAATAACGCTGAGCTAATTAGACCCACAGGCATGGCCAACATATAAAATTAGCCCAAAGGAGGGACACTGTCCCTTTAAAAACTGCCTGGGGATCAGTGGAAAAGCTAATGAGGAGTGTCAGTTGGGGCTGCTTTTTTAGGTGGTCCTCGGGAGGACACAGCCTGGGGTTTCTGTAACAGGGCTTCTGTGCTTGGTTCAATAAATCAGTTTATATTAAAACGCGGGTACAGCTCTGGAGCTGGCTTCATAAAGCATTCTGTGGCGTTTCTCAATCTGCTTATCCCCTTCCCTGTCAGCCTGCCTGAATGTACCGTCAGAAGGCATTGAAAAGAGCAATGAAGAAGATGGAAGAAGCTAAACTATTTGTGAAACTTGACCCAGCAGCTCTGGTGAATTTCTCTCCAGAAGACATTTGCATGGCTGGTAAGAAGCCCAATGCTGGGGGGCTGCAACGCTCAACCCGGAGCTGGGCTCCAGGCTGCACACGGAGAATAAATGTCAGCCTCAACCAGAAAGGAAAAGGGCTGTGAGTGAAGCTGCTTTTCAACCCGATCCTCAGGGTCTGAAATATTCTCCAAGAAGTGAAAGAAAAAAACAAGATGAATAAAAGTGCCAACGGCTAGCATAGTCTAGGAGGTGGTGGAGAGGGGCTGGAGGAGGGAGGTGTGTTACTGACCAGGGCAGATGGAACGGTCAGCAGGCTTGCCAGTGAGGGACGGCTGCAGACCGACATCCCTAAACACAATGACCTTTGCCCTCGAAGGTCTGAAAAGTAGAGGGAGGCCCATCTCCCACTTCTGGACTTGGAGTCCAGCAGCAGCAGGGTCAGAAGCCACAGAACATGGCCACAACATTCTGCTCTCCCCATCTTGGCTCAGCTGTCTTTTTAACCCCTTGCTACTGGGGTTGTTCAATTACGAACAGCTCCTGGCGTTGCCCTCCACCCCAGTTAAACCCTTACATTACCTAGACTGCAGTGCCATCTGCTAAGACTTTATGTGATGATGGAAATGTTCTGTGTCTGTCAGGTCCACTTCAGTAGCCACGAGCCACACATGGCCACTCAACAACTGAGATGCGGCTGCTGTGGCGTGGGAAACCAAGTTTTACTTTTAATTAATTTTAACTAATTTAGATTGAAATGGTCCCCGGGGGCTAGTGGCCAGTCTGCCGGAGAGGACACGGAACAGAAAAGTTTCCCTGTGCCTTCATAAAGGCAGTGAGTGCTGAGAGAAGAAAATGGCGGTGGACGGCACTGCGTCCCCAGGGGAAAGCCTCTGATTTATCAGCTCTCAGTTTCAAGGGAAATAGAGGAGGGAACAATTACCCTGATGCATCATCAGGTAGGAATCACAAAAGAGTTAAGGGCTGCAAGAGACAGAAATGAAAGGTCACCATTGCTGGAATTTTCCTAATGGAATCTGTCTTTTTCAGAAGCTCGGAAAAGCAGTACAAAGCCCACCCCCACTGGAGGCTGGCGGAGAAGGGCACAGGAAGTATTTTATAAACAAGAGACCCCAGGCTCGGGAACTGCCCAGGGCCCCAGAACCGCGGCAGAGTGAGGACTCGTGCCCAAGCAGCACTCTCTTTCCTAAGTAAGCCATGCCATCTCATGTTACTGGTCCCTGAAATAAGACCATTATAAACGTTAAAACGGCTTTGCTTAAAGAAAGAATTTTGGTGTACTTTACTGTTAACCAGAACCATCTGGAAGCAATCTTGCATTCACACGATGGACTTGTCCTCTTTGCCCTCGCTCTCAACAAATCCCATCAGCCCAGGAACAGCTGCTGGAGAGTCTGGCCCAAAGCCAGGGGTGAAGCTATGGCCCCCTCCCGTGTGCTCTGGGGTGTGTGTGGGGGCGCCCAGCCTTGCTCGTCACCCCATGCGGCCAGACACAAAGCACAAAGAACACAGATCCTACACGAGAAAGCGAAATCACCCGCGGTCACAGGAGCGGGCACTTGGTGCCACAAAGCCAGCTGTGAGAAACTGTTGTTTTAACTTGGGAACACAGATGCTTGCCAGGAAATAACGGCCTGAGACGGCTCGGAGGGGAGTGGGTCAGGACGCTGGGCTCACAATGCCAGCTAGTGAGCATCGTGCAACAGACAGCAGCTCCACACAAAGGGCTGGGGAGGAGGGACACGGCTCATACCAAGTCCAAGGCCAAGGTTCTGGCGCCAGGACCGAGGACATCCAGCACAGACGGTGAGAGCTGGGACATGGCAGGGACTGACTCAGCATCCAGAGTGCTGTCAGAAAACGCCTCTGTGGGGCGTCCCTGGTGGCTCAGAGGTAAAGAATCTGCCTGCCAACGCAGGAGACATGGGTTCGATCCCTGGTCCGGGAAGATCCCCCATGCCGCAGAGTAACTGTGTGTGTGTGTCACAACTACTGAGTCTGGGCTCTGGAGCCCGGGAGCTGCAACCACTGAAGCCTGCACGTCCTCGAGGTTGTGCTCCACGAGAGGAGCCATCACGGTGGGAAGCCTGCACACCAATAAAGACCCACCCACCACAGCAAAAAAACACACAAAAGAAACAAAACTTGATCTATTTATAATTTTTAAAAAAGAGAGAGAGAAAAAAAAAAAAGCCTTCGTAAATCAAACCACTGTGCAAACTATCTGAGCAGAAAGGAGGTAGGGGAGCCAGGGACAAGACAGATTTCATTAGGAAGGTCTGGGTGACAATAACCTTTTGTCCTCTATACAATCTGGGCCTGCCAAGCTCCATGGTCTCCGAGAAAGCACGAGGGTGGGAGAGAAAGATCCCCATCAGAAGGCAACAGACTCATCCTTAATTATGAGAGCGGGCTTCCCGGAGCTGACATCCTCTCCCACACTTCCTCCCGGCTGCAGACACACCACAGAAAGCTGGCAGGATGCTCCTCTAATGAGAGCAGTCAATTTTCCTAAGTAAAGGAAATCTGGTGCTTTGGGGATCGTCCCCATCATCACCACCCCCAAACCACACACAGACTTTTAGTGACGAGTGTGAAGCATCACAGTTTAATTTGGCCAACAGTCCATTGGGTCAGATTGAGAACTGGAAAAATGACTACCTCGGCAGCTCCTGAAATGTTTTATTTCATCCTCTTGTCCTCTAAAGGGCTGGCAAGGAGACACTGATCCTGGTAGATGGAGGTCCCCTACTTAAATTTCCACTGCAGCTCAAAACTGAATAATCATGTTTAATCTCACTCTGAAGAAAAATTGACCCATTGTATCAGAAAGAGCTCCAGGCTAAGAATCCGAAGCCTCGGTTATTCTGACATTTTTGCACTCATGGCCACTTAAGTAAGTGTAAGCCACTTAATCCCTCTGAGCCTTAATTTGCTCAGCTGCAAAATGGGAATGAGGAGGAGGACTCCTCTCATTTCACAGTTCAGCACCAGACTGAACAGTGTACCCCTGAAGTGAGGTCACTTTGGTTCACAGACTGGCTTCTCTCCTTACGAGTTATATGACCTTGAGCAACTTGGCCCATGTGCCTCAGTTTCCTCATCTGTAAAATGGACCTAGTTCATAGGAATTGTGTAAAGGTCTCATCACAGTTGGTGCCTGGCCCTTAGCTGTCTCCCTCACTGTCAGCCAGCCCCATGACCAGTAGGGACAAGCAGGCAGATAAACATTTCCACAACTAGGTCTTTGCTACAAAGTTTCAACAGCTTGGCAATGGATGAACCCTTACTTGTTAGAAAGGTTTACAAGTTCACAGGCCAAGACTAATTCTGAAGCCAAGAAACATAAAGGAGGGCTGGAGTGAGGACTTACCTGTCTCCTTGAGCACATGCATTCCCAACACCCACCAGTCCACCTTCAACCAATCCCAACACCTTGGCAGTAATTTGGGGCTTTCATGGAAAAAGAGGCTGCAGATCCTTGTCTCTTTTTGTTTAATTCATTTGCCAGCCTTTCTCTTTCTAATAGACAACTCAGAAAAATAGAAAACTGGGAGTCCATGTTTCTTAAGTCCTGAAAAAATAACTGCTAGGTTTGAGGCTTTCCGTTAGAGGTAAAAAAACATTTGTAAAAAGAACTCATTAAAGCTGGGAGGTGGGCAGAAGGTGTTTACATAGGCAGTGGTCTAAATTGGTTTTAAACTTCTCAACTTCTTCCAACAAAGATAGATCTCTCCTTTTCCGTAAGTGTCACTTTCAAATCCTAAGTAACAACAGATAGGAGATAAACAAAGATGTACATCAGTCTCTGCTTGTGGCCAAAGTTGTGAGCCAACAGCCATGTAGGGAACTTTGCTGAAACAAATGAGCAAATCACATCCACCGAAGCCATTCTCAGTCTTGGCTTCTCAGTTATTCGGTACCTTCTGTGGAGTTCTGCAGTTAAATACAGCCCATTTATGGGCTGTTCACTTGCTAAAGACCCTGCTAATGCATGTGTGTGCCTGTATGTCAGATAGAGAGCAAAAGAGAGTAACTGCGTGTGTGTATAAAGCTAGATGTAATCTAATCCTGAACTTATCTACATTTTTAAAAAGCTGTAAAAAGGGGTAATCTTTAGCCATTTGTTTACCAAGTTTGTTGTGACTGCTGAGATCTAATTTGCCTTTTTGGCATAGAAAGAAAATACAAACAGCCTTGCCTCAAGTGCAACATGGCTTGTGTGCTGGCTTCTCATTCCTACCCTTCCCATCAACCATCTGTGTGTCCGCCACCGCCACCAACTTCTGTCAATCACACCTTTCATCCAATAATCACAGCCTGTCGACTACATGTCAGGCGCAGGATGAGGCGCTGGGCTGCCCCTCTGGGGGCTGACAGACCGCTATAATTAGAGTAACTGATGACTTACCCTTACATTTATCCCTGGACCAAAAGCATCTAGTTTCTTGTTTATTTCCTTGCCTTCTCTGCTTTCTGCTTCCATCCCTCTGTTTGGCTCTGGAGATCTCATATCCATATTTCTACGATAATTTTTCTCTAGATATCTGAATCTGCTTTCTCTCCTGGTCATTCTCCCTCTTTTACTGTATAATAACCTTCCTAAAGCATTGCTTTTATCATTTCATTCTCCTCAGCCACACAAAAGTGTAACCAGCAGGGTTTCCCAGTAAACCTCAATTTCTCTGTCTGGCTTCCCACATTCTCAATTATGCTTTCCCGGTGCCATCTCAGCCTGACGTCCTACAGCCACACCCTCCCCCCATTTTGGCCATTTTCCTTGCTGTCTGTTAGCTTTGCTCTTTTTGTTTATGTGTTTATAACCACGTGGGTTCCTAAACTGGAATGATTTTCAGTCCACCTTTCCAAATTCTACAAAGACCAGACCAAACGCCTCTACAGTTTTCTGAATTACATGAACCCTCACCTGAAACTTTTCTGTAAGGAGTGCTGATTCTGCTGATTGAATAAAAATACATTTGCAAGGAAACCCATTCTGGAGTAACAAAACTTCAGAGCTCAGAGCAGCAAATATGGTAAACCCTTTCTGAGGAATCCAATCATGTTTTAGAGCAGGAGTAAGTATTTTTAAAGCCCTGCTGCAACCACTCAAATGCTCTGTTGTCACATGAAGTGACAGGTCAAACATAAACAAAAGAATGTGACTGTACTTTTCAAAGTTATTTACAGGAAGAGGTGGTTGTGGCGGGGTGGGGGGGGGGTTGGAATTTGGTTCTCGGACTGCAATTTGCTGACCCTGCTCTAGAAGAAGGGTGGACACTGGTGAGGATCTCTTTGGATGACAGAGGACAACTGGACATGCCTCAGGACAGCCTCTGATCCTGGCCGGGTAGCTCGACTATTCCTTTAAGACAGTACATACCCTTGGAGTGGATTTTCAGCCTAAAAGTCATCCCCATGGGAATTTGGGCTTGACCATCTGTTACAGCTATTTTGGTCAAACAAGAAGAGATAATGAAATCTACTTTGTAGCCTGTGTTGGGGGCGTGGCAAGGAAAGAGGCCACTGTCTCATTCTGCTGTCCTCCAGACTGTCGAGGGGCTCCGCGGTCAGGATCACAGGGTCTTAGAGCAAACCTTTTCCTACGATCCTTGGTGCCAGGCACTGTCCCCTCGCTTCATCCTTACACCAGCCTCATGAAGTTTCAGTACTTTATCATCATATCTATTTTCAGTTGGAATAAACAGATGAGGTCTTAGTCAATGTTAACTACTGACCCACAGAAATGGTTGGGGGGCCTTATATAGGTACGTGTGTTTGGAGAATAAGATGCCCTTTGCCAAGAGCTCTTTTGTGGTGAAAGGTGGTGAAATAATGACAGCTCATTACTGCTGGTCCTTACACCCACCCTTCAGAGAGTATTCTTTACATTTTATTCATGGGAAACTGAACTCATAGGGGTTAAGTAGTTTATCCAACTCTGCCTATTCCGAAAGGTCAGAGTTATGATTCAAATTCAAGCTGGTCTGGCCAAATAGAGCTTTGGCTCATTCCTTTGAGCCCTGTTACCTCCTTAAGTAACTGTGACCTAAAAAAACCAAGTTTAATGTGTTTTAAAAGCCCCCAAATTCCTGCTCTGTGTGAAGTGGGGGATTACATCAGCTTGGTGGGTCTAGTATCCTTAGGGAGGGCCTCAGAGAGCAGAGAAGCAAACCAACACCCAGATCTGAGAGCAGCAGAAGCGGGTGTAGACCCTTTTCTTTCCCCACCAGCCCAGGGCTCCGCCTGCACCTCCTGATCCAAACTGCAGAACTGACTTTTCATGGCGGCGATGCTGCCTTCACGGACACTGTGGCAGTGCCCAGGCAGAGGGAGGCATGTTCTTACCAGCCTGTCATATTAAAATCCCTGTAGAGCATCTTCTTTCCAAGTTCCTTCCTCTGTACTCTCCTTGGAAACTCCAAATGTGTGAACTCATTTCCCAGCAAGTGAGGTGCATGAATGCCTAATAGCAAAAAGAGAAGAAAAAGAAGAAGAAAAAAAAAAACCACACATATTTAGAGGAAAAAATAAGACCCAAGGATATTTCGCAAATTGACACAGGCCACATTTATGAAATTAGAAAAATGGTTCTCAAATGTTCAGGGAGATGAATAGATTTAAGAACCTGAATACAATATCAACAAATAAAAATCACGAATGTAATTTATAAAAAGACATGACTTTTTCATGTGAGATGATAAATTACTTGTAATCGGAGAAATGTATCTCTAAAGCAAGAAAAAGGTTCACTTTATAATTCAAATTCAAGATGGTTTCACTTGGTTGAGCGGCAGGAAAGCTCACCCCGACTTTCTCCTCCTTGGCTTTCTCTGCTTGCCTCCTGCGCATATTCCTAGTTATCACGGCCTTGGCTCTGAAAGCTGCGTGTGAGTCTCCATGTCAACACAATGGCCTGAGAGAGAGGGCTGGGGCTGCATGCACCAGACAGGAACTTTCTGTTGGACTCCCTCCATTTTGCTCTGCAGTAATTTGATCATGTAATTGGAAGACTGTTCCAGAGCAGATGGCTTCTTCCCCTCCCCCAAGTCTCTGTTCACACTACACAAGTCTTGAGCAAACAGCCACTTAGGGAATGCTGTGAAACAACAAACAGTCTCATTGTCACACTCCAAATTCAAATCCAGTTATCCAAGAGACGAAATGCTCAAGTATGAACTTCCCTGCTTGCAGTCTACACGTCGTAGGCAGACCTGCCCTGGGTCTGCCCTGTACCGAGCCATATACCTGCTTGTTAGTGGTATACTGGAATGGCTCTCTCTTTCTCTGGCAGAGAAAAGAGTGAGCAGAGCAGATCACGGCCTGGCACTGCAGGAGAGCCAGGGCTCCCTGCCATAGGACAGATGGCCATGTCCTTGGTCTGCTGGAAATAGACGTCTCCCACAGCCTCTTTCCCAGGACCCGACACCAGCCTATCTCCCACTGACTCTCATGGTGGTTCAGAGGTCTCTGTCGGTGCTAGCCATTAGAGGCCAAGTGTATTAGGAGTCAGAGGAAGCCAAGCTGAGCTGCCCCCAGGCTGGTCAGATGGGACCAGCCAACAGAACTCTGAGCCAGGGATGCTGAGCAGGCATGGGGACAGGAGGGGCAGGACTGGGGTGAAAAGAGGGGCTGTCCTGTCTGCTGTATCCCTGACAGGTTCCGGGTCAGGGGGAATTCTGGAGTTTCTCTGAGGGGCTTTGAAACCTCGGCTGGGAATGAGCCTTGTGCTGCCTATGAATATCAAGGACACTAAGACTGGGTTTTACAGAAAGGTTCCTTGGAAAGGAAGAAGGGAACTAAAACTCAGCACTCAGAACTAAAACAGGTCAGTGGGGTGGGCTTTGGATTCGAATCCAAGTTCTGCATTTATAAGCTCAGTGATTTTCCTGGGTGACTCAACTGCTTGGGCCTCAGTTTCTTTACTTGCACAGTGAGACTAACTACAGATTTATTTCATACTATTTGAATAAAGAAATGACATCTAAAGTGCACTGATCATGTTGGTCTCTATTTATAAAAAGAAAATAATTTATTCATCTAATGGTTGTCACGTCTTATGTAGTATTTTGTAAGCTCTCATTTCACACCCCTAACGATCTTAGGGCAGGAGCTAATCTGTGGGGCCCATTGCAAAAGGAAAATATGGAGCCACTCTTCAAAATTAAAAATTTGAAGACGGGGACAGTGCAGACTCGGGCGGCTGCAGAAATCGCTCCTTGATGGCAGCCGTACCCACAGAGTAGATACGATTTTATTCCTCTCCTTTACTTCGGCCGACCCACAGGAAGTAAGGACCAAAGGCATCAGTAGCCAGGGAACGGCACCATCCGTCATACAGCCTCCGTCATCTCTCAGAATTCTGGGACTGTAGCAGCATGGTGTTTTTGTCTATCCCCTTGGCTTCTAAGCTGGAGTAACACTGACCTACGGGTTGCCACATGTCAGGCACCTGATAACACCTTATGTTATTACCTTAGCAATTCTATGAAGCAGATGCATAGGCTTAATTTACAAATGAGGAAACGAAGGTCCAGAGAGGTTAAGACACTTAGCCTAAGGTTATCAGCCAAGAATAGGTGATTCTAGGGTTTGAGCTTAACATCAAACCCATAACCTCCATCCTAACCAGTATGCTGGTCCTTTAACCTGCACACACATTAACAAAAACCAGTGAACAGGCAACAGCGGGCCTGGTGCTGTGCCAAGTCTGAACCATAAACAGGCACCTGTGCGGATCTGGTTAATACAAAAAAAATTACAGGTCTGCACACAGCTGGGCCACAAGGATGTTCTTCAAATAGCGAGAAGAAATCGTTTAATAACACAAGTGATTAAAGTAGTACAAATCCATACAAAAGGATTCCCTGCGATCACATACAAAGGTGTCAGAGAGAATATGTAATTACACAGAAAGAGCAAACATACATTTATAAAAAGCAGGCTGTCAAACAATACGTGTCTGTGAGAGTGAATGTATAGAAACTTAATGTATATTGTGTCATAGATATACAGATCTATCAAACTCTGAGAGATCGTGGAGGACAGAGGAGCCTGGAACCACTGTAAGGTTGCAAAGAGTGGACATGACTTAGTAATTGAACAACAACAAAAACCTTTAACATACATGTATGCATAAGTGAGTAGGCATGTGTATAAAATACAGGTACACGATATAGAAACACACACACACACACACACATACACCATAACAAACAGATTATGACCCAAAAGCCAGGATTAAGTATATTCTGTACCCTCGAGCGTTTACTGTTGGAATGTTTGCCTGGGCACTTGTATCAGGAGAAGTCTGCAGGGTAGCTACTACTGACAGGGGCCACCATGCCTCTCCCTCTGGGGATGGGCAGGCTCAAAGAAACCTTGAACCCTCAATCATCTGTGACATTATTGTCCCTTCACATGCAGAGACTTTCAGGGTCTCAACAAACCACCTGCTTCTCCTGTGATAACAAGAGGCTACTGTAGTTCATCAGTTCTAAGATGGCTTTTATTAGATGTGCGTTAGTTACCTCTAAGGGAGGGGGGGAAAGCTGCCAATTACACTAGGCATAATGCTTTCTAATCACTTAAATTTTTACATTTATTATTTTTAAGAAGCTCCTTTCAAAGTAGGCAAAACTATTATCTATCACTGTTTTGCAGGCTTCCCTGGTGGCTTAGATGGTAAAGAATCCTCCTACAACACAGGAGACGTGGGTTCCATCCCTGGGTCGTGAAGATCCCCTGGAGAAGGAAATGGCAACTCATTTCAACATTCCCACCTGAGAAATCTCATGGACAGAGGAGCCTGGTGGGCTACAGTCCGTGGGGGTAGCAAAGAGTCCAACATGACTGGGCAACTAACACTAACACACATTTTGCATATTTAGGAAGGAATATGTAAATGAAGAGTATCTGTTAAGGTTGTTCCAAAACATTTTCACATTTAGGATCTGACGGCACTCATCATTTTCCAGCTCTGAATTACCCTGTGTTCATGATTTTCCCACAAGAGCAGGCTATATTTCAGGGGCTCATTGGGTTTAACAACTTGTAGAAGCAACAAGCCTCAGAGGCAGGGGTGCAGAGTTCTGAAGCTGGCTTTGTCATCCTCCAGAGTCTGCTTTCTTCTGACGCCCACTTGGGGGATGTGGCTGAGCAAGGCTGGTCACTCCTCCTTAAGTCCCTCTGCTGGACTGGTACCTCCCAAGGGACAGCAGCACTTCCCTTTAGTCTGTGGGGTTTTCCTCCAGGTTGCTGAGTGAGCTCCTGTTCTGAACTTCAGTCCTGATCTACTGATGCCTACTTATGCCCAGAAGATGACATCCATGTCATGCTGAACACCAGGCTGATAGCAACAATCAACTGTAAACTTCAGGTATGTCCGAAGGTAAGAAAGAAAAGGTATTTTATTTCTGAGGACTTACTGTGGTATTCAACTCCCACTGATACAATGCCACACCCTTGGGTTTCTCTCTCTGGGATCATTTTTCTTCCTCTGGCTAACAGCCACAGCACATTTCACATGTTATGTGGCACATTTCCATACAGTCATGACCATCACAGAATGCATGTGTATTCCATGTGTACTGAGGACATATCCCGCCCCCTGAGGTATTTTTGAAAGTGAAAGTGTTAATTGCTTAGTTGTGTCCAACTTTTTGTGACCCCATGTAGCCCACCAGGCTCCTCTGTTCATGGATTCTCCAGGCCAGAATACTGGAGTGGGTAGCCATTCCCCTCTCCAGGGGATCTTCCCAACCCAGGGATTAAACCCAGGTCTCCTTCCTTGCAGGCAGATTCTTTACCGTCTGAGCCACCAGGGAAGTCCTTTTCATTATGTTTTAAAATAACCATTCCCATTCTAACCGTAGGCTTCCTTCTTAGCAGCACTTTTGATACTCACCCGAGTTTTATTTGTCAGACCTGATGGAGTTACTGCTGTTAAAGAAAGAAACAACTCAAGAATTAAGTACAAGTAGAACAAATAGGTGGCCGATGAATGAAAAATGAGATGCTACAATATAATGGGACATATACCTGTTGTTTTCTGAGAAAAATGCTCATTAGTGTACCCTTTCATGCAATACTCATGAAAGTTTGCATAGTCTATCAGGTTGTCATATCAAAATACCACAGACTGAGGGATTTAAAGCAGTAAAAAATTATTTCTCACAGACTGCAGTCTGGGGAATCTAAGATCAAGATGCCAGCAGATTTGCGGCCTGGTGAGGACTCTCTTCCTGGCTTGCACACTGCCGCCTTCTTGCTGCACCTCACAAGCTTTCCTCTATACTTTCATGGGGAGAGAGAAATCGAGCATGCTGGCATCTCTTCCTATCAGGAAACTAACCCTATCAAGTCAGGGCCCACTCTTACGACCTCATTTAACCTTAATTACTTCTGTAAAGGTCCTATCTCCAAATGCAGTACATTGAGGGTGAGGGTTTCCACCCAGGAATGTGGGGGGAGGAATACACACCTTCAGTCCATAACATGGTCTTGTATGTACTTATGTTTATATATGTACATACACTCAAAGCCATCAACATATTACACAATATTTCTGACGGTTTCCTTTCTAACTTACCTATATTCATGAATATGTCTACCAGTAGATATAGATTATTTTCATTTTGAAAATACTCTCCAATTTTAAGCTAGGTCTGAGAAAACTGTTGAGAGGAGTTTTACGGACCTTTCATATTCCCAAAATTTGAGTCACTGGAAGGGGCCACCCCAGGTAGGCACACTTGGCCCCATTGCAGGCAATGCTGAAGCCCTCTGCAGCCCAAGAGCCCAGCACAGAGACATTTTGTTCTCAGAAGTCGAGTGGCTCAGCAACTTGGAAACTCAGAAACTTCTTTAGGACCTGCCCAGCATCCAAGCAACATAGACTGGTTAGTGTTGCTCCACTAGTGCTGGCCTGCCCTGCTGGAACCATTGCTCAAGTCAGCATTCTGGACTCTTGAGCCTCAAAAGTGACTTAACTCATAATACATGTAAGCACTACACAGACACAGTTTAGAGCCTGCAAAACGTGGGAGCTGGGATGTGTTAGGTTCCTTTCAGCAATAAAATCCAATGATTTTTCTGACTCCAAACTTGTAGGATTCACGGACAATTCTGGCATGTTTTTAACTCCACTGTTCATACCCGGGCCGCTCATAAACATGTGCATGATGGCTGCCCCTTCCCCAGGCACAGCTAAGGATGCTGGCATATTAGAAATGTGGGGTGTAATGGGATCGACATCCAAGATGGGAGAGCAAGCACACATCAAGGTCCCAGGTCGACCTGCAAAATGAAAATTCTCGACATTCTCCCTCACATTCCTTATTTATCTGCTATGCTGAATATATTTTAGCTTTTTCTCTTTGATGGTGCTATTTGGATTTATGTATGTTAGAAACATCTGCATGGTGACGCAAGTAATAGCAGATACACTTGAATATGTTCATTATTTTTAAAACCTCAGCTACACTCTAGTGCCCAGCATAACACTGACCACAGTAAAGACTCTTAAGTATTTGCTGGAGGAATGAATACAGAACATTCTGACCTGCTTTACACAGTCACCTTTCAGTACTATTACTTTATAAAGTAAGACAACACAGCTTTCAATTATTAGAAAAAGATAAGACTAAGATCCATGGCATTTACAATCTTGGACGCACATTACATATTTTGGATTTAGTTAACTTTTTTTTAACAGTTCCATAGATAGCTTCCTGTAAATTCTCAAGAATGTAGATACAGTTATACCATTGAAAACTTCATGATATTCCACAGTCCTAAGAATATCTAAATATGTTGCCTCTTCTCTACCTAATAAGCATGCCGACTAGAAACCTAGAAACATATTTTACACTAAAATCCAATTTCAATTGTGCTAGCCTGCCCCATGTTAAAAAAAAAAAAATCCAACAAACTAGACTTCTTTTTGTATCTCTATTTATCCTAAATTTTGGGGCTCTCCTTCAAGGAAGCAAAACTGAATGCTGCTAACTAAAGGGAGGGGTAGAGGTACATTTGGTGTTCGGCTGTGTACCATAAACGGCACCTGGCGGAAAAGGCTTGGTAACCACTGCCCTGGCAAAACCACAGGCAGGTGGCCGAGAGTCTTTTAAGGACTCTAGACTAGAGTGCAGCTTTGCTGGAAAAAAAAAAAAGAGGGTAGAACATATCCTTGCCACTTAATGAGAATCCATTTCCAGACATGGTTGTGTCTGGCCAGGAAGAAGAAGTAGTTTCTCTAGGGAGAGGATGCTGGAGTAATCACTGTGCCAAGAAATGGCAGGATGTGGAGATGGGGCAGGAGGATCGAGCATCTTCTGCTACTCTTCCCTCTGGTCCTGGGCAGAAACCAGCATCAAGGGAAGAGGAGGCCGGTGAGCACAGTACTGTGAAGAGACACAGCCGTCCCGTCTCAGTGACAGTCTCTGAGTCCCAGAGGGATTGAGCCATAACAGGAGAGAACAACCTGACAAAGAGAGGCCTTCTGGAATGTTCCAGAAGGTCTCACTAGAGCAGAGTGCATCCCCGAACCCAGGTCTGTCTCGCTCCAGAGCACATGGACCTGAGCCCCACCATCCTGGAATGGGGGAGACTCTGAGCATCCTGGCATGGCAGAGAAGACGGAGTGGAAGCAGGAATCCAGACCCCAGGGAGGGATATGTACATACTGGGTCCTGGAGGAGGCTGAGCATCAGGCCTCCTGCAGACAGAGATAGTAGTTACTAAAAACTGCTGCTGAGGAACACAAAACGTTTCCTTCTTCTAATAAAGTTTCCTTCTGCCCCTTTGTGATCAGCTTGCCAGTGAGTAGTGAGAGTCAATAAGAGGAGAAGGCAATGGCACCCCACTCCAGTACTCTTGCCTGGAAAATCCCATGGGTGGAGGAGCCTGGTGGGCTGCAGTCCATGTGATTGCTAAGGGTCGGACATGACTCAGCAACTTCACTTTCACTTTTCACTTTCATGCATTGGAGAAGGAAACGGCAACCCACTCCAGTGTTCTTGCCTGGAGAATCCCAGGGACGGGGGAGCCTGGTAGGCTGCTGCCTATGGGGTCGCACAGAGTCGGACACAACTGAAGCGACTTAGCAGCAGCATCAGTGCCTTATTGGATTTGGGGGTATCCAGCCACAAATCCAATTTGGGGATTTGGGGGTATCCAGCCAATGGATACTCATGGAACTCATGCAATGGAACTCAGGCAATTAACACATAAGCTCCTGCAGGTATGGGTACCAGGGGTTAGGGATTCAAAGAATTTTAAAAAAGAGACCCCTCTGCTCAGAGCTCATGGTAGGTGGGGAGAATGAGGAAGGCTTATAGGTGGGAATGGAACTATCTTCAAGAATAAGGAACAAAGAGTGGGGTCACTGGGTGTGGTCAAATCTGAAGAGGATTTTTGCTCATTATTAAAAAAATTTTTTTAATTAAATATTTTTTTAAATTGATGTATAGTCACTTTACAGTGTCACAGCAAAGTGGTTCAGTTATGTGTGTATGTATTGTTTCAGATTCTTTTCCATTATAGGCTATTACAAAATACTGAATATAGTTCCTGTGCTATATATATAACTGGACCTCGCTGTTAATTTCACACATAGTACTGTATATATGGGGCTTCCCAGGTGGTGCTAGTGGTAAGGAACCTGCCCGCCAATGCAGGAGACATAAGAGACTCAGGTTCAATCCCTGGGTCTGGAAGATCCCCTGGAGGAGAGCATGGCAACCCACTCCAGTATTCTTGCCTAGAGAACATGGACAGAGAAGCCCAGCAGGCTACAGTCCATAGGGTTGCACAGAGTCAGACATGACTAAAGCTACTTAGCATGCACACAGTATACATACAAGTTAATCTCAAATTTTTGATTTACCCCTCTCCTCCACCTCCACTTCCCCTTTGGTAACCACACATTTGTTTTCTACCTGTGAATCTATTTCTGTTTTGTAAATAAGTTTGTATCATGGTTTAGATTCCATATGAGTGGCATCACATAATATTTGTCTTTCTGTCTGGTTTACTTCACCTAGTAGGATAATCTTTAGGTCCGTCCATGTTGCTGCAAATAGCATGACTTCACTCTTTTTAATGACCAATATTCCATTGTGTGTTGTGTGTGTGTACACATATATACATACATCACATATGCATACACACACATCACATCTTTATCCATTTATGTCAGCGGACATTTAGGTTGCCTCCACATCTTGCTACTAAAATAATGCTGCTATGAACACTAGGGTGCATGTATCTTTTTGAATTAGAGCTTTTGTCTTTTCCAGATATTTTCCCAGGAGTGGGGTTGCTGGATCATATGATAACTCTGTTTTTAGTTTTTTAAGGAACCTCCACACTGTTCTCCATAATGGCTGCATGAATTTACACTCCTACCAACAGTGTGGAAGGGTCCCCCTTTCTCCACACCCTCTCCAGCATTTATTATTTGTAGATGTTTTAATGAGAGCCATTCTCACTGGAATAAGGTGATACCTCATTGTAGTTTTGATTTGCATTTCCCTGATGAGTGACGTGAGCATTTTTTCATGTGCCTGTTGGCCGTCTGCAGGCCTTCTTTGAAAAAAATGTCTATTTAGGTCTTCTGCCCTTTTCTTGATTGGGTTGTTTCGTTTTGTTGAACTGAGCTGTGTAAGCTGTTTGCATATTTTAGAAATTAAGTCCTTGTGGGTCCTATCATTTGCCAATATTTTCTTTCATCCTGTAGGTTGTCTTTTCATTTTGTTTATGGTTTCCTTTGCTGTGAAAAAGCTTTTAAGTTTAATTAGGTCTCATTTGTTTATTTTTGCTTTTGTTTCCATTACTCTAGCAGATAGATTTGAAAAAATACCGCTGCAATTTATGTCAGTGCTCTGCCTATGCTTTCCTCTGGCAGAAAAGTATCTGAAGAGCTAGTCAGGTAAGAGCATTGGGGCAAGTGCAGCAGAAGCAGACGCAAGGAGGTGGGAAGCAGCAGGGGCTCCTGGAGCGGCTCTTAGGGGAGAACAGTGTGGGACAGACAGGAGGCAGAAGTGTGGCTTCCTGGGAAACCTGTCCTGCTGCTTGGCTGTGAGCTCTTGCAGGAGGTCTCCTTCTGCAAAGGGTGATACAAACTTGTCTGACTCTTTATGACCTCATGGACTGCAGCACACCAGGCTTCCCTGTCCTTCACCGTCTCCCAGAGCTTGCTCAAACTCATGTCAATCGAGTCGGTGATGCCATCCAACCACCTTATCCTCTGTCACCCCCTTTTCCCCTTGCCCTCAATCTTTCCCAGCATTAGAGTAAATGAATCCAAAGCACATTAATAAACCCAACTTTTCCAAGAAATATACAAATGGTACGGTGCTCTGATCACGTGCGTACAGCTGGGTGAATTTTCACAAACTGAACTCACCACACGGCTGGCATCCAGATTGAGCAGCTGAACATTCCCCAGCACGCTAGTGTCAGGACCCCATTCAAATCCTGCTGCTTCTCCCAAGGGGAGCACTAGCCCCAGACTTTCCAGCTGTGTTTGCCTGTTTCTATCCGTCCTATGGAATCCTATAGGTTGCAATTTGAGTCTGCAAAGGTTTATCCATGTTGCTGCATGTAGTTATAGCTTGTTCATTCCATCCTGTGACTGTGCAAAGTTTATTTATCCATTCTACTCTCCGTGGGCTCTGGAGAGTTTCCAACTTGGGCTCTTACAAACAGTGCTGCTATGCACAGTCTCATCTTTTGGTGTAAACAGTGGTACACACTTTGTTAGGTACACAACAAGGGGTGGAACTGCTGGGCCAAATCCTTTTTCAAAGGAGTTGTTCCAACTTCCACTCCCATCAGCAGAATATGGAACGTATAAACACTCATGTGTGAAATGAGAAGGCACATTCCAGGATAGGAATGTAAACTCCTCTAACTAGAAAAACACCATATGAATTAACTTCTTAAATATTCTAGACCCTTCAGTATGTGAAAGCAAGTTATCGACATGAGGATTTTCAGTGTTCAACATAAATCTTCTTAAAAAATTGAATAATATCTCCTCTTTCTAGCTCTTAGGGGGAAAACGCCTGTCATATTACACAAGAGGAGTATTGGAAGCTTTTAAATTTCAGGATGACTTATCCATACAGGAAGTCTAGGTCACAAATGAAATGAATAATGCCAGCCAAGGGACTTCCCTGGTGGTCCAGGGGTTAGGAATCTGCCTTGCAGTGTGGGGGACACGGGTTTAATACCCAGTTGGGGAACTAAGAACCCACATGCCAGGAGGCAACTAAGACTTGACACAGCCAAATAAACAAACAGATTTTTAAAAATTAAAAAATGATGCTGGCCAAGCCTAGGTGATCACTAACAGTCACGCAAATGGTCAAAGGAGATGACCATTCCAGAGCCAAGGCTGCCTACCTCATGTACGATGCAGGAGGAGAATATTCTACCTTGGGTTAAAAAAAAATGAAGGAAAAATGTGAAATGACTGAGACTTAAATATGTATGGAGTGGAGTCTTTCACAAAGAATTTTGTTTTAATCTGTCCTTAAAATCTCAAAGTAGCAAAAACCAAGCTTGTATATATAAGCTATTACAGAACTGGATATTAAATAAAATTCTGTCTGGTTTATGTGGATGTCAAGGAAGGTTCACATTTAAATCTTGACATGGGACTACACTCATCAGCCAGAGAGAAGTAGCATTCCCCAAATCAACTTTAAAATTGTAAAATTGAGATCTTATGATAAAGGAGCCACATGGAAACTGGAATACAAATAGAGATATTAAACAAAATTGCCTAGATTTGCCAATTCCACAACAGTTTAAAGTATAGAATAAGGGATAAAAGTGCTCATTTACAGAAAACACATAAGGTTTCCATATTCATATGCCTACTGCTTTTTATTCCCAAGTAAAATTCTGTGGAAAGGCACTCATTTGTAGAATGAACACCTCATGTCAGCAAAAAAGAAAAGGAAAGTGAAGTCGTTCAGTTGTGTCCAACTCTTTGTGACCCCATGGGCCGTAGCCTACCAGGCTCCTCCGTTCATGGGATTTTCCAGGCAAGAGTACTGGAGTGGGTTGCCATTTCCTTCTCCAGGGGATCTTCCTGACCCAGGGATTGAATGAGTCTCCCGCATTGCAGGCAGACGCTTTACCGTCTGAGCCACCAGGGAAGCCAACTCCCTTCCCTTTGCATAAGCAAATGGAATTGAGAAATTATAAAAGACCACAGTGGTCCCAATGGCAGGAGGGCCATGAAAAAGTTCTTTATATAGTTATATTTAAAAACTAAGAAATTTTATTTTGTCTCTGATCTAGGTCCTCCTGTAAGCACTATTAACTATTAACTCATTAATCCTCATCCCTGTCCTGTGAGGGTCCTGCAATTGTCCTATTTCACAGATAAAGCAACTGAAGCAAAAGAACACATTTTACAGACAGTCAAGGTTTTGTCCTAATAAACCTCACTGAATCCTACCTACCTTTCTCAAAGCATATTTAACTTTAATGTACTTGAAGGATATATGACATTATCTTGCTTCCTTACACTAACATCAGTTCTTAAGGACGTCATGGGCAGATAGCTTTGGCTTTCAGTGACCAACTTTTTTTTTTTCCATATGTTTTTATTGTGGTAAAAGTCACAACATATAAAACACACTATTTTAACCATATTTAACTATACAGTTCAGTGGCATTAAGTACATTCACATTATGGTGCAGTCTCAACATCTCCCATCTCCCCACATTTTCACCTTCCCAAACTGAAACTCTGTCCCTATTAAACACTTATCTCCCATTCCCCCTCCCCTCCCTGGCATCTACCAATGTACATTCTGACACTGTGAACTTGACCATCCTACATACCTTGTATAAGTGGAATCAAACAGTGTTGTCTGAACCTAATATATATTGGAATCATGTGCCCAGGTTTTTATTCAGAATATTTCAGAGGACAAGGACTAAAGAGGCTAAAGATTATGTATATGTAGTAAGATGGATTTTTTTTAAAAAAGAAGAAAATGTAGGAACTCATTCTCATGATGATTTTGCTCCAGTGTGTGGGGTTCATTTTCTTAGATCTGCATAGTAGATTCAGAATGCCTCCACGCCAAGTCTCTGACCTGTCCTAACCTGGAAAAAATCAGACGTCAATTTATATTAATTAAAAAAATCTGGCTCTAGAAGTGGTGAGCTTCAATTATTAGAGTTGATGTCTTCAGAGTCTACCCTGAAGCCAGGCTGTGCTCCAAGGGCAGCTGAATATAAATTCTGCCTTTGCAGCCCTGGGCCATGTCAGTTTCACGCTCTAAAAGTCTGGCTTCTTCATGATGCCTATGTGATCAATGGAACCTACAGTGAATATGAAAAATGTCAACCACTTTAGCCTGCCATTGTTTGTTTTTTTTTTTAATTCAAGATTTTGAAACATAATGTAGTTTTGCAAAAGGGGGGTTAGATGAGGCGAGAGAAGGGGTTGGAGTGCATCTGTCCCTGACTCAGACATCAGGCAAAGCAAAGTGGAGGTAAGTCCTCTCGCTGTGACTGCAGCCAGGCTCCCAGCTTTATACCCTGCTCTCATGGTTAATGGGGCTTCCCCGATGGCTCAGTGATAAAGACTCTGCCTACCAATGCAGGAGACGCGGATTCTATCCCTGGATCAGGAAGATCCCCTGGAGAAGGCAATGGAAACCCACTCCAGTATTCTTGCCAGGGAAATTCCACAGACAGAGGAGCCTGGTGGCTGCAGTCCATAGGGTCACAAAGAGTCGGACACGACTGAGCGCACAGGAACTCCAGGTTAAGGGCCACGTGGAGGTGGTGGGACAGCCGTTTTTACTCACTAGTGCGCTTGACTTTTCCAATTATAGCCTCTTGTCTTAAAAGCAGGCACAAGCTTAAGAATATACTTCTCGAGTGTGAAAAATCCCAAAGAACCAAGAGGCACAGTGCTGTCCCCTTGAAGCCTTTCCCAGTTCAGTACTAGGGAAAATGGCAGACAAATCGAATCAGACTCGGCGTAGACAGCTGGGGGCAGCTCCAAGGACACCATCAGAATCACCTCAGAGAATGTTGCACTTGTGCGCATCCAACGTGCACCTGAAACCCACTTTCATCTCCTCTGCACAGTGCCCTTGATGATAAACAGCTGCCGACTTGGATTATCTACAAGGACAGACATACATTATTGGGAGGTCTGATGATGCCAGCGCATCTTAATGTAATCACATCAGAGCTTATAAACACGTCTCGGCAGAATGGAGGGGAAGCCATTACTCTCACACCTCAGGGCTGTAGAGGTCCCCCGTAGAGGGAGATCTGTTTCTGGCTGTCACCTGAAGCAAGAGTGGGGCGATTTCCTGGAGACTACAGCATCACAGCAGTAGACTCTGCTGAGAAATGTCCATAAACCAGACTGCTTTCCCTCCAATGCGGGTCCTGACTCCACCAGAACTGTCTAGCTTGGTGGACCCCGTCAAATATTTTATTTCAATCACCCTGAAACATTTTTAAAAAAATGAAAAAAGGCCCAGCGAGAAAAGAGCAAGGCTTATTTGTGACTATGATCATCAGCTCTCCCCGGCTGCTGGGGAGCAGAAGTGCACGGCCCCTGACCCCCTCCCTCGCACACCTGCCACATTCCATATGAACACGTCAAACCCTCAAGCCTGCTTGATTAATCACCCAGCCCAAGAATCACCCAGCCCAGGAATAAAGTTCATGTTACCCGGAGAGCTATATGAAGGGCCCTCTGAGGTCAGGATGAAGACCAAACAAAATTAACGTGCCTGTCACATCCATCATCTTGTGATCTGCTTCCAGTTCCATAACCCCTGAACATCTGGACTGTGCATACCAAGAACATTTCTGTTCAACGTGGATCACAAGAGGTCATGCACAAAGGGCTCTGAACTCTCCCCACCCCCAAGAAAACCATTAACCAGTTCTGCAAGTCAAACAGCCCTGAGACTGCAGTCATCTGCTCAAACCAAATCTCAAGGGACCTGGAAGTTTTCAAGATTCTCTCATAAATGTTTCTTTAGACATAATGACAATAAAATTTGATTTGACCTAAGAATAAGGAATACACTGTTAACTTTCCAGCAACATACTAACTTGTTTAGATCATGTAAAGGATACAACAAGTCTCACTGCATAAAACTGTTTTACAATTAGTTCAAGTGAACTGATGTTCCCCAAATAAACTGGTAGGATTAGACTGTAACCTGAAATTATAATGTATATATTGTATTTTATACCATCATGAGCTGACTTTTTAAAATCATTTTCTGTGTTTGTTTTCTTTTTGGCCATGCTGGGTCTTTGTCGCTGCGTGGGTCTTTCTCTAGTTGCAGAGAGCCGGGACCACTCTCCAGCAGCTGCTACTCCCGAGTGTCGGGCTTCTCTCCTGCGGAGATGGGCTGCAGGCTGCGGGGGCCTCTGTAGTTGTGGCGAGTGGGCTCAGAAGTTGGGGCTCCCAGGCTCTAGAGCACAGGCTCAAGAGTTGTGGTGCACGGGCTTAGCTGCTCCACAGCGCGTGGGATCTTCCCAGATCAGGGGTCAAACCCGGTCCTCCTGTGTTGGCAGGCGGATTCTTCACCACTCAGCCAACAGGGAAGGCCCTTGAAATGACTGTTTATTGTGATCTCAGGACATGGGATGGATATTTCAAGGGAAAGATGTCTACACATTTCACTCAGGAGAAAGGGAGACTCAGAGACATTGTGTGAGAAACCCAAGGTCACACAGCACTTGCCCAGGCTGGGCTGAGAGGAGTGCACATCACATTGTGTTTTCCTCTCACAATTGATATTATTTTCAAGCTTTTATGCTATAAACCTCCCAATTCTCTAAAATATGTTAGAGATTTGACCACAAGTTTACTTTATAGCCCACTGCTGCTGCTGCTAAGTCACTTTAGTCATGTCCGACTCTGTGTGACCCCATAGACGGCAGCCCACCAGGCTCCCTCGTCCCTGGGACTCTCCAGGCAAGAACACTGGAGTGGGTTGCCATTTCCTTCTCCAATGCATGAAAGTGAAAAGTGGAAGTGAAGTCGCTCAGTCGTGTCCGACTCTTAGCGACCCCATGGACTGCAGCCTACCAGGCTCCTCCATCCATGGATTTTCCAGGCAAGAGTACTGGAGTGGGGTGCCATTGCCTTCTCCGTTACAGCCCCCTAGTTCTCTCAAATACTTCACCACAAAGATTTGGATCACAGATTATGTGAATGTTATTCATGGATTTGTTCATTTCAAAGCATACATTCCTAGACTCCTCACAGAATAGGAAGTTGGACAGCCAGGATATTTTATGTTTTGGTCATTTACACTCCCACTGTCTGGGAAGACAAGTTTTAGGTATAATTTTCATGTAGAGAAGCCTGTATGGTTTAGCAGCTAGGATGAAAAAGAATGGAGACAGTGTTCTCACCCTTAGAAATTCAGATATTAGACTCAGTTTTGTGGGCTAAGAGTATCCACTGATTATGCAAGAGTGACACCTAATTACACATTAATTTTGGTAACATTAGGAGTGATTCTTAAATAAAAATAAAGGGGCAGTATCACTGTGGTTTACAGGCCAGAAGAATCTGAAGTGACAAGACTTTGATTCATCTAAAAGTAAGCAAATGAGAACCATGTGCCACGAAAAACTCTGCATTTATTATTTCATTTCATCCTTACACCCGCCTTCTGGTGTTCTCTGTGCCCATTCCTGACAATGAAACTGGGGACCAGTGAAGGACATTCTAGAAATCATAGACACAGTCATGTGACAAGGCTGAGCTTTGAAGTCACACACATCTATTCCAACTGTCCCAAGGTAGACCAGTGACACTGGAATCTCACTCTGAACAAGGTCAGCACTCCCCTCCCTTCAGAAAGGTTAATGTTTTAAGCTCTTGGTACTGTTTTTTTGCCATGCAAAAAAATGTGAAAGTATTTCAAAATACAAAAGTGAGTCTGCTCTTACTCATCGTCTTCAGCAGGAAAACAGGAAATGGTTTTTACTAAGAAGCACGGAGGTGGTGAGGACAGAGTGGGCCTGAGGCTTGGTGGTGCAGGGAGGCACAAAGGCATACTGCCTGCTGTGAGGGGTTTTGGGGGAGGGTGGGGCGGTGCTTGGTGCTTGGATAATGATCCAGACATCAATATGAATGCTTCGGTCAACAAATCCTGATCAATATCAGCTCTGTGCTAGGTAACAACAAGGTAAGATGCCTAAGGTAAGGGGCCTGCCTCCCAAAGGCTCAGTCTGGAAGAGGGGAGACAGAATATGGAAGAAGCAATAAAATACCACACGTTGACAGCTATACTACGGGCTTCCACACAGCACAAGGCGCACACTGGGGACTGGCCCCCGATATGGGGAGGTGACACGCCCTGGAGGAAGTGACACTTCTTCTGGGGTCTCGAAAAATAAGGAGGCGTTTTCCTGGCAGAGAAGAAGGGGAGGGCTACCCAGGCAGAGCTCATTTCCAAAGGCACAGAGGTCGGAGAGATCCGGTGTGTCTTGGAAGTGGAAGATGGTTCTCCATGGCCACAGCCGACCGCGCTCCCTGTCAGAGGTGGGGGCAATGGCGAGATGATGCTGGAGCGGAAGGCGGGAAGCCCAGTTTTGAGTCTGCGGTTTGTACACTGTGAGGAGCCAAAGGGTTTCAGGGAAAGAAGTGTGAAGTGTGAAGATCGTGTTGGAGGCTTTGTGGAAGATGGGCTGGAGAGAGCCAGGCAAATGGCAGGGAGGCCAGCTGTTGTGAGCTCTACTTGGAAGGACCCACACAGCAACACAGCCACCCAGCCGGTGAGTGAGAATGGGGCCAGGGTGAGACCTGCTGCTGGTCCCTTCTCCCTGCCCAGACAGACAGACAGACCAAATGAAGCGCTCCAATATCTGGGGCTGCCCAGAAAGATTGGCACCCCATTCCAATACTCTTGCCTGGAAACTCCCATGGACAGAGGAGCCTGGTGGGCTACAGTCCAGGGGGTCGTGAAGAGCTGGACACGACTGAGCAACTTCACTTTCACTTTTCACTTTCATGCATTGGAGAAGGAAATGGCACCCCACTCCAGTGTTCTTGCCTGGAGAATCCCAGGGACGGGGAGCCTGGTGGGCTGCCGTCTATGGGGTCGCACAGAGTCGGACACGACTGAAGCAACTTAGCAGCAGCAGCAACAGATGGGTTCAAAAATAATAGTAAAAAATGAAGAAAAGCTTTTTACTTCAGGTTTAGATTCCTACTGTCTTGTGGACCAGGTTAACCTCCTAAATCAACACAGCTCAGCTACTGAGTAAAACCAACACAACACAGTCACGAGAACTGAGGGAAGCTTGGGCTTCTTGGGCTTCCCTGGTGGCTCAGATGGTAAAGAAACTGCCTGCAATGCAGAAGGCCCAGGTTCAATCCTTGAATCAGGAGGATCCCCTGGAGACGGGAATGGCAACTCACTCCAGGATTCTTGCCTGGAAAATCCCATGAACAGAGGAGCCTGGCAGGCTACAGTCCATGGGGTTGCAAAGAGTCAGGCATGACTGAGCGATTCTCATTTTCACACAGTTTCTTGCTAAACCAACCAAAGTCATCAAGTCCTGACTATTCGCATGTGCCAGAATTAAGAGACACAAATGAGTTCCTTTCAGAGTAGGTTGCATCAATTCTTTTCTAAGAGCAATTTCTTTTCTACCTTAGCCTTTATTTTAAAAAGAAAGCCAATTGGCAAGAAAATATATCATCCACAGACTATATTTGCAGCTGGTCCCCAAGATGCCCACTGCAAAGCAGTCCTGGGTCATGACCATCATCATGAGACTGAGATCATAAACCTAATGCCCTATGGCTGGGATGTCAGGGCGGACATTTACTCCATTTTCCAGAAAACAAACCTTCAATGAAGCAAAAATTCTCAAGATCTGAAAAACCAAACGGCCCTCCTAGAGCCCGCTCATAATTTTACTCCAAAGAGTGGGATCTATGTGGAGAATCTGTTTTCAGGTTAGACAAAGATTTTCGGACACCTGCATTTCTCCTGAAGGGCCCCTGAGACTTTGTATCAGAACATGAAGTCATGGGGTGTCATCAGGTTTTTGGGGCTGGCTCCTCCTCACATGAGATTAATACTCATCTGTACCCTTTGAGTTAAAGTGGGTGGCAAGCCGGGGTACGAGGTATCTGCATTCTTTAATACCATGCTTCATATTGCATGTACTAAATCATTAAAAGAAATAGAGCATGCTGTGTCTTTGGTCACAGATGCGAGAAAACCAGCCACCATAATAAATTCACAGAGGTGGAGTGTGTCGTCACACACGAAACCAAGATGTGTGATCCAGGAGGTGTGTATGGGGTGGGGGGAGTTAATGCCATGTGTCATTTTACTGCTGTGGGTCTGCTCCCATGTCAATAGCAATGTGTTCCTCCAAAACAGCTCCGACGCCATCCCCGATGCCACGGCGCTCTGCCAGACCCACGTGGCACTTACCAGGTACTGCAGTCGCTGGCGCTCGGTCTCAGGGGTGAACTCCGAAGACATGGGGATGATTTCTCCGTTTCTGATGATTATGGCCCTGAAAGGGTGCAAAGGCATGTCAGCAGCCAATCTCAGAAGCACTGCGGTTTTGTGATGACTCCACAGCTCGGTTCAGAATACACATGAAACCCTCAGGGGACCTCTGTTCCTCCAACTTGCATAGCAAAGCTCAGTGTAACCCACTCTGGAGCCCTCACCATACTGTAGGTATCTCTAAGATCATGACATTCTCTTTTTCTGCTAGTTTAATGCCCAGCACCAGGCATACCATTTGGCACAGGACAGACGCTCAGTGAATAAATGGATGGATCAATGAATGATGCACGGAGGCTCACTCTGGGCTAGTACCTCCAAGAGGACTTCCTGTGATCCTTAAAATGTGTGCCTTAATCTGTGCAGTCCACGATGGCAGCAACCAGCCCCATGTGGGTCCTGAGCATTTGAAGCATGGTCAATGCAAGCTGAGGGGCTTCCCAGGTGGTGCTAGTGGTCAAGAACCCATCTCCCAATGCAGGAAACATAAGAACCATGGGTTTGGCCCCTGGGTCAGGAAGATCGCTTGGAGGAGAGCATGGCAACCCACTCCAGTACTCTTGCCTGGACAATCCCCGTGGACAGAGGAGCCTGGCGGGCTATAGTCCATAGAATTGCAAAGAGTTGGACATGACTGAAGCGACTTAGCATGCATGCACGCAGTGCAAACTGAGAAGCTGAATAGTTCATTTTATTTCACTGTAATTAATTTAGCTTTTAAGTTAAGCAGTCAAAAGTGGGCTAGCATTTGAAGTAGTCGACAGGGCAGTTCCAAGTGTTCGTTACTCAAAGTATCTGTGGGCCAGCAGCACGGGCCTTGCCTGGGAGCTAGTCAGAAATGCAGACTCTCAGGTTCTCCGCAGACTTCCTATACTGGAATCTGCATTGTCAGAAGATTCCCAGGGGATTTGGAGGCACGTTAAAATCTGAGAGCAGCTGACCTAGACTCCTGAGTTTCTAGGGTAACATCTTGGGTCCAGGGAAAACCACTGTCATCTCAAAGTTCAGGAAATTCACAAACTGCCAGAAATGTGCCCAAGAGCTACTGCTGACTCCAGGACTTTTGAGAGAACAGAGCTCCCCAAAGCCGACATCTAAAGGAGAGGAGACAGGATCGATCAATAGCAACTTTCCCTAAGCCTCTTCCCGTGGAGCCTTCTGTGCTCAGGCCTTGTTCTGCAGTAGTCCCTGCAGCACTTACTTCCCAAATATCGATCAGCTGTGGTGGAAAGCTGCCATTTCTACAACAAATGCAAGTGGCTGGGGGAACTGCATTCTATTTGAACCCCAAAGCTCCCCAGTATCAGGGAGCCAGAGACCTGCGGGCCCAATACACTCTCTGTGAAAACCCACAGGCATGAGGAATGCCATCAATGAGCTCAGCTCTAGGTGGATGCCTCGTTGACACAGGGAGGTTGCATTCTTTGTGCCAACAAGCCCCTGGCACCCCTCACTCCTGCTGCAGAGGCAGGCTGTCCCTGACTTGAAAACAATCCCTATTAAGGGCTGCAGCTGCCCTCCCCCTCCCCCTCCCTCTCACCACTTGTGCCCAGTTGCTGCTGTCATAGAAACTGGAGGAGGGGGGCAGGCAAAGGAGGAGGTGACACCAAAAATTCTGGGGGTGTTAGAGAATTTAGGGATCCAGGAGGAAAATGGTGGAAGCGGTAAGGAAATGGAGAAGTTTGGGGAGACTGACCCTGGGGAGAGGATGCTTTGTGCTGAAATACACACCCCACTTCTTTTATTATGCTGCCAAAAAATAGGACAAATTAAAGATTCCTTGCTGTAAGCCCAGAGTCACTTGTAAAATGCAACCACCTCTCCCTACCCCAAGAAAGGTGATACCAACCATTCACAGATCAGTGTGAGTTAACTGAAATTGTCTTTGTCCTACTTAACAGCTGAGAATAACTGTAATGAGAGAGGAGTTTTGATAGAGGATGAAGAAACTTGGAGAACTTGAAATAAGGGGTCAGGAATGTCAAGGTTAGGGCCTAATCTTTTTTTTTTTCCTTATTGTGGTGAAAGTCACATAATATAAAATATACAATTTTAATTATTTGTCTGTATAGTTCAGAGGCACTAAGTACATTCACATTATTGTGCAACTCTCAACCTCATCCATCTCCTGAATTTTTCACCTTTCTAAACTGAAACTCTGCCCCATTAAACACTAACTCCCCACTGCCCCTTCCCACCTGCCTCCACCCCCCCATTCCCATGGCATCTACCAATGTACTTTCTGACTTTGAATTTCATCTCATATAAGTGAAATCAAACAGTATTTGTCTGTACTTAATATATATGCAAGTCAGGAACCAACAGTTAGAACCAGACATGGAACAACAGACTGGTTCCAATAGGAAAAGGAGTACGTCAAGGCTGTATATTGTCACCCTGCTTATTTAACTTCTATGCAGAGTACATCATGAGAAACGCTGGGCTGGAAGAAGCACAAGCTGGAATCAAGATTGCTGGGAGAAATATCAATAACCTGAGATATGCAGATGACACCACCCTTATGGCAGAAAGTGAAGAGGAACTAAAAAGCCTCTTGATGAAAGTGAAAAAGGAGAGTGAAAAAGCTGGCTTAAAGCTCAACATTCAGAAAACGAAGATCATGGCATCTGGTCCCATCATTTCATGGCAAATAGATGGGGAAACAGTAGAAACAGTGTCAGACTTTATTTTTTGGGGGGCTCCAAAATCACTGCAGATGGTGACTGCAGCCATGAAATTAAAAGATGCTTACTCCTTGGAAGGAAAGTTATGACCAACCTAGACAGCATATTCAAAAGCAGAGACATTACTTTGCCAACAAAGGTCCATCTAGTCAAAGCTATGGTTTTTCCAGTAGTCATGTATGGATGTGACAGTAAGACTGTGAAGAAAGCTGAGCACCAAAGAATTGATGCTTTTGAAGTGTGGTGTTGGAGAAGACTCTTGAGAGTCCCTTGGACTGCAAGGACATCCAACCAGTCCATTTTAAAGGAGGTCAGTCCTGGGTGTTCTTTGGAAGGAATGATGCTAAAGCTGAAACTCCAGTACTTTGGCCACCTCACGTGAACTCATTGGAAAAGACTCTGATGCTGGGAGGGATTGGAGGCAGGAGGAGAAGGGGATGACAGAGGATGAGATGGCTGGATGGCATCATCGACTTGATGGATGTGCATTTGGGTGAACTCCGAGAGTTGTTGATGGACAGGGAGGCCTGGCGTGCTGCAATTCAAGGAGGCCTAGCATGTCACAAAGAGTTGGACATGACTGAGCGATTGAACTGAACTGAATGTATATTGGAATGCATTTTTAAGGTTAATATACGTCCTATAAACAGATTGTACCTTCTTTTCCCCATCCTATACAGAAGGTTCTCATTAGTTTCTATTTTATACATAGTAGGGTATATATGTCAGTCTCCTAATCTCCCAATTCATCTCACCCTCCCCCTACCCCTGTTGGTGTCCATTCTTTTGTTCTCTACATCTATTTCTGGTTTGCAGATAGTTTCATCTGTACATGATGAAGTATGTTGGAAAGAGAAAAATAAATATTGTACATTGCACATGTGCGGAATCTAGGAAAGCGGTACAGGGCCTAATCTTAACGTAGCAAGCAGGGCTCTGAGAACATGTGGGACTCGAGCAAAAGGCATTCTGCAGCAAATTCCCATGGCAATCTTCTGTTTCCAAATTTTTCCTGGAAGCTGGTCTTAACTCTTTTCTTTCCCTTTTCCTACATAGCCCCTGAATTCCAGCTTCCAGGCTCAGACTAGACAGGTGGATAGCCGGGAGGAAAGTAAAAGACAATGAGGAAGAGGAGGAAGGCAGAGAAAGTGGAGGCTGGGGTGTCACTCAGTGTGGCCTGTTGGGAGGAGCCAACAAATGTCCAACCAGACGTGGAAGAGCCTCCTCCAGGACCTAAGTGTCAGGAGGTCAGGGGCCTGCTCCATTTGGTTCTATTATATTCCAAATGCTTGGCATCGTGCCTGTCACCTAGCAGGAGCCCCATGAATATTAATTGAATATAAGAACAGATGAGAGATGAATGGATAAAGAAGGTGTGGTGTATATACACAGTGGACTATCACTCAGCCATAGAAAGGGATGAAGTTGGGTCACCTGTCAGAAAGAGAAAAAAAAACAAATATTGTTTAATGGCTAGATGGCATCACCGACTCGATAGGTGTGAGTCTGGGTGAACTCCGGGACTTGATGGACAGGGAGGCCTGGCGTGCTGCACTTCATGGGGTCGCAAAGAGTTGGACACGACTGAGCGACTGAACTGAACTGAATGCATATAATGTGGAATCTAGAAAATGGCAGAGATGAACACATCTGCAGGGCAGGAGCAGAGACAGAGACACAGAGCGCAGATGTGTGGACGTGGGGAGAGGGGAGAGGGGACGGATTGGGAGGCTGGGTTTGACACACAGACACTGCCATGTGTAAGACACTGCCATGTGTAAGACAGACAGCTGGCAGGAACCTGCTACACAGCACAGGCAGCTCAGCTCGGTGTTCTGTGACGACCTAGGGGAGTGGACCCAGAGAATCAGGATTGCTGGGAGAAATATCAGAAACCTCAGACATGCAGATGGCACCACCCTTATGGCAGAAAGAGAAGAGGAGCTAAAGAGGCTCTTGATGAAAGTGAAAGAGGAGAGTGAAAAAGCTGGCTTAAAGCTCAACATTCAAAAAATGAAGATCATGGAATCCAGTCACATCACTTCATGGCAAATAGATGGGAAAACAATGGAAACAGTGACAAACTTTATTTTGAGGGGCTCCAAAATCACTGCAGATGGTGACTGCAGCCATGAAATGAAAAGACTCTTGCTCCCTGGAAGAAAAGCTATGACAAACAGTGTATTAAAAAGCAGAGACATTACTTGGCCAACAAAGGTCCGGCTAATGAAAGCTAAGGTTTTTCCAGTGGTCATGTATGGATGTGAGAGCTGGACCATAAAGAAAGCTGAGTGCTGAAGAATTGATGCTTTTGAACTGTGGTGTTGGAGAAGACTCTTGAGAGTCCCTTGGACTGCAAGGAGATCCATGGGGTCCATCCTAAAGGAAATCATTCCTGAATATTCATTGGAAGGACTGATGTTGAAACTGAAACTCCAATACTTTGGCCACCTGATGTGAAGAACTGACTCATTAGAAAAGACCCTGATGCTGAGAATGATTGAAGGCAGGAGAAGAAGGGGACAACAGAGGATGACATGGTTGGATGGCATCACCAACTCAATGGACATGAGTTTGAGCAAACTTAGGGAGATAGTGAAGGACAGGGAAGCCTGGTGTGCTGCAGTCAGTGGGGTCGCAAAGAGTCAGACACCACTGAACGACTGGACAACAATGACAAAGGGGAGTGGGATGGGGAAGTGGGAGTGAGGTCCAAGAGAGAAGAGATATATGTATACTTCAGCTGATTCACTTCATTGTACTACTGCTGCTACTACTACTAAGTCGCTTCAGTCGTGTCCGACTCTGTGCAACCCCATAGACGGCAGCCCACTAGGCTCCCCCGTCCCTGGGATTCTCCAGGCAAGAACACTGGAGTGGGTTGCCATTTCCTTCTCCAATGCATGAAAGTGAAAAGTGAAAGTGAAGTCACTTAGTCGTGTCCGACTTCGCAACCCCATGGACTGCAGCCTACCAGGCTCCTCCATCCATGGGATTTTCCAGGCAAGAGTACTGGAGTGGGGTGCCGTTGCCTTCTCCAACTTTGTTGTACAGCAGATACTAAACAATACTGTAAAGCAACTAAACTCCAATTAGAAAAAAAAAGAAAACAATAGAAGAGAGAACTTAGGAGGAGCTTTGCCTTGAATCTGAGGGAGGAAGAGAACGGAACTAGGAGGCAGCAGATGCTTGCTTACACAAGGAAAGCGGGGTGGATGTCACAGCCCTGGGAGGGAACTTCACTTGGACATCCGCTCCCTCTGCCATCTTTCCTTCTCCTCCTGCTGATCAGGGGAGTCCGTCCATCACTCCCACACCCGGGGCCTGCCTTCCATCAGTTATTCCCTCTGTGTTACCAACCTCTCCCTCTACTGGCTCTCTGTTCATGGTTCAAAACCATGCTCAAAACACTTTGTGATTAAAATCAAACAAAATTGAAACCAAAACCAAACAAATATTACTCTCCTCATGTGAAACCCACTTTCAGGGCCTTCTTCCTTTCTTGGGAAACCAAGGTTTACACCTTGTTTTTCATTTTCCTTTAATATCTTCTTTAATAAGACATTACAGCACAACTGAGCCCCTAGTGTGCCCGTTAAACGTGGAGATGGAGATCCATACAAAGCAGAAGGGAAACAAATGTCGTCTTAACCCCATTCCTTCGGCAGCTAATGGAAATACAGAAAATGAAAGGAGCAATTCTGTGTATTTTATCAAGTCTTTGAAGACACCGTAACAGTTTTATAATGAACTTTGCAGTGACTATTAAAGAATCTTCAAATTAAATAATGAGGATGTTTACAAATTGTAATCTTCTACAGGAGATTTAAGACAAACACACAAAAAATGACACATAGAATCTATATTCAAGGTCTGTCCATTCACATCTCCCACTGATCCCTTGAAAACAGGTAAACTCATGCCTTGCCCTTCTCTATGGAGAAGGCAATGGCACCACACTCCAGTACTCTTGCCTGGAAAATCCCATGGGTGGAGGAGCCTGGCAGGCTGCAGTCCACGGGTCGCTAAGAGTCGGACACGACTGAGCGACTTCACTTTCACTTTTCACTTCCATGTGTTGGAGAAGGAAATGGCAGCCCACTCCAGTGTTCTTGCCTGGAGAAAACCAGGGATGGGGGAGCCTTGTGGGCTGCCATCTATGGGGTCACACAGAGTCGGACACGACTGAAGCGACTTAGCTGCAGCAGTAGCAGCCCTTCTCTATACCTGACTACCCTCATGGGTCTCCAAGTAGCCTCCTTGTTGCTGCAGTCCCTGGGCATGACCTCATTCCCCACTTTCCAGGCATTTGTGGGTCCTTCCTGACCCTGACTTCTGGGACTCTCTTCCCCTGGTTGCCCTCTGGCCTCCCAGGATACTCCCCTCTCAGACTCCTCCCTACCTCCTGTGTGGCTGTGAACTGCTACTCTATCTTTCTGCCTCTCTGCCTGGGCACTCAGTTCCCACCTTCTTAACCTCCAAGCTTTGGTTTAGAGGCCTCTCCTCCGAGTTCCATTAGCCTGGTGCTCCTTCCAATACACAACACATTCTGTTTTGTTATTCCTTCCTTAACTGTCTGCCTCCCGACCCAGCGCATAAGCTCCTAAGGCAAGAACCACGTCTGTGCTGCTCACACTATGGCCCCACTACTGTGCACAGAGCCAGGCAGTCACAAGCAGTACTGGCTACAGAATTTCCAAGGTCCTGGGCCAAATAAAAATGCAGCTGCTGCTAAGCCACTTCAGTCATGTCCGACTGTGTGACGCCATAGACGGCAGCCCACCGGCTCCCCCGTCCCTGGTTTTCTCCAGGCAAGAACTCTGGAGTGGGTTGCCATTTCCTTCTCCAATGCATGGAAGTGAAAAGTGAAAGTGAAGTCACTCAGTCGTGTCCCACTCTTTGCGACCCCATTGACTGCAACATGCCAGGCTTCCCTATCACCAACTCCCAGAGTTTGCTCAAAGTCATGTCAAAAAAATAACACATAGTTATTTAAAATTTTAAATTATTTTTTCATGTTCAATAATGAGAATTTAAAGACTGTGACAATAGGGCATGAAGCCAAATATGGGGGCCCTTCTGAGTGTGGGGTCCTGTGACTGCATAGGTCACACGCCCAAGAAGCTGATCCTGACTGGGTGCCCTTTATTGAATGAATCATTAGCTTTAACAACATATGCCGATGACTCCAAATATCCTTTCCAGCCCACACATCTCTGCCGTGCTCCAGCCTAAACAGCTAACTGCTGGCAAACATTCAATCAGGTACTCACTGGTGTCTCAGACTTGGCATGTTTCAGACTTGATGATCCACCCCCCCAAGCACACCCCCCAAATAGTCCTTCCAGCATTCCCAGATTCAGGGAACAGCAACCCTTTCCACCGAAGGGCCCATTGCTGAAGCCGTCTTAGCCTTCGAACTCTTCTCATCCTGCATATCCAGACAGGCAGTGATCCTGTAGCGCCCAACCCCTCAACAGCAGGTGGAGCTGCCCCCTGCCTTGGTTTCTTGTTAGAACTTGTCTGCCTGACTCAGGAGCTCTCAGTCCTGCCCTCCTCTGAACCCTGCTCCCCAGGGTCACCAAGATCATTTTAAAGCATCACATCCTGCCCCCTACTGCAAGCCCCTGGGTGCCTTCCCAGCATTTCCAAACTCTTTCATTATCTGGGTTTTGCCTCTGTTTCTGGTTTCAGCCTCACACTTGCTATTCCTTTCCCACTCCGTCTCCCTTCACCTGGCCAACCGACTCCTCTCTGAGACCCAGCCTAGGAGCACGTCCTCCCAGCCCACTTTCATTGCCTCTTCCTGTGACCCCATGGTGTCATGTACCTGGTATAGCCCTTACCTGGCTGTGATGGATGACCTCTGCGACTGTCCCTAACTACCCGAGGGTGTCTTCTGGGCAGAGCCTAAGCCCTGGTCTCTGAAGATCCAGCACTCAGAGCCTGGTCTGTGACAGACATGCAATAACTATTTGCTGGAGGGATAAGTGACTAAATAGATATGAGTGAGCTGGACTTGGATGAACAGACGTGTCCAGAAGTGACAGTCTCAAATAAGACTTTTCTTAATAATTATGACTTGTAGTTGCCTAATTTTCTACGGTCTGAGTCCTCAAAAATCAATAAGCCTTCCCACTGGTTTTACAAAAAGACAGTGGACGCTTTTTTTAAAAGGATGCTGTTCTGGCTGAAGCACCACTGAAAAGTGACTCAAAAGATAAGGAGAAAATAAACAGGGCCCCTAATCTTAGTGGGGAGAAGGCAATGGCACCCTACTCCAGCACTTTTGCCTGGAAAATCCCATGGATGGAGGAGCCTGGTGGGCTGCAGTCCATGGGGTCGCAAAGAGTCGGACACGACTGAGCGACTTCACTTCCACTTTTCACTTTCATGCATTGGAGAAGGAAATGGCAACCCACTCCAGTGTTCTTGCCTGGAGAATCCCAGGGACAGGGGAGCCTGGTGGGCTGCCGTCTATGGGGTCGCACAGAGTCGGACACGACTGAAGCGACTTAGCAGCAGCAACACAGCTCTTAGTGGGCAGAGGAGGCAGAATGCAGCCATCGCTAGGTTTACTCTGTGTTTTCATTTCAAATTCATAGACAAGGTATCAGCATTCAACTCCAGTGTTCACTGGTGGGGTGATCCTACCTAATTATGCTCATAAGTAGATCACTGTATCTAAATCCATCTCTGTACAGAGCATTCTTCACTTTTGTTTGAACTATCAAGTTCTTCCTTCGTGAGACATCCACGGATTAAAGAATGACAGCGTGTCTGACAGCCAAACTCTCCAGTCTCTGCATCACAATGCTCTTATGTGATCCTGGCTTCCTTTTGATCTCTCTTTCATGCCTCTGATCTTGGGATCAATTTGTCAGAGAGCAGGTTTCCAATCTGGAGCAGGGTAGTGAGAGGGAAGAAGTTTCAAAGGGAACAGAGTACATGTGAAGGCTGCCAAAGCCTGTCCTAAACAAACAATAGACATGCCTTTAAAGCTGCATTCTCTCATCATAGGATCCTACAGACTTCATAGCTTCTACATTATTTTACAAAATGTTTTTACTCAAGGGGAGAAAATAATCTATAGCAGCAACGAGTGCCAAGGAGAGTTAGGGATATGCCCTGACCTCTCTTCTGGGGCCTCAGGTCTAGACCTGTGGATGACTGTGGTCAGGATGACATTTCCTTCACCCACTCAGTGTTTGGTGACAGACCAGGTGAGGAAGTCACCAGGGGTTGGGTGATTTGGTTAATTGGCAACCACTTGCCAGCTGGTATCCATACCATACACAGGGCACGGTTCCTAAGTATATTCTGCAAAGTTAAAGCTGCTGCTGCTGCTAAGTCGCTTCAGTCATGTCCAACCCTGCGCGACCCCAGAACCGGGTTCTCCAGGCAAGAACACTGGAGTGGGTTGCCATTTCCTTCTCCAATGCATGAAAGTGAAAAGTGAAAGTGAAGTCGCTCAGTTGTGTCTGACCCTCAGCGACCCCATGGACTGCAGCCTACCAGGCTCCTCTGTCCATGGGATTTTCCAGGCAAGAGTACTGGAGTGGGGTGCCATTGCCTTCTCCAAAGTTAAGGCTAACCTTTCATTTACAGAGACTAACTGAAATATACATGCTTTAATTGCTTATCCAGTAAAGTAGATGGGGCAGTATTTGTAACATGGTGAATGATAAGGTTTAACGTGTTTTTGTGACTTAACTGCAAGGATGGGAGAAGAGAAGGTAAAGCAAAGACATTGATAGTTAACTGTGCTCCCCTCTACCATATTAGCCACATAAGGGAACATGGGTAATTTATTCTTAACTGATGACAAATGTGAGTTCAGAGAATAAGTCTAGAAAATTCTGCTACTTGTATCCTCTGGTGTCACAATTTGGAGTAAAAAAGATTTACTTTTTTCCCCTAAGCTGGTAAAAATGTAATCTGGTTAAGAGAAAAATAAAGGGCCAAACAGGCTGCTCATTCTCTCAATTTTACACTTTCTCTTAAGGAGATCACACTAACTCCCATTAAACCCCATCTTGGAGCAGGAGGGATACTCTCTAAAGGCATCTGACAAACATGCAAAAGGAAAAAGGAATAAAAGTGGCAATTAAACAACTGACAGAAGGGAAAATGCAAATATTCAGTAAACACAGAAAAAGAAGCTCTACCTCACGAGTCCAGGAAAGGGCAAATTAGAGCAAAAGGAATATAATCTTTTACATCAGATTGGCAAACATTTATTTAAAAAATTAACAACACATAGTAGCTCTCATAGGGTGAGGGGAAAAATCATTCTCATAATTAAAGAGAACATGAATTATACATTTTAAACATCTTCAAACTGTAACTGGGACTTCCCTGGTGATCCAGTGGCTGAGAATCTGCCTGCTAATACAGGGGACTCAGGTTCAATCCCTGGTCTGGAAAGACTACATGCTGTGGGGCAACTAAGCTTCCACACGGCAGCTACGGAGCCCTGGAGCTACAAGCAGGGAGCCCATGTGCCCTAGAGCCCGTGGTCCGCAACAAGAGAAGCCGTCTCTGCGAGCAGCCTGCACACCACAATGAGGAGTAGCCCCCACTTGTGACAACTAGAGAAAGCCTGAGCGCAGCAACAAAGACCCAGCACAGCCAAAACTAAATAAAAATTTCAAAAAACTATAACTACAAAAAAAGGTTCAGCTGTCCTACTGTGAGGAATATATCCTAAAGAAATAAAAGGGTCAGTTCAAGTCAACAGTTCATCTTTGACATCACTTGTGCAAAGACTGGAAAGACTCTGAATGTCTGTCAAGAGGGGAACTGTTGAATGGATTGGTATGTAATCAGTATGATAGTATAAAGTCACTTAAAAAAAAAAAGTCTATTCTCTACCTGGAGGTATCAAGAGGTATTTATTGTTAAGGAAGAAAAGCACTTTTCAGAGTAATATGTGGAATAATCCCATTTTTATAAAAACAAAAACTATATATAGATACTCCCTATATGTGCCTGTGTGCTCAGCTGCTTCAGTTGTGTCCAACTCTGCTCCCTCATGGACTGTAGCCCCCCAGGCTTCTCTGTTCACGGGATTCTCCAGGCGAGAATACTGGAGTGGGCTGCTATGCCCTCCGCCAGGGGCTATCTTCCTGACCCAGGGATCAAAACTGCATCTCCTGCATTGCAAGCGGATTCTTTCACGCCTGAGCCACGGGAGATGTACACAAAGCATCTAGTTCCAGGCCCAAATCCTCTGTGCTCCTTCAGGCTCTACTGAGCAGACCTGTGGGGAAGCTGCCCTCCTCACCCCTAGTGCCCAGCCAAGATCTGCAGGGAGCTGCAGGCCAGGCTCCCTCCCGTCTCTCTCCCTTTTACACATTTACACACTCTCCTGCCTTCCCAGCCTAGGCACGTCCACCAGGAGTCTTGGCTCAGACACTCTTCTCTACTCCCAGTACTTTTCCACTTCTTCCCCTCTCCATCACCTACCCGCACCTCCACCCGCATCCCCTGGTCCAGAGGCACAGCTTTTCAGATTCCTTCTGCCCTGCTGCGTGTGCTGTCCATCATTGCCTGATGCTGACCGGGGCCCTTGTGGGGAAAAAGAACACTTTGATTTCCTCTTCGCCTCTTGGCTGCACTATCACCATGAGTGAATACGCCTTTGCTGTTTCTAACTGGCCACCTGGCTGTCTGATGACATAAATTACCTTTGAATGAGTAGGGGGAAAGGTATGGAAGTGGGTAAGTTAATTTTCCTTTAGACACCTTTGTATCATCTGACACAGGAATCATGTTACATTCCTTCTGCACATTTTGAAGAGGAATTTATTTGCCCAGATCTGGCTGTATATTCACAAAAGAATATTCACCAAGAATCCTCCTGACTGCTGATTCATCTTTGTTACACTACCATCTTCATGAACCTTGTGTGACCCGAGCATTGAGTGTCCAAAGAATTCTTCCTGGGACCCAAGCATCTCTCGGAGCTCAGTCATGACTACAAAAGACTCCTGTAAGTGCATCAGGAGCTGCTGAGAATCCAGCGACAGAATTCTGTTATAAAAAATGAGAAGTGGTGAAGGCCAAAAATAGCTGTACCTTTCTCCATCACTTATTATAAGAAGAGACCCACAGAAGTAGGTTCAGAACTGCCAAACATGCTCACAAATGAAGACGACAGAAAGACATTCTGAGTGAGAAATGACCTGAAGGATTCGTTAGCCCTCCTCTGGAAGGTTGGATCGCATTCCTTTTAGTCATATAGAAGGGTTTGGACAGTGGCAATCTTCCTTCTCCTCCCAAAGCCTGGCATTCTGGACTAGTCTAATACACTGATTTCTCTGAGGACGTATGAACTTGAAACTGTATCTCTTAGGCACTGACCATATACATCCCTGTAGAAATCTGTACTGTTATTTTTCAGCAACGATTGACACATTTTCAATGTGTTAAATCAGTGACACTTGGATAAAGCAAAAACAAAACATCCCCCTCTGCTTCCAACTCAATGACTGTATCCGTTGCCTGTGGGCTGCCCACCACCACACAACTGCCAGAGTTCAAGGCTGAGGCAGCCACCCAGGGGTCTAGATGTGGTTGAGGGATGGGAGAAGAATTTCTTATAGATCACTGCTGGGAGTCAGTGGAGTAGGCGGGAGCAAACAGCCAGTTACACTTTCTATTGCTCAGAAGACATCTTCCTCCTTCCAGGGCAAGCAGCACTCAACATATACTGGTGAGTGTTGTGGACAAAGTGCTGTAGTTTATGTCCATAGCTACATTCTGGATCTTTCTCACTCTGTGGCTCAGACTGTAAAGAATCTACCTGCAATGTAGGAGACCCAGGTTCAATCTCTGGGTTGGTAAGATCCCCTGGAGAAAGGAATGGCAACCCACTCCAGTATTCTTGCCTGGAGAATCCCATGGACAGAGGACCTGGTGGGCCACACTCCATGAGGTCACAAAGAGTCGGACATGATTGAGCGACTAAGCACACACCCTCTGGAGCTTTCTCACTAGGTAGAACACCCTCATGGGGAGTTTCATAAAGTGCCCCCTTGCTCAGGGATGCTATTGGGTTTGAATAGCAGAGGCTCCTGCACACCCCTGCCTTTCCAGCCTTTCATTCACTGAAATGAGATGATGTTGCCTTGGTACCCGACACAGCTCTTACACCATTAGTTACAGCTATCCAGAAAGCTTCAGTGTCAAGTCAAGGAGCAACACACTGAAGTTTTACGAGGAAGAGGAAGTCTGGAGAATGATGGAGGGCAAACGCAGGAGAACTCTGGCTGGCACTTCCTTCCTGTGAGCCTCAGGAAACCTAAAAGCCCCTGCTCTGCTTGACACACTTTCAGCCCTCTGGCTTCCTCAAGGCAAAATCTTTGGCCTTAAGACCAAAAACATCCTAAAATTCACAATCAAATGATTTTGCAAATAGGTGCTATGTAAATATGGTACAAGGATAACAATGATACTATAGCTTTTCAGCTTCAATAGAAGGTTTTACTCAAGTGGCATAAAGACTGGGGGAAAAATGAACATATTTATGTATCCCAGGTGGCGCTGGTGGTAAAAAGCCAGCCTGGTTGCCTGCCAATGCTGGAGACATAGAGATGAGAATTTGATCCCTGGGTCAGGAAGATCCCCTGGAGGAGGAAATGGCAATCCAGTCCAGTATTCTTGCCTGGAGAATCCCATGGACAAAGGAACCTGGTGGGCTATAGTACATGGGGTTGCAAAAAGAGTCAGGCACGACTGAAGTGACTTAGGATGGATGTATCCCTTATATATTGATTATAGAGGTTTATAGTTATAGATGTAGATTATATATATTTATATAAAAATCTCCATTTATAAATATATACACATATATATATATATATATATATATATGAAAATCTCCTAGCTTAATAATCATAGAATCTCTTGGTGGAGCTGAAATAGCAAAGAAATCAAAATCGCCAGGCTACTAGACTTGAGAAGCACTTAATGATGTCTGGAAGTCCAGTCTCCATAGAGGAAAATGTTAAGGAAGATAAAATTCAGGGCTCAAGCTCCTTCCTGAAGGCAGAATCCAAACCAAGTTGCTTCACTTTGTGAAGCACATTGGTTTCTTCTCTCTGCAGCACAGAAACTGCTTGCCTGCAAAGTGTTCTCAGACTCTGAAAGAGTCCAGGAAATGTACCCATGTGAGAGTTGGACCGTAAGAAAGGCTGAGCACTGAAAAACTGATGCTTTTGAACTGTGGTGCTGGAGAAGATTCTTGAGAGCCCCTTGGACTGCAATACCAAACCAGTCAATCCTAAAGGAAATCAACCCTGAATATTCATTGGAAGGACTGAAGCTGAAGCTCCAATACTTTGGCTACCTGATGCGAAAAAACGACTCACTGGAAAAGACCCTGATGCTGGGAAAGATTGAAGATAGGAGGAGTGGGGGGCGACAGAGGACGAGATGGCTGGATGTTATCTCCGACTCAATAGACAGGCGTCTGAGCAAACTCCAGGAGATGGTGAAGGACAGGGAAGCCTGGCGTCCTGCAGTCCATGGAGTTGCAAAGAGTCGGACAGGACTTAGAAACCGAACAACCATCACAAGGGAGCACAGAATTTCATTCCCATCTTGAGTAATGAAGTGGCACCAACCCTGCAGCATAGAACCCAGCCACACATGTAGAAAAGTGTGCCTAAGTGTACACACACACACACGCGCAGGAAACACTCTTCTGGCTTACTGTCAGCTCTGCCAGTCTAACGAGGGAGGTATAAAGGGAAAGACAGAGCACTGCCTGGGGCAACGGGTGATGTCAGGGCCTCTCCCAGCTCAGACTCTGAGGGATACCCGTCTGTAGGCACGATTGCAGGTTTGGAGGTGATGTGGTGGTGACGAGGGTACTCCCTTGGGAACTGGACTTTGTAGGTGCCAGCCTCACCTTAGGTTAATTGCCAGCTCTCAGCCTTGGTGTCCTTGGCAATAAAAAGGGTAAAGACCACATCATTTCTCAGGCACCTCCCAGGTCTACATTTAAGTGATTCTGAAAGGAAGCCTGACATCCGTAGAGCGGAGAAATACGGATAAACTACTCGAGCTACTACTTCCCTTCTCAGGAGGCGGTAATCCTCAGAATTTAAATTCTGATAAATACGAACCAATACAGCAAGTGCCAGAATGGGAGAAGGCACCCTGAGTGCTTCTTTAAAATCATAAAGGACAAGGAGCCCATTACCGAGCAAGCCCCTCAATGTGACTTACTGTTGCCCTGATGCCCTCGGGATGCAGAGCTGCAAACAAGAGGCATCTCTGACGCTGTTAAGAGTATTCATGGGATGCCCTGATTCTATTACACACTTTTTCAACTGAAAGTGATTCGAAACGCAACATTAAACTGCACATTTCCAGAATGGAGGAGAAAATCTGCTACAAGGTGACAAAGAGAAACCATTTGAAAAACCTGTTTTGACAGCATATATCAATTCCAAAGTACAGGGAGGAGGCATCCATTTTGTCAAAAAGCATCAGACGTTGTGAATTCTCTTTGGATGTAGCAGGAGCATCTGCATCCTTCAAAAGTAACAGAAATGTGTCAATGGAAAAAGCAGGGCAGCTGATGGAAGAAGCCGGGCTTGCCACCACCAGAGGACAGCCAGGCTGGTGATGCTAATTAAAGGTGTCAAAAAATAGCTGAAGGGAAAAAAATAATCTCACGAGCCTGGAATTAGTGTTGGTGTGTTTTTAGTCATTCCATTTCCAGAATGGATACTAAAGAAAAAAGTTTGCAAATATGATGATTCATCTAACAGGACCTCAAATATGAAAGCGTCCCAACAGAAATATTCACTGAAAAATGGTCAGGAAAAAAAAATTCTGATCTTTCAGTAGCAGCAAAAATAAATGGCCACTCGCAGAGCAGGGACTGAGTCAGACGTTCCTGTTTTCCTCGCAAGCAGCCCAGTCTGTGTTTATACCACCCAGAATAATTTCTCAATGTCATAATTCAGCACTTTCTACAAACATCCTACTATGCCAGCAAAATTCATGAAACCAAGTGAACCAGCATGATATTTTCCACACCAGGTAAAAAGGCTTACAGTCATGAAAGAAAACTTTTTGAGGCACTTACTTTTTTAAAAATGATAAGGGACCCAGATATATATTAATAGTGGGGTTGGTATTTTTTTTTAATATTCCATGTTCCATAAAATTCATTCTTGTAAAGCGGGCAATTCAGTTGATTTTAGTATATTCACAACGTTGTCCAACCACCAGCACTATCTAATTCCAAAACATTTCCATCATCTCAAAAGAACCCACCCCATAGTCATTAACAGTCATCCCCACTTCCCCCTCCTCCCCACTAACCCTTGGCAACCATTAATCTGTTTTCTGCCTCTCTAGATTTGCCTATTTTGGATATATCACATAAATGAGATCATATAATACAGGGCCTTTTGTGTCTTATTTCTTTCACTTAAAATAATGTTTTCAAGGTTATTGTATTATAGCAGACATAAGTACCTCATTTCTTTCTATGGTTGAATATTTCACTCTATGGATACACTATTTTATTTATCCATTCACTAGTGGATGGACATTTGGATTATTCCTACTCTTTGGGTATTGTGAATAATGCTGTTATGAACATCCATCTACAAATATGTGTGTGGCTGTATGTTCTCAGGCCTCTCGGTTATGTGCCTAGGAGTGGAATTGCTGGGTCATGAAGGAACTCTGTGTTTAACGTTTTGAGGAATTGCCAATGGGTTTTCAAAAGTGGCAGCACCACTTTTCATTCCTAGTTGGTGGGTTTTGAAACTTTCCCTTAAAGGACCGCAGAGTTCAAACTAATTTCTGAAAATCCCACAGTGGATTCTAATCTTGCACAGTTTCAAAAGCACTTGGCTGGCAAAGTTTTGCCTGCATGCTTTGATCTCGGTGTTCATACTGAACACTTAGTGGTTCCTTTTCCATTTGGGTCAGAGGGTGCATATTCTGTTCTCAAGCACAGAATCCCTATCTATAACCACAGCACTGCACAGTTCCCCAGCATAAACGCATACAAACACTTCCCAAGCTCCCAAATGAGCACATTTTTCTCCCTCTAGTAAGTAGCCAGTCTGGGTGAGGCCATCAGAGGTATGTTTTTCCTCTACTATAGCCTTTATTGCCAAGGATGGGAACTTCCTTCCTTTTCTTCTTCTCTTTCTTCCTTCCTCCCTCTCTCCTCTTTCTTTAAATAACTGATGGCAACAAGAGTTCCCTGGTTTGTGTGCCAAGGCAGGTAGGACTCACAGGACCTGGAAGCAATCTCTTTACTAGCACTCCGCATTAGTCACAATTGGACACAGCTGTGTCCAATTCATCCTCTATTTTAAAAGGACAATGCCAGGGAGCAACTGAAATGAGTCTCAAGAAAAGAAATAAAAACAATGCAAGGGGTGGAAAATAGATGCTTTGAAGGAGCTTAAAGCAATTATGGTATTATAGCCTGAAGGGAAAAATGAGGAGTGATTCCATCACAACCTCCTTCAAGCAATTTGAAATTGTTTTTTTGAAGGAATAGGTGAGTGACCAGTTTTTTCATACTTCAGAGTAATACAAACAAGAGGAAATTCTATTTAATCAAATCAGTAAATTCTATGGTTGGAAACAAGACAAGAATTTCCTGATCTTCACATTCTACAATGACTAAAGCCTGTGGGTCTCCGTCCCCGGAATTCTTCAAAAGAACATGAGAGGGCTTTGTCTATATCTGCCTGCCAAGAATCCCAAGGCATCCTTTATTGCTGTTTCTTTATGACGCCATAAATCAGAAACTCCATCAGTGGTGTGGGGCAAAGCCGGATCCGTATCAATTCATTCTAGACAGTACACTGTAAAATGTATTTACTATAGTGTTACAAACTATACAATGGAAGTAAATAGGGCATCCTCGTTGTCACATGCCCTGACTAAAATAAGCTCTATGACTTTGCCTGGTGGGGCAGGTGGCTTATCTGTAGCCCATGGTTGGATAACAGGTTGGTTGAATGCCTTACCTGTAGGCTTCTCGGCTCTACCTACTAATGGTTACCTCATATCAGTTTCTCACATAACAAAGACTCTTGAGAGTCCCTGGGACAGCAAAGAGATCAAACCAGTTAATCCTAAAGGAAATCAACCCTAAATATTCATTCATTGCAAGGACTGATGCTGAAGCTCCAATACTTGGGCTACCTGATGCAAAAAGCCAACTCATTTGAAAAGACCCTGATGCTGGGAAAGATTGAGGGCAAGAGGAGAAAGGGACGACAAAGGATGAAATGGTTGGATGGCATCACCAACTCCATGGACATGAGTTTGAGCAAACTCCAGGAGATAGTGAAGGACAGGGAAATCTGGCATGCTTCAGTCCATGGAGTCACAAAGAATTCGACACAAGTTAGTGACTGAAAAACAACAATATATAACAAAGGCTTGGGAAGCTCATCTCTCATCCACTGAATGTAAATTTCACTTGGGTTTTGGGAGCCAACTGAGTAGTAGAGGAAAGCAATCAGGGCTTAGAGTTCAAAGTCTAGTTCAAGCTATAAACTAGTTATGGTGGGAAAATTAGCTAGCCACTCTGACATCCAATTTTCCCTATCTGAGAAAGGGAAAATACCCCTTTCTTCAGATTAAGTGAGTTTATGTGTAAAAGAACTTTAAGTATGTCTAAGAATAGTGGATTGATTCATTAAAGCCAATGTGCATATCTGAAAGTCAAAGTAGAATGGTCATTACCTGGAACTTTATAACTTTGCATTGATACAATAACAGTCCACAACTGTGATCCTAAGGAACTATATGAAGGGAGAAAAAAAATCGTTATCCAGTGACCTCACTTAGCTTTCAGTGATAAAATGGCATGCTGATTTCCCATTGTCACTTCCAGTCATGTGTTCAGATACCTCCAGAACTTAACAGAAGAGAGACTGACAGGGTAGTAATGGAACATTCTTGCTTCTCTAGATCACTAGCTTTAAGACCCCATCTTGTTCATTAATATTAATGTCATAATCTCCTTCAGATATTTGCTGCTGCTGCTAGGCGCTTCAGTCATGTCCAACTCTGTGCGACCCCAGAGACAGCAGCCCACCAGGCTCCCCCGTCCCTGGGATTCTCCAGGCAAGAACACTAGAGAGGGTTGCCATATTTACAGGCATGTAATTTAAGATTTTATTTTGGAAAACAGATATTTTAAAGGTTCCCATGCCAAGTCTCCTTTCTATGAAAAAATTCCAGAATCTTTAATTTACCTGGCTATTGCAACTGTCCAAAGGAAAAGTGACAGTCTGCACTATGTTGGTGCAAAACAGAAAAGTCACAGAGGTATAATACGTTAAATTTTAAGAATTATATGTGTATTATTAAATGTATATGATTTTAAAATATCTTCTCCCAAGTAAAGGAGATGAAAAGGTCTTGGAATCTGCTGAGATGCTCAAGCTAGATAACGGAGGGTGATGCTGCTGAAACAACAGGAGAGGTGGGAAGAGAAGCCCGCCTGGAGGAGGGGACTCTGCATCTTGATTTGGGCACATTGCATTCGGCGCATGTGCCTGATGCCCAGTGAGAAGGGCCAGTGAGCACACTGCTGGAAAAGAGGGCACGATGCTCAGGAGCAGGGCCAGTGCTAGAACAAGAGAGAAGGGAACAGTTACGTTTATACAGTAGTTAAAGCTAAGGTATGAAAAAAGTATTCCGGGGGAGTATATAGAACATGGTGATAAGTATTAGGTGAGAGCACAGAAAATGGGTCCATTCCCTCATTTCCCTGTTGAACTCATTTCACAGAGTAAATCCATGAACTGAAGCAGCCCTATACAGTGTTTTCCATGGAACACTCTTCTGCACGATAATAGGAAACCACCACCCAAAAAAAGAACCAACGCATTCTTAGACGGGTTTGGGAAACACTCTTGCCACAGGACTTTTCAGAGCCTTTAATACACTAAAATGTGTTGTTCTCTAAGACAAGGTAACTGTGCAATGATTCCCAAATCTGACTAGGGGACAAACATCTCTTAAACCTCTTCACTTTTCTACCAAGTGTAGGTCAAGTTCCGGGTGAATGCCCTTGCCTGGGCTGTAGCCTAGGGACACAGTGGGCTTCACTCTTGGGAGCCACATCCCCTACTCCCCAAAAGCTTGACGTGAAAAATCAGGGCGACTCTCTCTCTCTCAGGAAAAGGCTATGCACCATCCCTCTCTCTCTCTGATGCCATTTTCTTTTTGAAGAGGCACTTCATTCACAAACCCTCAGAGGTAAAGGGTGTTAGACCAGGGTAGGGTCTTGCCTAGAATAAAACTAAGCTCTCTTCCTTCCCCTTGGTTTTCTCCTTTCTGGAAGTAAAGTGTAAGTGTTAGTTGCTTGGTCATGTCTGATTCTTTGCAACCGCTTTGTCCATGGCATTCTCCAGGCAAAAATATTGGAGTGGGTTGCCAATCCCTTCTCCAGGGGATCTTCCCAACCCAGGGATCAAACCCGGGTCTCCCACATCGCAAGTAGATTCTTTACCAACTGAACCAACAGGGAAGCCCTCCTCCTTTCTAGCTCTTCTCTTAAATAATCTGCCAGGTATGAGAGCTCAGGGTGCGCCCCTGCTATCCTGACTTCAGTGAGTTCTGATTGGAAGCGTGGGGGCTTTCTTGATCTGGCTTTCATTTTATTTTTGTATTTGCCACTTCTCTGGAATGACTTCCCTCATGACCAGGATTGGGGGAAAGAGGCAGACAGACCTGGTACCGATTCCAGCTTCAACAAAAGATGTCTCATGTTCCAGCCTAGCTTCTGAAAGGGCTGCACGGGGACTTAAGGCCAAAATGTGTTACTTATAAAATGTATTCCTCTGCCTTATCCTCCGTCCATATATTTCCTCATTCAACTTTCTAGGATTGGTAGGCAGGGTCCAGAATAGGACTGTGAATAGAACTTTCCGGTCTCGGCTGTGCAGCTTCCAATTCCTCCCCTGACGCCTTCCAGAACTTGAGCTGAGCTTTAATTCATCTCTGCTGAATGTCCTTGCTTCTCTATAGCTTATCTAGTAGGTCTTATTTCACTCAAAGAAATCTCCCTGACACATACAGGTGAGAAATGTATTTTGAACCTCATGTCTTTTCCATTTTGCAAACAATCAGACCATGAATTAATACGGTGTTAAGATCCCATTACTTCTGATGGGCAGTTGGCCAAGGACAGAAAGCAACAACCACTGATCAAAGTGTTCACAAACTGAAGACCCAGAATAGATGGTTACTTATGGACATGGTGAAGACAATGCAAGTGACCTTCCTTCATTACATTTGGAAAACTGAAGTGATGGAGGAAGAGACTAATTGGCTGCTAGAGGCCACAGGTGTGAAATTGATGGATGACGAAGAAAAAGAAGCACTGGGTTGGCCAAAGAGTTCATTCCGTTTTTTTTTCCACAAGATGGCTTGAGTAGTGCTTGTCTTTAACTTCATTAGAAACAATTTTGTTAGATCGTATCATGACAGCTGTCATATCAGTGTGCATTGTAAAAAATGTATCAAAATTGGTGACTTTTTCTGTAGTTATTTTAATATTTAAGAGGGAAGAAAAAAGCAACATTTTTGGCAAATTATACTTTATTGCTACAAGAAATGCAAAAATGCAACTGAAATGCAAAAATGATTTCTGCTGTGCCTGTCAAAAGTGGTTTACAGTTTCATGCTAAAGATTTTTTATGCTCCAAGGTTGGGTAGACCAGTTGAAGTTGATAGCAATTAGATCAAGATGTTAATTGAGAGCAATCAACATTACACCATGCAAGAGGTAGCCGAATATCGAAATCAAGCATTGTTAATCATTTGCATCAGTTTAGTTTTGTTAATAGCTTTGATGTTTGGGTTCCATGTAAGTTAAGTGAAAAAAAACCTTCTCGATCGTATTTTTACATGTGATTCTCTACTTAAATGTAATGAAAACATTCCATTTGTAAAACAAATTGTGACAGGCAATAAAAAGTGGATACAGAACAATAATGTTGAATGAAGCAATTGTGGGGCAAGCAAAATTAACCACCACCAAACACACCAAAGGCCAGTCTTTACCCAAAGAAGGTGATGTTGTGTATATGGTGGGATTGAAAGGAGTCTTCTATAAGAGCTCCTTCAGGAAAACCAAATGATTAATTCCAACAAGTACAGCTCCAGACAAACTAAAAGCAGCACTTGATGAAAAGCAATGCTTAGTATTTCATTGGCTACCTCAAGACCATGTGTTTCTTTGATGGCCAGGCAAAAACTGTCACTGCTTGGCTGGGAAGTTCTGATTCATCTCCCATATTCACTAGACATTGTACTTTTGGATTTCCATTTATTTCAGCCCTAAAAAATTTTTCATAATGGAAAAATTTCCCTAGAAGGTTGTAAAAGGCACCTGGAACAGTTCTTCACTCAAAAAGCTAAAATAGTTTTTGGAGGATGGAATTATGAAGTTGCTTGGAAAATGGAAGAAGGTAGTGGGACAAAATGGTGAATACATTGGTCAATAAAATTCCTGGTGAAAATGAAAAAAAGTGCCTTTTATTTTTACTTAAAAACCAAAGGAATTTTTTGGCCAACTCCATACCTGTCAGATTAGAGGAGAAATAACCACAAATTAAAAAAAATAAATAAGGTCCAAGATAGATGAAAATATTACAGAAGAGAACTGTGCTGAGATGAATGGGATTGAATCTTCTGGCTTCAGAAGTTTGTATCTAAGGGCCCTCGAAGTACTTGAAGCTGAGGCTATCACGGTACTGTCAGCACTCTGGGAAGAATGGCAGTAGAGGAAAGATGTGACCAGAGGTTAGAGACAGACAAGTCAGGTTCACTTTTCAACAAAGGAAACACTGGATTCTATAAACTAATAAGGAGGGACCTGATGTCAATATGGAGGCAGATTCTAGAGATGGTCATTAAAGACAAAGCTCATGAGGGCTAATCAAAGAAAGCAGTGGTCACTGGTGGTCTGCCTGTGTCTCCTGAGAGGAAAGCATGTCCTTTCCCAAGCCCTGTCTCTCCATCCCTTTTTTTGTCCAAGTAAAAGAGAGGCCACTTGTCTTTTTAAACAGGCAGAGTATCTATTTCTTTTTAAATGCCACTTTTCTTTTTATTTGGGTTTTAGAACCAACAAAATCATTCATAATCTTTTGTTGACAGTGAAGTACAGGAACAGCTTAAGTAAAAAGAGAGTCAGCCGAAAGTGGTTGAGGGACTTCCCTGGTGGTCCAGCAGTTAAGGATCCATGTGCCAGTGCAGGGGTGCAGGCTCAGTCCCTGGCTGGGGAGCTGGGATACCACACACTGTGGGGCATTTAAGCCTGCATGCCACGAGAGAGCCTGCACGCTGCAACTAAGACCCGACGCAGCCAAAAAAAATTTTTTTTTCAAGTGCTTGAAATAGCTACAAAATTAAAGAGGCCATCAAATGGCCATCGTGATTCAGCTCGGTGGCAGGACTGATAGGAAAGTGAGCGTGAGTGGGCTCAGTGATGCTGTCCTGACAGGGCGCGATCATCAGCCCACTTGTCATGGGTCAGTTCCATGTGTGAATGGGGAAATCCCACGAGAAGAGGGCCAGGGCCAGAGGCCTGGGGATGAGGAGCTCAGATCAATTCTCTGATGACCACGTGAAGGAAACCAGGGATGTTTATTCTGAAGAAGAAAAGATGTGCGGAGGGGCACGACAGGAGCCTCTGAATCTGAAGGAACTTGAAGTGTGAGAGTGAGTGGCCATGTCTGTGCGACAGGAACGTGCCTTTCTTTTCTTAACCTTATTTATCTGTAGTTTTTAAAACTGGACACCAGTAATGTCTACTGCTTATGCAACAGGAAAAAGTTTGCTGTTTGTTTTCTGCTTTTGTTTTAACAAATGTTTCGTGAAGTAAACACGTGCATGTAAATATACAAAGCAAATTCCTGTGCAAGAGGATTGTCATAAACAAAAAGGAGGTCCGGGCTGGGGAGTTCTACGATGCCACCGAGCCAGCGACCGGGGAATGTGGTTGTGAAAAGGCAAAAAATATTTACTGAGAAATTTAAGAAAAAAAGTAGGAGGGGACGGGGACGAGAGGAGGGAGGGTAACGGGATCTTGGAGAAGCTGACTGACAGTGCCAGGAACCACAGCTAGCAGGGGAAGAGAGGATTCTTACTGTGAACCAGTTGGACCTGGTTAGGCTGCCTTAAAATGTGCTTGTGATGGCAGTCAGGATCAGCCAGAGAGTCTCTCCAAGGGCTCGGGGAAGAAAAATCTTCCAGAGTTCCCAGGAAGCACTCAATGCCATAATTGGTCTAGCTGGAAAATGAAGTCAGAGGAGGGTGGGTGACCCACAAAAGCAGCCCCATGGGCGAGGACCAGAAGGAAGACTCGTGGTCAAGCAAAGGGAGTGACGGGCATTGTCCAGTTCTTTTAAGTATTCTGGCATCTGAGCCATTTCAATTGCCCATGTGGGGGCCTTGGCCACATGGCCAGTTATTCCCACACTCCCTCAGGCTCCGGTGAGGTCTGGTTATGAATCTGAATTCTCTGAGTACAGACCGTACTCAAGGGACAGGAAAGAACATCACCCACACAATCAGGAGCATGACTTTCCATAGATAAACCGCTTCCTGTTTTCGCTGGGATGAGCAGGGCCGAAAGTAGAAACGCAGCTTCCACGAATGTCTAGTGATTCCGCTGCCATTTGCAACACAAAAATGGATGCAAAATAGTTATACTCTGGGCTAGTATGTTGGGAAAAATTAAAATCTTCAGGTGAATAAAAAATATCTTAAGCTCTAGTCAAGCCAGTAACTCAGTTTTACCTTCTTTCTCAAACTGTAAAATAAAAATAAGCCAGTTCACCCTTCATATATCTCACAGGAGTGGAGAAAACTAATGAAGAGGTAAATTCACTGGAAGAAAAACACATCTTAGTAATTCCACCAGCAATATGTCAACAGATACACTGTTTTCCAATGCTCTGCTAGGGACAAGGTTCAAGTAATAAGCTTGTTCTTTTAATAAATAACCCTGTCGGAGAGGCACTTCTTACTGTAACACCACTCCACAAAACACTCAGGACCAACACGACTCATCAAATCCCAGTATCTACGGACCTATTCAACTTTACATTTCGAATGTTTAGCATCAGACAGCAGGACACACACTCCCCAGAATGACAGACTTCAGAGCAGAGTCGTCCTATTCCCACTAGCTTGGGCCAGTTCGCAACCACCCCTCAGAGGAGGAAGGCAGATGGAGGCTTTCCACATACAAACCTTTACAGCCTCAGCCCGGTGCAATTTAGGAGTGAGGTTCAGAAGCAATTAGTGAGAGGATTAATAGAGACATCTGCTATAATTTGAAACATGAGTTTGCTGCTCAAAGGGCTAAACCGTAGTGCTTGAAGCTAAGTGCTTGAAATTGCCCCGGAATCCTAAAGTCATGTATCCTAATCAGGATCATATTCTTTCAATCATGGATGAAAAAGTTAACACTTTCTCGTGTTTGGCTGGGATCACTCGGAGTGGCTCACTGTAGCTGTGAGATCTCCATTTGGTTTCCACATGCATCATTCTTGGGAGCTACAAAGTCTTTGAAGGGCATCTATTTTTGCCTTGAGGTCTGGTGGCGTCAGAGTTCGCATGAACCTCACAGATGAAAACTATCCGTGCGTGATGCATCTGTGCCTACGGCGTTCTCACCAAAGGGAGGTCTCTGCGTGTGGGGGGTTTCTGCATTTATACGGCTTAAGTGTTTATTTGTAGTTAAAAACGTTCCTGCCTGTTGTTGAGGTCTAAGCAATTTAAAGATGGTCTGTAATGCATGGCCATCGGAGAATGAAAGTGGGGGGATTCACTGGGAGCAGTTAACCCAAAAATGCAGCTTATTGACCACATCAATGCTTTTTTCTGTCTCGGCAGTATGATGTAAGCATTTCCAAAGCTTCAAGCTTCTTATCTTTCTCCCCATATTTTTTACTTATACTTTTAAACGGTGGAGAAAAGAAATAGGCATTTGACACAAGAGATTTGACCCAGTCAGGAACTACCTGGCTGCTGAGTGAATTTCTCTTCATGAATGGTTGTGAGTCGAGAGGCCATGTCCCAGAATGACTTAAAAAAAAAAACAAAACACAACACACAACAAATCACTTTTTCTATGAAAGGTGGTGAAACGGCTGAATGATCCAGAGTCATCCTGTGGGGTGGCATTGATTCTCAGGCTGCAGATTAGGCTCTAAACACAAGCCAGGCCAACTCTGCCAGACTAAAAAGCTTATATTTAACTGCAGGAGGCACTATGGAGATACTGCTACACGTGTGAGATTGAATCAAGAGCTGAACCCTGAATTCAGGCAGAGGAAACACTCCTGAGGGGAACCTAACTTCAGACCACCAGCTCCACTGTGAGTCTAGCTGTTCACAAAGCAGGTGAAAGTGTAACAGAAACCTCTACAACCTCTCTTGAGCCCCCGGCTCAGTCTTCCTTGGCTCCTCCCATCTCCGGGGACAATCGGAGAGAACATGTGTCAAACGCAGGAGGCTGAAATCACAGATGTGACTCCAATACTTGCCGCACATCCTTAAACACTCCCCAGCGGTGCATAATGCAGAGATACGAAACATGTTTCTTCATGGACAGTTTTTGAGTTTAGAAACCCTATTAGGACAGTCATTTCATTTTTAGGGATGAAGATCCCAAGACCTAGCGAAGTTAGTGGTTTGGGCAGACTGAAATCCATGTCTCAGCATCATTCACCTCAGAGTTCTTGCTTGAACACACTGTGCTTCCTCCCACACACAGAGGGATATTACTTTCCATCTAAACTCCTGGTTGTCTGGCTGTTTCTGAACATCTAGGGACCCCACTGATGCATTCAGCTGCCCTCTAACAAAGCGGAATTGGCTCCCCCAATGGCTCAAGTGGTAAAAAAAATCTGCCTGCAGTGCAAGAGACTCAGAAGATGCAGCTTCAATCCCTGGGTCAGTAAGATCCCCTGAAGGATTCTGAAATGGCAACCCACTTCAGTATTTTTGTCTGGAAAGTCCCATGGGCAGAGGAACTTGGTGGGCTACACAGTCCATAGGGCTGCAAACAGTCAGACACGGCTGAGCACACGTGCCTCTAACAAAGCTGAGGGTTCTTCCCCGTCTGAGAGCCCTGACTCGCTCCAGCTGCCACCTTCTTCATCTGCCCACATCAGGGGAGAACACCCTCTCACTTCTCTCTATGAAAAATACAAATACCAAAAAAAAAAAAAAAAATCCAAAAGGGTAATACAAAATTACCATTGTATTTTGTATTACCAAAATGTGGTAATACTACAAAAAAAAAAAAAGTCAAACTCTGATGAATTCCTCCCCAGACAATTACCAGGGACAAAAATAGTGAAATGAGAACAAATGGGAGTGACCCAGAAGGAAAGAGAGTGTGCACCTGGAGAGCTCAGGGACTCCAGAGCTGGCAGGTTGAGAGGCACCTCCTGGGGACAGCCGAGTCCCCCGGCTGGTGTCCTACATCGCCAACAGGGGGAAACGTGTGCTGGAAATGTAGGTGTGCCCTCAATTTCAGAGAGGAGATCAGGGCTGCTGACGCCAAACAGAGCACACTGCCAGTGTGCAGCAGAACCATCTCAGCCACTGGGTCGGAGCCGCACGGGACACTGACCCTCTACGCATACGGGTGGGGGCTCAGCCACCAAAGCACCTGGACATTTTTAAGCATGAAACACAGGTCCGGGGCAGTCCGGTGGTTATGACTCTGAGATTCCACTGCAGGGGGGTGCAGGCTCGATCCCTGGCTGGGGAACTAAGATCCCACATGCTGCACAGTGTGGCCAAGAAATAAAGATGGACCCCAATCAAAACCATGTGACCTGGAGTGTAATGGGAACTCCAGTAACACCATACAAACTTCCAGGATATTTCTTCCTTGCTCTTGGTTTCTTTGGGCAAATGTTCCCCAACTGCCTATCCTGTGAGGGGCCTGGGGATCAGACAGGGAACTTGAAGGAATGGTGGCTGCTGCTTGGAGCTTACAGCCCTGGGAGGAGTAATGACCTGAAGGGGAAGATGAAGGCCTCAGACAGGGAGACTGGAGGGGACCATGAGGCCCGAATGGCTGGCAGGAGAAGCGAAGTGCAGAATGGGTACAGCTGTATGGGCAGAAGGAAGCGCACGTGCAGAAACCACAGCAGGGGCCCCTTGCACGTGTGGGGGCTGGACGAAGCTCAATGAGGAAGATGAGACAGCCTGGAAGGCTGGAGAGTGAGGCTGGGCCATTGGAGGACCCAGTGGGCCATCAAAAGAGTTAGAAGATCAATGATAAACTCTGTGGGGCTCAGAGCAGAGGACTGACCTTCTGCAAAGGTCTTTCTAATGTGTGGAAAGTGGACAGTGCAGGGCAGAGCCTAAAGAGGGGAAAAAAGGGTCCTCCTGCAAAGTTTAGTGAGAGGAGGGCCAGTCCTGCACGAAGATGGGGCAATGGACCGACACAAAGGAGATGTATTCCCAGCATCATCTGGAGCCAGAACCACAGGACCCGCCGGGTCAGATGTGATGGGAAGCCTTGGGGATGGCGTGGGGAGGCTGTGATTACTGGGACTGGGGAGGCATGCTGCCCCACTACTAGCTGTCTCCTTTACGCTGCGGCCCCCACCATTTAGTGTCACTCCTGGACTAAGCATGCCTACTTGCCGAGGCTCCTTTAAAGAATATGATAAAGTCCACAGTGGTGTCAATGGTGTCATGGGCTTTGCAAACAGCAATTCTGTTTATAAGCAATTTGGAGGAACAGCCTAAGCAGAGTTGAGCCTGCTTCTGGCAGAGCTTTGAGGGGATACAAAGATAAGATTTTATTGCTGCCACAAATGAGCTCTGGCCAATTAGGGGAGAGAAGGAAAGAGGTGCAATCATGCTGCAGTGTGGAAAGAGTAGTAACAGCACAGAGGAGACCTTGGGGCCCCCAGCACACACAAGGGTGCCATGAACAGGTTGCTGCCTGAGAATGCACAGGGGAGATGGGAAAGACATCAAGGAAGAGGTGATGTGTAAATTAAGCCTTCTAGAACAGGGGTCCCCAACCTCTGGGATCTAATGCCTGATGATCTGATGTGGAGCTGATGAAACAATTACAGGCAGGAGGAGAAGGGGGCGAAAGAGAATGAGATGGTTGGATGGCATCACCGACTCAATGGACATGAGTTTGAGCAAACTCTGGGAGATGGTGAAGGACAGGGAAGCCTGGTGTGCTGCAGTCCAGGGGGTCACAAAGGTCGGACATGACTGAGCAACTGAACAATAGCAATAGCAAAGTGCACAATAAATGTAACGTACTTGAATCATCCCAAACCATCCTCCACGTCCCCAGTCTGTGGAAAAACTGTCTTCCACAAAATTAGTCCCTGATACCAAAAAGGTTGGGGACTGCTGTTCTAGAAAACATTCCCCAGGAACTGCTCCACAGACAGGGTAGGAAGCAGTAGCAGCTGTCAGGACAAGGGGCAGAGAATGGTTTGGTTCAGGGAGGTGGGCATGTATGCTCTGGTTTTTCCAGGGCTTGGGGTGCAAGGCTGAGGAGTGACAGGAGATGAAGGTGCAGAGAGGCTGACATGGAGGCCAAAGAATCTGACCTTGACTGTGAGGATGAAAAGTCACAGATGGGATTTCAGCGGGGATGTGGGGTGGCCAGCAGCGTCTTCGTGGTCTCAGAGATGGACTGACTGGACATCGGGGAAGCAGCAATCCCCATAAGGAGCCCTCCTCCCAAGGCTGCCATATGGAGGACTTGTTAGCTACAGACAGGAAGTGGTACAGACGTGGGAGGGGAGAAGGGACCAGAAAGAGCTGGCACCATTAGGGGCTCCTAGGGTTCTAGTTTACGTAAAGGGCTGCTTAGTGGCACCATCAGACTGGGACCATGGGAAAAGGGCACCATCTGGGAAAAGAAAATTCCTTTAGTTTTGGACACTTTTTAAGGTTTATAGGACATCTTATTTATTCAGACTTTACCTTGTTCCAGGAAGGATTTACACAGAGATTACACAAAGACACACAAGATAAAATTTTAAAAAATAAATATATGTGGAAAACAAAACCGGGGAAGATCAGAGGAAGCTAGGAATTAAGTTAATACCAAAAACATGTGTTGTGAGGCTCTTAACTGTCCGAAAAGCAGCCACAAATGCTTCCTGACGAGGAGCCAACAAAACCACCACAATTGGTCTACTCATCTCAGGGTTCCAAAAAAAACAAACACCAAAACCCTCCCCACCCCTTTAACGCAGGCCTTCCCTAAGAGCACATTGGAAAAGGCCTCTGTGGTCCTTAGGGAAGGGCACACTGTGATGACATGGACAAGTCACTCAGCATGACGCCTGCAGTCAATCCAGCAACATGGACCCCAAGCTGCCCTTGTGGAGCAGCTTCTCCAAGCTTGTGGCATCAGAAATCCCCCCGAAAGCATTTAGGGCAGCCACACGTGTGAGGGTCAGCCTTAATCTAAGGTCAGACTTGGAAATGTGCAGAGGGATGGTGTGCTTCTCTGGTGGCTCAGCAGTAAAGAATCTGTCTGCAATGCAGGAGACACACGAGTTCAATCCCTGGGCGGGGGAAGATCCTCTGGAGGAGGGCATGGCAACCCACTGCAGTATTCTTGCCTGGAGAATCCCTTGGATAGATGAGCCTGCCGAGCTCCAGTCCGTGGGGTCACAGAGTTGGACATGGCTGAGCAACTAGGCAGCAGCAGGGGGTGTGGGCACCGCAGATCTTCTCTAGGTGCTGTTTCTCTCCGCAAATCTTTCAAAGCACAGAGATGCGGTAAGTTCATGGTCACTCTCCGGGCTGAGCCAGAGGCTGGGGAAAAACAGGTTTGGCTTGGGGATGTGGGGACAAAGAAGACTGAAAAGTCTGTGGGCAGTTAGAAGGCTGACCCTGCCACTGCCTCCCTGGAAGGCCCCTGACATTGTGCAGAGAGGGGACGCGGTGAGATGACTAAAGGCAGGTGGCCATGGGGCCCGAGGCTGGGGAGAGAAGTCTGGTTTGGGCTTATATGTTTGGACAACATTCAAATTTTAGTGGGAGATAGAGGTATACGAGAGGACCCAGGGATGGGGTGTGGAAAGCTAGTGGGAGAGGAAATCCTAGGGGTGGGCTGCTTTTTAGGGGCAGGAGTGAAGAGGAGCCAGCAGTGAAGGAGGGAGAGAGGAAATGAGAAGATGAGGTCCTGGAAGCCAGCAGAGAGACTTTCTAGGAGGGAAAGGCTGAGTGTGTTTTTATGGCAGCTGCCATCAGTCTCTGTAATTGGGTGTTTCAGCTAAGAACTGCTAGCTGCTGTAACAGGCAAGCCCTTGTCCAAGTCTCCGTGGCTTAGCACAATGCATGTTTATTCCACCTCGCTGTTGCCGTTCAGTGGCTAAGTCGTGTCCGACTCTTTGTGACCCTGTGGACTGAGCATACCTGGCTCCCTGTCCTTCACTATCTATTATTCCACCTATGAAACACCAGGTACACTTAGCAGCTTGTGGGAGGGAAGGGGAGAGGGGAGGTCACAGGGAATCAGGCGGCCAGGTGCTCTGCCTGCTTTGGCTCACTTCCAAGGTCACCCTCATTTATCAGCATGTTGTTGGAAGAAAAGGGAAGAGAGGATGGTTGTGCTTAATAGCTTCATAGGAGTGGCATAAACTGCCTCAAACTTGATGACCTAAAATAACCGAAATCTGCTTGCTTACAGCTCTGGTGGCTAAAAGTCTGAAATCAAGGTGTCAGCAGGGCCATGATTCCTCTGAAGGCTCTGGGGGCAAGTCTTCCCTTGCCTCTTCCTAGCAACCCTTGGTGCTCCTTAGCTCGTTGGTTTAACCCCAGTCTTGGTCTCCATCCTCACTGTCACCCTCCCCTGTCTGTCTTCACATGGTCATCTTCTCTTTCGTTAAATCCATGTGATACTGTTTTATTTTCTTTTTTTTAATATTTTGGCCACCCCACATGACATGTGGGATCTTAGTTCCCTGACTAGGGATCAAACCTGAGCCCCCTGCATTGAAGTGCAGAGTCTAAACCACTGCGCCAGCAAGGAAGTCCCCACAGGGTCTTCTTACAGGAACATCAGTGCTTTGATTCAGGGAACAATCTAGTCCACTACAACTTCATCTTAACTTCCATCTTCATTACATCTGCAAAGACCCCACTTCCAAATGAGGTCACATTCACAAATACGAGGGGAAGGGTTTGGACATACCTTTTGGAGGGACAAAGTCAAGCCACTGCAGTGTGTAAGTGGTTTTTATGTCCTGCCTGAGAAGCAGCACACAGCACCTCTGCTCACACCCCTTTGGCTGAAACTAGCCACGTTAGCCACTGGCTGCACAGAAGGCTGGGGAGGGCAGTCAGTTCCTTGTGCCTGGAGCATGTGGGAAAGGGTCTGGGGACCAGTTAGCCAGCTCTCCATACAGCAAGGTGAGGAAAGGAAAGAAGGAAATTGTATTCCGGGAAGGCGGTGAGGACAGTCAAGGCTATTGTGAGCAAAGAGATGGAGCCAGGAGGATGCCCATCTCATGGGAGGACCCTGCATGTGAAGGGAACTGGCTAGAGAGGGACAAAGCAGTGAGCAGAAGCTCATTGTGAGATGAGGGAGTCATCAGCATATTTGCAGGCAGAGGGGAAGCAGCCAGAAGGAAGGGGACCAGTGAAGACAGGAAGGGTAGAGAGGATGTGTAGGGTCTGCCCCAGGAAGAGATGGGACCGAGAACACTGGTGGAAGAAACCAGTATATCCCTGGAACTACATACAGTGAGGTGTAAACTCCTATGAGAAACCAAGTGATGAAAGAAAAGCCAGCTGGGGGCTGTCTGGCTTGGTAAGCCTGTTGTCTGCTTTCTCTGAAGCCTCACCTGGGACATACGCATTTTGCACAGCTCCTCGTACATGTTCATGTAGCCTCATTACACACACTGTGCACAGCTATGCTAGGAAACCTGTGAGGGCTATTTCTTTCCCAAGCCCTGCTGGAGATCCCCAGTGCTGTAAGCCTGAGAGTTGTTATAGAAATGTTAGGTCAACCAGAAGGCCACCTGCTGGCACTGTAGTAAGAGAGTCACTGAAGCCTCAGCATAATATGGCTATGTATCGCTACAGAAAGCCAAGCGGCCCATGGAAGGGCAATGTGGAGCTCTTCGTGGCGTGGTGCCTCCCGAAGGCTCTGGCCTCCAGATGCTGCACTATTTGGGGGAAGGAGGTTGTCTGCGGATCCCAAGCTCAGGAAGGTGTAAATTCAAGTGTGCGGATGTTCCCATGTGGAATATCACCGCAGCCTTTCAAGGGGCAAATCCTGATGGCTGTGACACATATGGGAGGTTGGATGCAGCACCCGCGAGACAGCACTCAGTCCTCAAGCAGAGGGCGAGAGGGTACCACTGCCCAGTCACCAGCACAGCCAGTCTCGAGGCCTGAACAAACCCAGCCTGCTTGAGAGACTCCTCTTAAGCTAAATAATTAAATATCTCCTCTAGACACAGCATGAAGGTTGGTTTGTTGGGTCCATTCTATGTGACATTTATTCAATGCCTTGTACAGGTAACAGCACCACTTGAAAATTGTAGTGTTAAAAACCATCATACAGAGCTGTGCTTTCAACAACTCCGTGGAAAACTGGAAGGGACTGTTGATTGGGGATAATAATAATGTTAACAATAATAATTATCATTATAGTAATAAAAACAGACATTTATTGAACAGGTACTAGATGCTAGAAACTGTGCTTAGCACTTTATACGCTTATTATCGTTCTACCAACCTTAATAGACAGAAGGTCTTTCATTATCCCCATTTCACTGTGAAGGGAGCAAAGGCACAGAGAGGTTGGGAACTTTGCTCAAGGGCACACAGCACTATTATAAGTGGCAGAGCTAGGACTAGGACCCAGTTAGGCTGTCTCCAGAGTCTTGCTTTTACCCACCATGTAGCCTTGTGTGTTAGTCACTCAGTCATGTCCAGCTCTTTGTGACCCCATGGACTATAGCCTGCTAGGCTCCTCCGTCCACAGAATTCTCCAGGCAATAATACCAGAGTGGATTGCCATTCCCTTCTCCAACTAGGCAGGCTGTTCTACCATAAATGTTATCTGTTTTATTCATTGGGATTTTGTTGTAAGATTTTTTCTAAATGGAGAGTTTGCAAAGTGCATAACAGTCTATCCATTTTTAGATAACCTATTAATACTGAGAACCAGAGCAGCCCATTTGGAAGAGGGACCATATGTCCTTGAAATACAGGTGGTAATTAAGGCTACACCCTCCCAGCTCAGATTCACAAAGAATGAGGCAGAGAGGGGAGGAAAAAAAACAATGCATAAACTTTGACACAGAAAGAACAAAAAAGGGGGAAGGGTGAGGGTAGGGAGCCAGTAGAGAGACGAATCAGTGTGAAAATTAACTGCATGAATCTAGTTTTTACAGGCAGGCTGGACGGCCCACGGAAGGGAATGAGTTTCCCCTCTGCAACCTCAAAAGCCTCTTTCTTGTCTGGAAGAGAAAAGCTAAGGGTCAGAGCACTGGGCGCCAAGCTCGGCCCAAGGCAGAGGGTCAGGCAGCTCAACTGAGGGCACAGGAGGCCTTCTGTGCCACTGAGCTCCTTGGGAAGCATGGCCTTGACTTCACAGCTGAGTCTTTCAAGAAAAAAAAAAAAAAAGTGTTTGTCAAATGCCTAAGAGCCTGGAGGCTTTTTTAAAGGGCTTTGCTGAAAAAGGACTTTTCTGTGTTACTTAGAGACAACCACTGCTTGCCAAGAACACTAGGGTGAAAAAAAAATCACAAAACTTGAGAGCTGGAAAAAATATTACAGGCTTCTGAGTGTGCCCCGAAACTACCTAAAGGATAACTGTAAACTTGATAGACACCTCCCCACCCCCAGCCTTATAGAATGTGCTGGCTTGAATTGTTCCAGAACCAACCTGGTAAGAATGGAGTTCTAGGGTCCACAGCTAATATCTGGCAGTAGTATCGGCTAAGACGAGTTTTACTCCACACTGGAATTCTAAAACAGCTCAGGAATGCTATCTGAAAAGTCTATAATGCACACTTTAAGATCAAAAGTTAATGGAGCCCTTTCATACTCGTTATCTACACTGCAACGAAAAATGTATTTTACCTTGTATCATTTTTAAATGACAAACTAACCCAGGTGGCTCAGATAGTAAAGTATCTGCCTGAAATGCGGAAGACTTGGGTTGGGAAGATCCCCTGTAGAAGGGAATGGCAACCCACTCCAGTATTGTTGCCTGGAGAATCCCATGGACAGGGGAGACTGGTGGGCTATAGTCCATCGGGTCACAAAGAGTTGGACACGACTGGGTGACTAACACTTTCACTTCAAGATATACTAACGTCGCAAACTACTTGCAGTATTGGTAGTACAGCATTAAGACTGTATTGAAAACCAATATTAATAACTAACGTTAAATGCTTTCCATATGGAGGACAGTCGTTTGTCTAAACACTTCAGTCAGCATGCGATGTTTATGCTTTTACTGTCACACTATGCTTTACTTTGTTGATTACCAGACTCCCTCCATCCCTAACCAAAAGGCCATCTCCACCAGGACAGAAGTTTTTGTTTCTATCATTAACTAAGTATCTAGTTCCTACAATGATGCCTGGAAAACAGTGGACATGCAGACAGTTTTTGAATCACATTAATTCATTTAATCCTCACAGGACTCTGTGAGATACAGATTGTTATAACTGGTATTTCACAGATGGGGTAGCTCACATACAGTAGGTTTCAGTAACTTGCTCAAGGTCACACAGTAAGTGATGAAGCTTGAATTCAAACCCAGGCTGCCTGGCTCCAAACCCTGCCCTTTTAACCAATATCTAGCATTTCTGACCCTTCTATTTTAATATAGGCAATAACTAACATGAATCGAGTGCTTACTGTGTACCAGGCACATAAAGATCAATGCCTTACGTGGATTCTCATTTAATATGGGGCTTCCCTGGTGGCTCATGGTAAAGAACCTGCCTGCAGTGTAGGAGCCACAGGAGACATGGGTTTGATCCCTGGGTCAGGAAGATCCCCTGGAGAAGGCCATGGCAACTCACTCCAATATGCTTGCCTGGAGAATCCCATGGACAGGGGAGTCTGGTGGGCTACAGTCCATGGGGTTGCAAAGAGTCAGACACTACTGAAGCAATTTAGCACACACACACTGATTTAATATAATGGTTCCACAAAAAAGGCATTATTTTACTCACATAGATCAGCAAATTTCATCTTGGAGGGATCCTATGCTTTGCCCAAAGTCAGGCTGTAAGTTGTGGAGCTGTACATCCAACATGAGTTCCAAGTGTGTGCACTCAATCACCAGGCCTTTCTGTGTCCTGAATTGTCTTCTGCCTGCAGACCTGCACATGCCCTTGATGTATAGGTCTGCTTGTCCCTCTCTCAAAACCTTATTTTCACTTTATACCCAATGCTTCATTTCACATTTTCACTGTTTTCATGATCCACACAAATCTGCGTTTATTCACACAAATGATGATGGAGTCAAACAGCAGTGCCACTGTCTGAGGCCTGAAGCCAGCCTGATCCAGAGCCTGAGTCCAAACCACACCGAGCTGTGACTCAAAAAGGAAACCTTCTGCTCTTTCAAGAGGAAGCGGCGCTGCGGTTCCATGAGGCCTCTGATGCAGTGAGCCTTCAAGGAGGGATTCTGGGAAAGTGCTTCTTTTAGCAGGGGGGCTGGCCCAGAGGGATGAGTCAAAGGGATCCTGGATCGATGGAGAGCAAGGAGGGCAGAAACATGAAACCCATCCCAGCCAGCCTGACAGCTCCACCAGCAGAGAGGCAGGCGGCTCCACCGACAGAGAGGCAGGAAGCCTGACCGGCCCCACCGGCAGGGAGGCGGGCGGCCTGACCGGCCCCACCGGCAGGGAGGCAGGAAGCCTGACCAGCCCCACCGGCAGGGAGGCGGGCGGTGCTAGGAGAAGGGGGTGCAATACTCCCAGTGGTGGTGGTAGCTGCAGTACCAGTTGGTGGTAACAGTAGTGTTCATGGTGGTAGTACTACTAGCGGTAGCGGTCTTTAGTTCTAGTAGAAACTGGTGGCGGTAGAGCTGACGTTACTGATGGCAGCGTGACTGCTACAGTGGCAGCGGCGCTAGTGGTAACAGCAGAGGCGCTGCAGCGCTAACGGTAGAGGAGGTGCAGCCTTAGTGGTGGCGGTGGCAGTAGTGTCAGTGGTCGAGCTACTAGCAGCAGTGGTATGGTACAAGTGGAGGCCTTCCCGGGTGGCTCAGTGGCGAAGAATCTGCCTGCCGATGATGCAGGAGACACGGGTTCAATCCCCAGGTTAGGAAGATCCCTGGAGAGGAAACGGCACCCCACTTCAGTACTCCTGCACGGAAAGTCTCATGGACAGAGGAGCCTGGCGGGCTACAGTCCACGGGGTCTCAGAGCGGACACGGGACTGAGCGTGCACTCACGGCGGGAGTAGTGACGGTGGTCGTCTTAACGGCGGTGGTGGTAACCACACGAGTAACAGTGCAATGATACTGGCAGTGGTGACAGCAGGAGTGGGCGGCCCTCAGGGTGGGCGGGATTTGAAACAGAGCTCTCCAGGACAGTCTGCCCTGGTTCGGAGGGCAGGGAAAGGTGGTGCCCGCCACCCAGGCCCACAGGCTGCCTGCCGTCGCCTGGGAGCTGCTAGTTCAGAATAAGAGGCAAGTTAAGCTTTGAAAACCGCTCAGGGTTGCTCTCTGGGTGGCAGATATGGCGCTAGACTCAGGAATCAGGACTGCTGAAGCCCTGAAGGACGTGGAGGCCAGCACTGGATAGCCTCGAAGCTGGCAGGAGCCTGGGATCTGAGGGAATCATCCTGCAGGATGATTCTCAGGGGTCCCAGCAGGGCTGGCAGAGGCGGCAACTGGAAAGCTTTGAGGTGTCTTGACTGCCTTCTGGCATCTAAGCCAACAAGGTGGAGGAGGATGGATCAGGGCCTCAGGAGTGCAGGGGGCTGACTGGTCAGGTCAGTCTCTGGCTGGATGCTAATTTAATGGTCATAAATATCAGAGCTGGAAGACATCTCTGAAATCAGTTAACAAGATCTTTTTAAATGCTTGTTTTCAAAGCAGGGAACTGAGACTCAGAGAGTCATGTGAATTTTGGACAATTTCACGGTTTGGGACAGGCCACACAGCTTCTATTCCTGCCTCTGGCTCCAGCCCAGTGCCCATTCTCCAGCCTCATTGAGACAGCTCAGGGCAATGTGAGACATTTAGGTTCTTTTATCTCAATAATACCTTAAATTTCAACCAAGAAGAAAACAAAGCATTCTTCACAACTCCCTAAAATAACTAGTGGCTCAGCAAACCACTCATGGATAGGAATAGTAAGGCAGAGATATTTGATTTTACAAAGGGCTCATGTTATTGAGCAGACACCAAAAATAAGGTGGGGCCCCACAAAACCTGAGTTCTAATCTATCCCTCCACTGGCTACGCGTGGGAACTTGGGAAAGGCAGTGTCTCTGGACCTCATTTTGCTTATCAGCAAAAAAAAAAAAAAAAAAGATTTAGGGTAGACCAGTGGTTCCCAGCATGAGAGGTGGACCATAAAGAAGGCTGAGCACCGAAGAATTGATGCTTTCAAACTGTGGTGCTAAAGAAGACACTTAAGAGTCCCTTGGCCTGCAAGGAGATCAAATCAATCAATTCTAAAGGGTATCAATCCTGACTATTCCTTGGAAGGACTGATGCTGAAGTTGAAAGCTCCAATACTTTGGCCACCTGATGTGAAGAGCCAACTCATTAGAAAAGACCCTGATGCTGGGAAAGACTGAAGGCAAAAGAAGAAGAGGGCGGCGAGGATGAAATGGTTGAATGGCATCACCAACTCGATGGACATGAACTTGGGCAAACTCCGGGAGATGGTGAGGGACAGGGAGGCCTGGTGTGCTGCAGTCCATGGAGTCACAGAGAGTTGGACACAACTTAGCAGCTGAACAACAACACCAGTGTTTCCCACAGTGGTTACATCAGAATCAACTGGAGTGCTTTTAAAATAAAGACTCGTGGCCCCACCTTCAATGATTCTGAATCAGTAAACCTGAAAATAGAGAACTGACAATTTTTATTAATTACAAAAAAAGAAAAAAGAAAATCTCCCAGGAGGGTACACGGATGTCAGAGAGACAGGTAGAGGTACAGATATGTGATGAAAATGCTATGATGGCAACTGCAGAATTTAAGTAGTAGGTATACAGGAGGGCATGGCGAGTCTCTCAATTTTTCTATTTGTTTTTAAATTTTCATAGTCATAGTAAAATGTTGAAAGAAATGCAAATAAAAAGAGGGAAATTTTCCCGAGGTGACTCTGATGTGCAAGCAAATTTAACCTCTCTGGTCCAGTCATTAACCTGCAGCCCAGGTTTGAGTGGCTTTCGTGTCCCACAGAGCAGCCCCAGGCACCACCTTGGGAAAGGGGAGCTAGTGTGAGTCCATGACTGGTTCCAAACGTCAGCTGGAACGGCTCCTCCTCTAGCTGTTTTTATATACTGGAAACATGCATAAGAGTCTACTAAAATACACACACAATGATTCCACTGCTTTTTTATAAAAGGAGTGTAAACTACTTTAGATGGGCATTTGGTTCAGACGGTAAAGAATCCTCTACAATGCAGGAGACATGGGTTCAATCCCTGGGTCAGGAAGATTCCCCCGGAGAAGAAAATGGCAACCCAGTCCAGTATTCTTGGTTGGGAAATGCCACAGACAGAGGAGCCTGATGAACTACAGTCCATGGGGTCACAAGAGTCGGACATGACTTAGTAACTAAAACCCCAAACCACTCTAGAAGTTGGTCTTTAAGGCCTGGCATAGATTCAACGCTTATGAACACACAGGATTACTTAGGGTTTTGAGCACAAAATGGAATGAAGGTTCTAAAACCTTCATTTTAGGCTAAGTGGCTAAGACTCCATGTTCCCAACGCAGGGGACCCAGGTTCAATCCCTGGTCAGGGAAGTGGATCCCACAGATGGCAATTAAGAGTTCACAAGCTGCAACCTAAGATCCCGCATGCAGCAATGAAGATTAAAGATTCCTGAGTGCTGCAACTAAGACCTAGCGCAGCCGCATACATACATACATACATGAAATATTCAAACAAAACCACAGTTGGGCAATGGCTCAGTTATTTGCAGAGTCAATCAAGAGGGAGCAGCTTGTGCAAAGATCTCCTCATGGCTGTGACCAGCTGCTGCCGTGTGTGCCTGGGCCCTGCCCACACCTCCCTGCCTCATCCCTACCCACCTCTTTGGACCATTTCTCTCTAATTCTCAAATTTTAAGGCACGTTCCTGGCTCAAGGCCTTTGCTATTATGTCTGCCAGGATGCACTCTCGGGGTATCTGTGTGGTTCATGCCTCTTGCAGACCTTTACCCCAAAACCCTCTTCTCAGTAATGCTTTCGTTGGTTCCCCATCTGAAACTGCAACCCAAGCTGTAGCTACTGAGTCCTTCCCTCACCTATTTTTCTCTCTAGCAGTCATCACACTCTGGTGTATTCAACATTTCACTTATCTGCCTTGCTTATTGACTATGTTGCCAAATAGTCTGTAAGCTCCATGAGGGCAGGGGGTTATGTTTATGCCCACGACAATGCAGACACCACCATGAGGCTGGGACTCAACACAGATGTGCAGAATGAAGGAAGGGCCACCTGCCAAGCTCAGTCCATGTACCTTACACACAGTACCTCTGATTTGCATGGGGTCCTGACCAGTGGGAACCAGTCCCTTATACAACAGGAAGGCTGAAATGTCACCTCTAGGGGTGAGGTCTGGCTCTTATAAACCCCAGTATCCCAGGCTCATCTCATTTCACTGTTCAGGGCCACCATGAGACGGGCTCATTTCCAGGGGCTGACACCTCCCTTCTTTTCTTTTTGTCACTAACAGCTAAACCACCTTTGCTCCTGAGGAGTCTATCAACTTGCCGGTAAAAGAGGGCAAAGTTGAAGCTTAAGTGACCACCTTGTCCAGTGGACTCTCCAGAGCCAACTAACCACCAGATAAACATACACTGCACCCCAAGAGAGACTGCTCAGTGAATATCAATACCCTGTCTCGACACGTGAAAGACGTTCATATACCATTTCCTACTAACGACATTTCAATGAGGCTCACAATTCACAAAAATGAGGGTGGGCCCACCAAAAAACAGCCATTCTACAAATGACTCCACTGCCAACCAACTTTTCAAGCTCTGTTCACAAACACAACAGTTACCCCTTGGAATAATAAAGCAAGTGGTCCGCCTACAGAACTCTGTAGTAGTGGATTTTGACCTGGGAAGCATCCTTGTCACTGTCATTCTCCAAGTCAACGAACATAATCCCATGTGTGCCCTTTCAACCCAAGGCAGCCTCCACTCGTGAAAGCTGAGGGCTTATCCTAACACCTGCACTGTAAATGGAAACTTGACTCCCTGCCCTCCCACACCACACAACTGTTGTTAAGTGCTCTGAAGATGAGGACTTTTTCATTCATATGTTTCTCCAACACAGGCCTGGCACATGCAGGCATCCAAATACTTGTTGAATCCTGCTCCTTCCATGACATTTTATTTAATTTATACGTTATCATTACTTTGGGGCTCTGACTGTGTAATACATACACAATGAGTTGTACAAGCTTAACATAAATAAACTTAAGATAGATTGAGACATATTTATAAATGATCCATCTGTAGTTATTATTTCGACTCCATTAAGGATGACATGAAGGAGAGGAAATATGCTCAAACAAAACACACACTGAACTGCAGTTTGAGAGTGGAAAGAAGCTAAACTAGCAACCTGAACTGGTATGTCACTTAAAAACCTCGACAACATAACTGTGACAATTTAAAAAATAATCTCAAAGGAACAGAAGGTGTTGAGTTATCAGCACAGTGATATCCTACCTGGTTAATATATCTTTCTTCTCGAGCATAAAATTAGTATTGCTTTCTATGATGAACTTTCTAAAGACAAATATTTGGAATGCTGTTTACTTGTAGGCTTTCTCGTTATTCATATGTATTCTTCTCTTAAGATCAAAGTGGATCACTGTAAGACAGCTTTTTCTTCACTGATAATTTAGGCTGAACTTACTGAATCTCTTCTAAAACTATCAGTGACAAAAATTAAAGGACCAAAAGAGATCACTGATTTGTGGACTTTAAAGATAATAATATCCGAGTTGCAGCTCCAAAGGGTCCATGGGGAAAAAAAGGTAACCACCACGCATAAAGACAACATCACTTATTGAACCGAACATCAATTCCCTTCTCAGCATCCAAAGGCGACTGAAAGTGCCAAACGTTGGTCACAATAAACTCTCTTGGGCCTGAAGACATAATTTATAGATGCCTGCATCCTCCAGCAGTCTTGCTTCTCAGAATGGCCATGGTCTTGAATTCTAGCCAATGGAAGGCATGCAGATGAGATGTGTCTCCCTTGGAGGGTTGGGCCATGATAAGGCTCCTGGAGTGGCCCCTTGCTGGAGAGATGACCTATGGGATCTTGGAACCAAGTGTGGCAGTGACAGAGTCTCCTTAATCCCAGGTCCCTGAATATCTGAAAGAGACCAAGCCACTGCTTCTGCAGGGACCTGACTGTTTCTGCAGTCAGCCTACCTGATAGACCATGGTACAGCAGGAAATACTTGCACCTTTCCTTACACAAAGTGTGAGATTAAACTCTTATGAAAGGAAGGAAAAATGACAATAGTTACAGTGTTTTAAACCTGGGGCTTAATGGAGACAGTGAAAAATCAAATCACTTGGTCCAACATTCTCGCTAGGCAGTTATACCATGATGCACAAATAAGTTCCTTAAGAGCGAACCTCCTGCTTTCTGTGGCAGCTCACTGTATCTCTGGACAGTTCCCACTCACTGAGCTGATACTGAGCATGATGACAATAGCAGTACACAGGACTTCACTGGCGGGCCAGTGATTAAGAAGCTGCCTTGCAATGCAGGGGATGTGGGTTTGATCTCTGGTCAGGGAACTAAAATCCCACACGCAGTGGGGCAATTAAGCCCATGTGCCAAAACGAGAGAGAAGCCCACACATCCAAAACTAAGACCCAACACAGCCAAATAAATAAACAACAAATATTTAAAAAAAGAATAGCAGTTCACTATTAATGAGTGGTTCCCGTGGCCCTCGTCCTGTGCTAAAAGCTTCCCACTCATCTGTTCCTTCCCTCACCTGGTAAGTGGATACTCTCATCATATTCTGGCTCAGACTGCAACAAAGGAGACCCAGGTTTGATCCCTGGGTCAGGAAGATCCCCTGGAGAAGGGAAAGGCTACCCATTCCAGTATTCTTGCCTGGAGAATTCCATAGACAGAGGAGCCTGGTGGGCTATATTATAGTCCATGGGGTCGCAAAGAGTCAGACATGACTGAGTGACTAATGCTTTTACTTTAAAAAAAAAAAAATTTCCAAGACTTCCCTGGTGGCTCAGATGGCAAAGCATCTGCCTACAATGTGGGAGACCTGGCTTCGATCTCTGGGTAGGGAAGATCCTCTGGAGAAGCAAGTGCAACCCACTCTAGTACTCTTGCCTGGAAAATCCCATGGACGGCGGAGCCTGATAGGCTACAGCCCACAGGATTGCAAAGAGTCGGACATGACTGAGCAACATTACTTTCACTTTTCAGGCTGAGGCACGGAAAACATGAACTTGGACCAAGGTCAGATATAACTAGAAGTAGCAGAGCCAAGGCAACAGCACCCCACTCCAGTACTCTTGCCTGGAGAATCCCATGGACGGAGGAGCCTGGTGGGCTGCAGTCCATGGGGTCGCTAAGAGTCGGACACAACTGAGCAACTTCACTTTCACTTTTCACTTTCATGCATTGGAGAAGGAAATGGCAATCCTCTCCAGTGTTCTTGCCTGGAGAATCCCAGGGATGGGGGAGCCTGGTGGGCTGCCGTCTATGGGGTTGCACAGAGTCAGACGCGACTTAGCAGCAGCAGAGCCAAGGTTCAACCTAGGCAGCCTGAGTCTCCACTCTTAACCACCATCCTGTCCTCCTGGGGTGGTCACCTCTGTCCCAGACTCATGAAGAGTGAGCCTCACTACTCTCCCATATTTGACAAATATCTAAAGATCTCTTTCATAGCAACACAAGTTATATTTTCATGTAGCTAAAAAAACTCTAGCTCATTTTTTTCTTTTAATTTTACTGAACTATATTTGATATACAACATTGTGTTAATTTGTTTGTTTTTCTCATGCTTCAGTCATGGTTCCAAACGCCTTCACCACTTGGGTTTCTCTTTGGAGGGCTCCTGTTCATTCATACCCTGGTTGAACTGTGTCACATAGAGAGGAACTTCACGTGTAAAAGGAGACAAATAATAGTAGTTTCCCAAAAGAGCTGATGTGAGGATGAGCTGAGTTATTCACATAAAGCCCTAAAACTAGAAAGAGTGCATAGGGCAAAGTAAGACAACCCCAAACATTAGCTATTGTTTGCCTTACATTCTGAATGCTGTGGCCTAGGATTACATTAGGTTCTGGGGTCTCTATCACACTACTGACCAGTCTGAATTTACCGCCACTTAAATACTTTTTTTTTTTTGCAGTGCCTGTAGCATATGGGATTTCAGTTCTCTGACCAGGGAACAAACCCACACACTCTGCATTGGAAGCACACAGTATTAACCATTGGACCACCATTTTTTCTTTTTTTCTTGGCAGGTAATTACTTTACAATATTGTATTAGTCTCTGCCATACATCAACATGAATCAGCCACAGATATAAGCGTATCTTTTCATTTTTTTTAACCACGATAAACTAAAACCATTGCTAAGCTTCCTTCCTGATTTTGCCAGGTCCCTCCCCCCACCCCCATACATGTCACACTTTACCTTGACCATGGTAAGCTGAAGCTTCACCTGGTTAGGTTTAGCCCACCTTCCCAGGCACTAAAGGTCTTTTTGAATCTTGCCAGTTCAACCTAGACAGTGTATTTAAAAGCAGAGACATCATTTTGCTGACAAAGGTCTGTACAGTCAAAGCAATGGTTTTCCGTAGTCATGTACATATGTGAGAACTGAACCATAAAGAAGGATGAGCACCAAAGAATTAATGCTTTCAAGCTGTGGTGCTGGAGAAGACTCTTGAGAGTCTCTTGGACAGCAAGGGGATCAAACCCAGTCAATGCTAAAGGAAATCTACCCTGAGTATTCATTGAAAGGACTGATGCTAAAGCTGAAGCTCCAATACTTTGGCCACCTGACGCAAAGAGCTGACTCACTGGAAAAGACCCTGATGCTGGGAAAGACGGAAGGAAAAAGGAGAAGGGGGCAGCAGAGAATGAGATGATTAATAGCATCACTGACTCAATGGACGTGAATTTGTGCAAACTCTGGGAGATAGACTGGAGCCCGGTGTGCTGCAGTCCAGGGGATGCAAAGAGTTGGAAAATGACTGAACAGCAAGTTTATCTTGCTTGGTTTCATAGTATCCGCAAAGTAGATGATTAGGTGTTGAAACTTCTGAAAGAGATGGGAATATCAGACCACCTGACCTGCCTCTTGAGAAACCTGTATGCAGGTCAGGAAGCAACAGTTAGAACTGGACATGGAACAACAGACTGGTTCCAAATAGGAAAAGGAGTACGTCAAGGCTATATATGGTCACCCTGCTTATTTAACCTCTATGCAGAGTACATCATGAGAAAGGCTGGACTGGAAGAAACACAAGCTGGAATCAAGATTGCCGGGAGAAATATCAATAACCTCAGATATGCAGATGACACCACCCTTATGAGAGAAAGTGAATAGGAACTAAAAAGCCTCTTGATGAAAGTGAAAGAGGAGAGTGAAAAAGTTGGCTTAAAGCTCAACATTCAAAAAACGAACATGGCATCTGGTCCCATCACTTCATGGGAAATAGATGGGGAAACAGTGGAAACAGTGTCACACTTTATTTTTTTGGGCTCAAAAATCACTGCAGCTGGTGACCGCAGCCATGAAATTAAAAGACGCTTACTCCTTGAAAGAAAAGTTATGACCAACCTAGACAGTATATTCAAAAGCAGAGACATTACTTTGCCAACAAAGGTCCATCTAGTCAAGGCTATGGTTTTTCCTGTGGTCATGTATGGATGTGAGAGTTGGACTGTGAAGAAGGCTGAGCACCGAAGAATTGATGCTTTTGAACTGTGGTGTTGGAGAAGACTCTTGAGAGTCCCTTGGACTGCAAGGAGATCCAACCAGTCCATTCTGAAGGAGATCAACCCTGAGATTTCTTTGGAAGGACTAATGCTAAAGCTGAAACTCCAGTACTTTGGCCACCTCATGCAAAGAGTTGACTCATTGGGAAAGACTCTGATGCTGGGAGGGATTGGGGGCAGGAGGAGAAGGGGACGACAGAGGATGAGATGGCTGGATGGCATCACCGACTCGATGGATATGAGTGTGAGTGAACTCTGGGAGTTGTTGATGGACAGGGAGGCCTAGCGTGCTGTGATTCATGGGGTTGCAAAGAGTCAGACACGACTGAGTGACTGAACTGAATAGTAATATTTTCTTTCTAGGTTGTAGGTATAGCTAAGGGATGATGCAAATATATACTAAAAAGATAGGGGAAAGGATGCAGGAAAAGATCTAAACAACTCAACTTTCATAGCAGAGAATGGGATTAATTATGTTCTCTCTCTATTCGACTTTTCAGACATTTGTCAAAGAAAGTGAGAGCCGTGGTAAGCTTCATGCAGGTCGATAGAAGATCAAATTTATTTTGAACACAGAAGGCTACTATCAAAGAATCAGCTCTCTGGCAGGTCTGGATAGATGAACCACTTGTTAGCAATAAGCAATCTGGGAAGGTTCTGTACTGGTCATTGATATACACAAACATAAAATGGAATGAACAGTTCTTTGCATCCCCCTGGGTTGGAAGCAGTTACATAGTTTCATTATCTTATCACTAGTAATGGGGAGAAGTCTGAGACATGTAATTGGTTTTGAATCTAGAAATGTTAGTCTTGTTTAATATCTAGTTCCCATCCTCAAGAAAATTCATATTTGCCAGAGGAATTCACCTCTGAATGCATATGGGAAGCTTTAACTTACAGAAGGATAATCCTAGAAAATTAAAAATGAGGGAAAGAGAAATGAAAGAAAACCATCCTAGTGGGACAACAGGCTTTGTTTTAAGGACAATCCGTGGACTGCTTGTTATACAGAGCTGCTCCATGGACACATTCAACCCTCTCCTTGGAGAATCTTCAAAAATGACCTGGTATTCCTCGGAGACTGTCACTCATCTTGAAAAACTCTGCCATCCCCATGACTGACAGAGGAATTATAAGCATGATAAAATGGAGGTCTGAATTCACAGCAGTTACCATTTATAAGGAAGCATCCAGAAGATCTGGCAAATGCTGATGTTACTCTGATTACCATCAAAATGAAAATACACAATTGAACATACTCTTGGAGAACCCTGGGACCTTTGGAAGGGAATGACAGTCCTCAGTATGAGGAAGGGGCATTCCTCAGATCACAAACGAATAAACTGGACCACCCAAAGCTTACATGCTTCTTTATGTCCATGCATTTGAAATAGCTTCTAAATGCAAACATCCACTCAATTATATGGTATAAACCATTTCAAGTGAAATTAAAGATGCCACTGATCATAAGGTATGCCATGATTTTACATGCAATAGAAAAGAAAAAATGTGTTAGAAACTATTGATTTTAGGGATGTTAAAATATGAAAAGCAAGAACACCATGTGAGTCTTGGCATGGATTGGACATTCCCGGGTGTAGCACACTGAGAACTCAGTGCTCTGATTTCAAGTGATGGGCGTGATGGTCGTCTGCTCCTTAGTAGCTGTGGGACCTTGGGCAATTCCCTTTACCTCAGTGTGCTTCAGTATTTTTAACTGATATTGCTGACAGAACTAAATATGATTCTCTCTTATTTAACATATGCCCAGGGACTTCCCTGGGGGGTGCAGTGGCTAAGAATTCAGCTGACAATGCAGGGGACACAGGTTCCATCCCTGGTCCTGGATGAGCCCACGTGCTGTTGAG
>SJXQ01001864.1:0-115842 GCA_006408695.1 Aepyceros melampus | reverse complement strand
CACATGGACCACAGCCTTGTCTAACTCAATGAAACTATGAGCCATGCCATGAAGGGCCACCCAAGAGAGACAGGTCACTGTGGAGACTTGTGACAGAGCGTGGTCCACTGGAGAAGGGAATGGCAAACCATTTCAGTATTCTTGCCTTGAGAACACCATGAAAAGTATATAAAGGTAAAAAGATAAGATACTGAAAGATGAACTAGCCATCTTTGGTAGGTTGGTAGGTGTCCAATATGCTACTGGAGATCAGCGGAGAAATAACTCCAGAAGAATGAAGAGACAGAGCCAAAGCAAAACCAATACCCAGTTGTGGATGTGACTGGTGATGAAGTTAAAATTTGATGCTGTAAAGAGCAATAATGCAACAGTTCAGTTCAGTTCAGTTCAGTCGCTCAGTCGTGTCCGACTCTTTGAGATCCCATGAATCGCAACACGCCAGGCCTCCCTGTCCATCACCAACCCCTGGAGTTAACTCAGACTCACGTCCATTGAGTCCGTGATGCCATCCAGCCATCTCATCCTCTGTTGTCCCCTTTTCCTCCTGCCTCCAATCCCTCCCAGCATCAGAGTCTTTTCCAATGAGTCAACTCTTCACATGAGGTGGCCAATAGGAACCTGGAATGTTAGTTTCCTGAATCAAGACAAATTGAAAGTGGTCAAACAGGAAGTGGAAAGAGTGGACATTGACGTTTTAGGAACCAGCAAATTCAAAAGGAATGGAATGGGGGAATTTAACTCAGATGATAGTTAACTCAGACTCACGTCCATTGAGTCCGTGATGCCATCCAGCCATCTCATCCTCTGTTGTCCCCTTTTCCTCCTGCCTCCAATCCCTCCCAGCATCAGAGTCTTTTCCAATGAGTCAACTCTTCACATGAGGTGGCCAATAGGAACCTGGAATGTTAGTTTCCTGAATCAGACAAATTGAAAGTGGTCAAACAGGAAGTGGAAAGAGTGGACATTGACGTTTTAGGAACCAGCAAATTCAAAAGGAATGGAATGGGGGAATTTAACTCAGATGACCATTATATCTACTACTGTGGGCAAGAATTTCTTAGAAGAAATGGAGTAACCATCATAGTCAACAAATGAGTTTGAAATGTAGTACTTGGATGAAGTCTCAAAAACGGCAGAATGATCTCTGTCCATTTCTAAGGCAAACCATTCAATATCACAGTAACCTAAGTCTATGCTCTGAAAAGTAATGCTGAAGAAGTTGAAGTTGAATGGTTCTATGAAAACCTATAAGACCTTCTAGAACTAACACTCAAAATAATTAACCTTTCAATTATAGGGGACTGGAATGCAAAAGTAGGAAGTCAAGGAACACTTGGAGTAATAGGCAAATCTGGCCTTGGAGTACAGAATGAAGCAGGGCAAAGGCTAATAGAGTTCTGCCAAGCGAACACACTGGTCATAGTGAACACCCTCTTCCAACAACACAAGAGAAGACTCGACACCTGGACATCACCAGATGGTCAATACCAAAATCAGATTAATTATATCCTTTGCAGCCAAAGATTGAGAAGCTCTATACAGTCAGCAAAAACAAGATCAGGAGTGGACTGTGGCTCAGACCATGAATTCCCTTATTGCCAAATTCAGACTTAAATTGTAGAAAGTAGGGGAAACCGCTAGATCATTCAAGTATGACCTAAACCAAATCCCTTAACAATTATACAGTGGAGCTGACCAATAAATTCAAGGGATTAGATCTGATAGACAGAGTGCCTGAAGAACTATGGACACACGTTCATGACTTGCTATAAGAGGCAGTGATCAAGACCATCCCCAAGAAAAGGATATGCAAAAATGCAAAATGGTTGTCTGAGGAGGTCTTACAAGTAGCTGAAAAAAGAAGAGAAGCAACAGGCAAAGGAGAAAAGGAAACATATACCCATTTGAATGCAGAGTTCCAAAGAATAGCAAGCAGACATAAAAAGCCGTCCTCAGTGATCAGTGCAAAGAAATAGAGGAAAACAACAGAATGGGAAAGACTAGAGATCTCTTCAAGAAAATTAGAGATACCAAGGGAACATTTCATGCAAAGATGGGCACAAATAAAGGACAGAAATGGTATGGACCTAAGAAAAGCAGAAGCTATTAAGAAGAGGTGGCAAGAATACACAAAAGAAATACACAAAAAAGGTCTTCATGACCTAGATAACCACAACAGTGTGATCACTTACCTAGAGCCAGACATCCTGGAATGTGAAGTCAAGTGGGCCTTAGGAAGCATCACTACTAACAAAGCTTAGTGGAGGTGATGGAATTCCTGTTGAGCTATTCCAAATCCTGAAAGATGATGCTGTGAAAATGTTGCACTTAATATGCCAGCAAATTTGGAAAACTCAGCAATGGCCACAAACTGGAAAATGTTTGTGGAAAAGATTAATTACAATCCCTAAAAAAGGCAATGCCAAAGAATGTTCAAACTACCTCACAGTTGCACTCATCAGCCACATTAGCAAAGTAGTGCTCAAAGTTCTTCAAACCAGAGTTCAACAGTACATGAACTGTGAACTTCCAAATGTTCAAGCTGGGTTTAGAAAAGGCAGAGGAACCATAGATCAAATTGCCAACATCCGTTGGATCATGGAAAAAGCAAGAGAGTTCCAGAAAAACATCTGCTTTATTGACTGTGCCAAAGCCTTTGACTTTGTGGATCTCAACAAACTGTGGAAAATTGTTAGTTCAGTTCAGTTCAGTCGCGCAGTCGTGTCCGACTCTTTGCGACCCCATGAGTCGCAGTACGCCAGGCCTCCCTGTCCATCACCAACTCCCGGAGTTCACTGAGACTCACGTCCATTGAGTCTGTGATGCCATCCAGCCATCTCATCCTCGGTCGTCCCCTTCTCCTCCTGCCCCCAATCCCTTCTAGCATCAGGGTCTTTTCCAATGAGTCAACTCTTCGCATAAGGTGCCCAAAGTACTGGAGCTTCAGTTTTAGCATCATTCCTTCCAAAGAAATCCCAGGGTTGATCTCCTTCAGAATGGACTGGTTGGATCTCCTTGCAGTCCAAGGGACTCTCAAGAGTCTTCTCCAACACCACAGTTCAAAAGCATCAATTCTTCGGCGCTCAGCCTTCTTCACAGTCCAACTCTCACATCCATACATGACCACAGGAAAAACCATAGCCTTGACTAGACGGACCTTAGTCGGCAAAGTAATGTCTCTGCTTTTGAATATACTATCTAGGTTGGTCATAACTTTTCTTCCAAGGAGTAAGCGCCTTTTAATTTCATGGCTGCAGTCACCATCTGCAGTGATTTTGGAGCCCAAAAAAACAAAGTCTGACACTGTTTCTACTGTTTCCCCATCTATTTCCCATGAAGTGATGGGGCCAGATGCCATGATCTTCTACTCTTCGCATAAGGTGCCCAAAGTACTGGAGCTTCAGCTTTAGCATCATTCCTTCCAAAGAAATCCCAGGGTTGATCTCCTTCAGAATGGACTGGTTGGATCTCCTTGCAGTCCAAGGGACTCTCAAGAGTCTTCTCCAACACCACAGTTCAAAAGCATCAATTCTTCGGCGCTCAGCCTTCTTCACAGTCCAACTCTCACATCCATACATGACCACAGGAAAAACCATAGCCTTGACTAGACGGACCTTAGTCGGCAAAGTAATGTCTCTGCTTTTGAAAATTGTTAAAGAGATGGGAATACCAGACCATCTGACCTGCCTCTTGAGAAATCTGTATGCAGGTCAGGAAGCAACAGAACTGGACATGGAACGACAGACTGGTTCCAAATAGGGAAAGGAGTACATCAAGGCTGTCTATTGTCACCCTGCTTATATAATTTATATGCATTAGAAATGCTCAGAATCAAGATTTCCAGGAGAAATATCAATAACCTCAGATATGCAGATGATGCCCCCCTTATGGCAGAAAGTGAAGAAAAACTAAAGAGCCTCTTGATGAAAGTGAAAGAGGAGAGTGGAAAAGTTGGCTTAAAGCTCAACATTCAGAAAACGAAGATCATGGCATCTGGCCCCATCACTTCATGGGAAATAGATGGGGAAACAGTAGAAACAGTGTCAGACTTTGTTTTTTTGGGCTCCAAAATCACTGCAGATGGTGACTGCAGCCATGAAATTAAAAGGCGCTTACTCCTTGGAAGAAAAGTTATGACCAACCTAGATAGTATATTCAAAAGCAGAGACATTACTTTGCCGACTAAGGTCCGTCTAGTCAAGGCTATGGTTTTTCCTGTGGTCATGTATGGATGTGAGAGTTGGACTGTGAAGAAGGCTGAGCGCCGAAGAATTGATGCTTTTGAACTGTGGTGTTGGAGAAGACTCTTGAGAGTCCCTTGGACTGCAAGGAGATCCAACCAGTCCATTCTGAAGGAGATCAACCCTGGGATTTCTTTGGAAGGAATGATGCTAAAGCTGAAGCTCCAGTACTTTGGCCACCTCATGCAAAGACTTGACTCATTGGAAAAGACCCTGATGCTGGGAGGGATTGGGGGCAGGAGGAGAAAGGGATGACCGAGGATGAGATGGCTGGATGGCATCACGGACTCAATGGACGTGAATCTGAGTGGACTCCGGGAGTTTTTGATGGACAGGGAGGCCTGGCGTGCTGCGATTCATGGGGTCGCAAGAGTCAGACACGACTGAGCGACTGAACGGAACGGATTCCTGGTGATCACATTAAATTAAACAACATTGAAATATCAAAACCGAAATTGTCTCTGGGCTCTGTTAAGCTACTTTTGTTAATATTTAGAGGACTGTATGCTTTTTGAACAGAAAGAATTGTTTTAGGTCTTCTTGCAGATTGATTAAGAATTTAGGAAAAAAGGAATTTTTACAGTCAACCTACTGTCATCTCTTTGCAATTGGTGATTGGTCTAAGTACAAAGAGAAAGCACCGAAAATTAATAAGAATTTTAAAACTATTGTTTGTGTAATACGAAGTTTAGAAAAAATACACATATTCTATATACATATATAAAAATAGACCTATGCTAATGAATAGATGTATCAAACTGCTACACCTCACAATGTTATATGTGTTATGTCTGGATTTTTTTAAAGTCACTCTTTAAAAAAGATAAACATGATCTTTAAGATTAGTAGCATGATATTTCTTTTGCTGTATCCAGAATTGAGAAATAATTAACTACCTGTGAATGCAAACTGACGTACCGCATCTGATCACTTCCTGATCTGATGTCCAGGAACTTACATTCCTTCTGGGGATAAAGATGTGGTCATAAGAGAAGATAACCACACACAGTCATAAATCTTATGGTGATAAAGGCAACGTTACAGATCTCAAAACTCCACTCTAAGCTGAATTGATGGGGGAAGATTTGAGGGAGTGGGAAGGCTTTCTGTTGGTCCCTGCCATGAGGAGGGAGAACTGGGCTGTAGGGAGAGGAAAGAGGAAGCCTTTCCACCTAGACAAGTGAGAGGAGCGGAGGTGGGGAGGACGTTTGGTCCCTTGCGGAAGTTTTACTGACTCTAACAGGAGATTTATCTAGGAGAGTAGCAGGAAGCAGAGCTAAATAGAAAGGATCGGCCAGATTTGGGAAGTTGATGGAAGAAAAGAATCTTCCTGGCAGCACTTAAAGTTTCATTATTTTTATATCTTGTTTTCACATGTATTCTATACCTTTCTGGGGCAGGTAGGATAATACTTCCTCCCATCCCCGATCCAAGATGTCAGTTTCCTATGTCTGGAGCCTGTGACTGTGTTACCCCATGGGGTGACATGTGAAAGAGGAAGGCATGGTGTGGTAGGCTTAATAATAGTCCTGAAAGACATCTACGTCCTAATCCCTGGAACCCAAGGATGTCATCTTATAGGGCAAGTGAATTTTGCAGCTGTAATTAAATTAAGGATAATCAGATGTAGAGATTATTCCAGATTGTTCAGATGTGCCTTAATGCCATTACAAATGTCCTTATTTAGGAGGAGGAAGAGCGAGATTTCAGACAGAGAGAAAGAGGCTATGTGATGGAAGCAGAGTCAAAGAAGATGTTAAGGTGCTGAGTTTGAACATAGGGAAAGAGGACATGAGCCAAAGAATACAAAAAATGTATTTCTAGACACTGAAAAAGGCAAGAACATGGACTATTCTGCAGCTTCTGAGGGAGCTTAGTCCTGCCAACACCTTAATTTGAGCCCCATAACGCTTATTTCAGACCTGTGGGCTCCAAAACTGTAGGAGAATAAATTTCTATTGTGAGGGCCACCAAATTTGTGGTAAATTTACCTGCAGAAAATTAATACACATAAGGCATTAGGTGCTCATAAAGTCATTGGACCTGGGCTGGGCTCTAGTGGGCTTCTTGTAATGGTCTACCTCAGTCTGCCATCAGAACACAAGAAGTCACTACCATAACCCTGGTCCAGGAAGCTCCTCCACTTGACAGCCTCAACACTGGTGAATTTATTTCCACTGGAACTTGTATGCTGACCCTCACCTCAGCCACAAGTGCCTCTCGAAACACAGAAAGCTGAGAAATGAGCACAGGAATCTGCTACAGGAAAAAAAAGAAAAAAAACCTCTTAATTTTCTATCAAGATTTTGCTTTGGGGTAGATGGAGAGGGACAGTCAAATAAGTCAAGAAGGTATCCTTTGCTGCCTTTTCACCCTCCAGATCTCAGTAGTTTTATAGAGGAGACAGATACTGTTTTTAGCTTTCCAGCTCCTGCAGTAGTAAAAAGTGATCCTAAAAAGAGAATGGACAAAAGATTAGCAGAAAAATCCACAGAATTCATACAAAAGCTTTGAGGTTTTATATATATATATATATATATATAACCTCTCAGGGCTCCATTATGCCCTATGTTTTTAATAAATTTCAATTGACTTTTGAACAACATGATTTTAAACTATGTGGGTCCGTTTAATTGTGGATTTTTACACACTCTGCATTTGGTTGAATTGGCAGATACAGATGAACTGCTTTTGAGGGTGGATTTTGACTCTGCAGAGGGTATGTGCCCCTTCATTTCCATTGTTCCAGGGCCAACTGTACTTTCTAAACAATATGAATTAATAAATTTGCCAGTTAATGCATCAACATGAGTAGAATGTCTACAGTGTGAGGACTATCAAATGAGGTCAAAATAGGAAGATACTAAACAAAGACTTGGTCCCTAATCTTTCAGAGAGTATATACTTGACGTGAAACAGAACTGATGTGTACCTATAGTTAATACAGAATAAGTTATGTTTGCAAGTTCTGAATGAATTCAGAGTCATCAGGTGGGAAGAGAGTTTTGAAAGAAGAGACTTGCCCTGAGAAGAGTAAGAAATCCATCTCTGGATGATGGAGGACAGCTTATCTGGAGGATGGAAGCAGGAGGGAATGTAGTCATACATGTCATTCTAGTTGGTTGGTACATGAGTCAGTATGGAGAAGTTATGGAAATGAAAGGGCTAAAGGTTGATATAGTTGCTAAGTAGCCAAGAAGAAATAGAGGAACTGATTTTTTTTCTTAGTAAAATTATTATGACCTGGTAAAATCATTGGGATAAGCTCTGAGAAAGGAAGTTAAGAAACGGAGCACTTGCAGAATTCGTCTAAGGTTGCTGAAATGGCATCCAAGGGGCAAAAGGCAAAAACTATTACATCAACAGCTGATGAGAGTTGATTCATCAACTCTTAACAAATGACCCTGCCTCATTTATACAAATAGCTCTTTTTCTTATTTTTTAGAATAAAAGTAATATATAAAGATTATTTTTAAGTACAGAAAAGCATAAAATAAAAAGTAAAAACCCCTCTCATTCTTCACTCCACCACTGGATCTTCTATCTAAAGGTTCCTGCTATTAAGCCATTTGCTGTGTGTGTTAGTCGCTCAGTCGTGTCCAACTCTTTGCGACCCCATGGACTGGGGTCCTGCAGGCTCCTCTGTCTATGGGATTTTCCAGACAAGAATTCTGGAGTGAGTTGCCATTCCCTTCTCCAGAGGATCTTCCCATTCCAGGGGTTGATCCTGGGTCTCCCGTACTGCACAAGCAGACTCTTACCATCTGAGCCACAAGGGAAGACTGTCAACCATTTCCTATGTATCCTTTTAGAAAGCATTTTTCTGACTTAAAGACCACATATTAATATACACAAATAGGATCATGGTGTTACAACTGCTATCTTTTAATACCAGGCATATTTAGATCTAACCTATTCTTCTATGACTCCAAAAGTATCTCATTTTACTAATTCTCATGATATTTGTAATCAGTCTACTGCTACAGAATATTTATGTTGGCTTTTTTCCTCCCCAGTTTTTACCTATCTGTCCCATTTACTTCTCTGATCTCATCGATTCTTCTCCCTCAGTCTTACTTTGCTCCTGCCACTCCAGCTTCCTTCACATTCTTTGAACACATTAGTTATAGCCCTGCTTTTGCACAAGCGTTCCTCAGCCTAAATGCTCTTCCTTTACATATCCACTTGCTTCCTCCTTCACACTGTAGCTCACATTTCAACTTCATCTTTGATGAATTATAATTCCATCCCACTTCCAATCTACTTCTTTTTTTAAAATTTTCTCCATATAACATTTCACTCTTTATAATACCATATGCTAATTTGCCTGTCTCTTTTTTCACTAAAATTTAAGTTTCATAAGCAGACTAATTTTTGTATATTATTTAATTGTTACTAATACCTTAAAGAGTTAAGAACTGCTTGACATATTGCGTCTAGACAAGAATATATCATAAATAAAATCTTGTGTTCAGTCGCTCAGTTTTGTCTGACTCTTTGCAACACTATGGGCTGTAGCCTGCCAGGCTTCTCTGTCCATGGGATTTTCCCAGCAAGAATACTGGAGTGGGTTGCCATTTTCTCTTCCAGGGGATCTTCCTGACCCAGGGGTCAAACCCAAATCTTCTGCATCTCCTGCATTGCAGCGAATTCTTTACCACTGGGTCACTGGGGAAGGCCCCAAATAAAATCGTATTCTCAATCAGATTATTTAATTATCTTTAATTACATCTTTGCTCTAAATATCTCTCTTTTGATTTTCAAATATCTCCTAATCCTTTGACTTTTCCTTTTAGTAAATGTTGCTTTAATATATATTCCTTTAAAGAGCATAATCTTAGCACATGGTAGATATCAGTTTTTAAAAAGCTATTTTTTGGATAAATAAATCATACTCTTTGCTCAGAAAAAGGATAAAAGCAACACAGTCCTATACTCTGATAATTATCCTTTAATACCACTTTAAGTAATACCTGGTCTAGTGAAAGAAAATCATTTGATTGCACAAAAGTGTTCTAAAGGTAAGTAAAATTATTATATATAATAGTCTGGATTCTCAGTACCCAAAATGGAAGGAGATAGTAATTCAAATAATGTAGATGATAACAGCTTTCAATAGGCACTATTGTTCCAGTATTCAGTAAACAATAGTTTTGAGCATTATGACTATTATAAATTTATATTAGTTTCACTTCTTTTTTTTGGGTTGTGAAATATACCACAAATTTCATCAGATATTTTGAAATGACATAGCAGGGTACATCAAGAAAATATCCAAATCTGTTGACAATAAGTGCTGTTAGAGATTTTAGGTCCTTCTCCTTCATGGAGACATTTGTATTATTAACATAGAAAACGTTAACTTATATTCTTGGTAGCTTGGCATGTAATAGCTTCTTGATGAGGATGAAAGAGGAGAGTGAAAAAGCTGGCTTGAAACTCAACATTCAAAAAACTAAGATTGTAGCATTCGATCCCATCACTTCATGGCAAATAGAGGGGGGAAAATGGAAACAGTGACAGATTTTATTTTCTTGGGCCCCAAAATCACTGTAGATGATGACTGCAGCTATGAAATTAAAAGACAATTGCTCCTTGAAAGGAGATAAACCTATTGTGTGTGAAAGTTTGAAAGTGTTGGTCACAGAGTTGTGTCTGACTCTTTGCTTCCCAATGGAATGTAGCCCACCAGACTCCTCTGTCCATGGAATTCTCCAGGCAAGAATACTGGAGTGTGTAGTCACTTCCCCTCCAGGGGATCTAACATATAAAAATGAAGAGAAAAAACTTTGCCGACAAAGATGTATAGTCAAGGCTAAGGTTTTTCCAGTAGTCATGTACTGATGTGAGAGTTGGACCATAAAGGTTGAGTGCCAAAGAATTGGTGCTTTTGAACTGTGGGGTTGGAGAAGATGCTTGAGAGTCCCTTGGACAGCAAGAAGATCAATTCAGTCAATCCTAAAGGAAATCAGTCCTGAATATTCATTGCAAGGACTCAAGCTGAAGCTGAAACTCCAATATTTTGGTCACCTGATATGAAGAGCTGATTCATTGGAAAAGAACCCAGTGCTGGGAAAGATTGAGGAAAAAGGAATGACAGAGGATGAGATGGTTGGATGGCATCATTGACACAACAGACATGAATTTGAGCAAACTGGGGAGATAGTGGAGGACAAAGGAGCCTGGCATGCTGCAGTCCACGGGGTCTGAAAGAGGTGTACACAACTTAGTGGCAAACAGCAGCATGGCCTGTTCTGTTAAGCCACAGCAAATATTTGTCACTAAGGTTAACAGTAACTAAGTATTTGTTAATAGGTTAATAATATTCACCTTTTTATTCAATTTGCTATTAATCTCAAGTACATTTTGGAGAACAAACATACAAACAATTTGAAAAAGAAAAAGTATTTGGATGAGTTAGATCTATCTACCTTAGAGGCCCAGGTATGGAAAGCTTATTTCATGGCATTAACTAGAATTGTGGCATACAAGTAGGACTATAACAATGTAATTGCAGAGATGAAGTGATCCCTGTAGAACTGCCTCCTCTAGTGTGACATTTACCATCCATGATCAAGACGTAAAGAAATTTTAATGTGTTGTGATACCGTTCCTTATTACTCATGACTAGGTCATACCAAAATGGCACAAGACTAGGAAAGTAGCTAGGTATTCACCAGAGCAATTCATATTCAATCTCTAAGAGATCCAATTGACTTTTGTGAGTTAGTTAATAATTCATTACCTAGTATGTTTGATTTATGAATAAACCAGTCCTGTGGAGGAGCTGGAAGGCTTTGAGCAAATACAGAAAATGTATTTGCTCACTCATGACGAAGGTTGGAAGCTAGGACGAGCATAACAAAGGGTTAAGAGCGTTCACGGAGTGCCCAAGGCTGGGAACGCATGGCGAAGGGTCGTACGCCCGGCCTAGAGGTGTTCGGAGGCTTCCTTCTGACCACCTGTTTCTGAGAGCAAGGACTGTTGTTTCATGATAAGGCAAAGCTATGTTATGTCTTGGGCGATGGGAACTGTATTTTATGCTTAAATGCTTTAATGTTTATCTGAAATGGCTACGTGCAAGTCTGCCTTATGCTATTCCCTGAGAATTATAAAACTGCGCAGTTAGATAATAAACTTTGTCAGTCCACTAGAGGCTGTCCCTGAGTGTCCTTTTCAGAGTGCGGTTCTCTGAGCCTTACACAGTCCTTTTAAAGGTATTAATTGCAAAGATGTGAATTGTCTTTTTAGTTAGGAAAATAGTGACTTTGCGTGTGTGTGCTTAGTTGTTCAGTCATGTCTGACTCTTTTGTGACACTGTGGACTGTAGCCCGCCAGGCTCCTCTGTCCATGGGATTTTCCCAGCAAGAATACTGCAGTGGGTTACCATTTTCTCCTCCTACTGATAAGCTATTTCTTATTATATGTTCTGTGCTTTCACACTTAACAGTTATTTAATTATTTATAAACTTTCTGGCTGAAGAATTTTTTCCTTATTTGATGTCAGCGTAATTTTTGAGTATTGTTAGATGTTGAATGGGCTTCCTAAGGCACTAGTTGTAAAGAATTCGGCTGCCAAGAAATGTAGGTTTGACCCCTGGGTCAGGAAGATCTTCTGGAGAAGAAAATGGCAACTCACTCCAGTATTCTTGCCTGGAAGATCCCATGGATAGAGGAACCTGGCAGACTGCAGTCCACCAGGATCACAAAGAGTTGGACACGACTGAGCATCTAAGCAGAGGCATTGACTAAAGCATTATGGTATGTTATGAAACATTCAGCTATTCAGTATACATAACACTAGTAGCACTAGTAGCCTGTTAAGGCCTCTAGTCGGTTTTTCTTGAACTGGAATTCTACTAAATGCTATAAACTCACAGTTTTGTATGGTTTTATAGATAGATAAAACCTCCGTGAAATTACATATGTGTTTGTTTCTTCAACAGTTACATAACCTTTACTTTATACCAGCTGATATATTTAATACTAAGGACCGAAGATATCAACATGAATAAGATACCACTCCCTTACTGAAGGTGATAGGCTGGGTAATTGCCCCTTAGTATGTTCATGTCCTAACCCTTAGAACATGTGAATGTTACCATATACAGCTTGGCACAGCATGTGTAGATGTGATCAAGTTAAGGATCGTGAGATTATCTTAAAATTATCCTAGAACACTGAGGTGCACCCAAATGCAATTACACATATCTTTTAAGATAGAGGTCCAGGATGATTTGACACAGAAAAAAGAGAAGGCAGTGTGACAATGGAGGCAGAGACTGGGGCGACGTGACTCCAAGCGAGGGAATACTGCCTCCCTAGAAACTAGAGGCAAGGAACAGATTCTTTCCCAGTGTATATGGAGGGAGCCCTGCTGACCTCTTAATTTTGGCCCAATGATGCTAATTTTTGACTTCTGGACTCCAGAACTGTGAAAGAGTAAATATGTGTTGTTTTTAATTACCAAGTTTGTGCTAATTTGTTGCAGCAGTCACCGGAAATGAATATACTGAGATACTCAACATTTAGTAAAACAGACAAACACAACTAATAATCATTGTGAAGTGAGAGCTCTCTGGGAGTTATGTGGGAAAGGAAGTGGGAGACAGGCATGGAGCGCTAAATCTAGCAGATCAAATTCTATAAGGCTACTTAGACGATCCAAGCTGAGGCTGGAAGAGTTTTCCAAGCAAGGAAGGGAGTGCAAAAGTGTCAAAACAAAAAAAAGTGCGGTAAGTTATATAATACAAAACTATATTTTAAAATGCATATTTTATTTCAGGAAATACTAAGCCCTAAAATAAATTTCATTTATTTTTAATATTTTAACTAGTCATCATATTTATCAAAGAAGAGTTTAAAGCTAATGAAGCATTCTTAGAAAGTGTAATATCATATACACTAGAAATAAAGGAATAATCCAGTGTTACAAAAGTAAAGAATAATGATTATATCCTGTCATTGCTGTGTTTTACAGTGATTATTACATAGAAATTTTTATTAAAGTCATCTCAACAGTGTTGTAGTTTCATCACTTGGAGGAAGAGAGATCATTTAGTCTAGTTATACAAATAGTCACCAGCTACTCAAATCATAGTAAAAATAAGACAATAATTTTAATATAATATTTCTCCTGTATTCTTACATTTTATTTGGATTACTAAGAATTTTGCCTGAAAATTTTCAGCCAAGTAAAAAGTAGAGACAGGTGATTTCTCTGTATTCTTTTGTCAAAAATTAAACAATAGAAGTAGTGAGGATGACTAAAACAAAACACCTAATACTGTGTTGGGGACTCTTAGAAATTCTGCAAACTGAATAGAATCTAGATGAATTTTGAAATCTGTTTTCAAAGTTGAATTAAGTCTTAGAGACAATGGTAACAAAGAGAAGTTATACATCAAGTGCTTATTTTTACAACATGCATTAGGTATCAGTGGTTTGACTGAGAAAAAGGGAAAGATAAATAAATTATTATAATACAAAGGATGATTAGATTATCCAGGGATGACAGAAAAAGTGAAAGTAGAAAGGCAGCTATTGATTTTAGTTCTTTTCCCAGAGCCAAGAAACTGGATTAGCTTTCACTAGATACTAAGATAATAGGATAATGGTATGATAACCTATAGAAACAATGCGTATACTGATATTAAATTTATTTTAAATATTTTGCAATATTTACTTCTCATCTTCCTGCAAAACTAAAGATTTCTATGATTATCCAAAAAGTATACTTATCCCTTAGTTTTGAAGTATGATACCCAAGTGTTTCGTGTATATTGGTAGTATCATCTGTTTATAGAGATATATCTTTCCATTAAATTTCAAGGATTTTTTCATAAGTTGTGTCCATCAACTACTCTGTTAAAAAGTATAGTTGTATGCTGTTCTGTCTCTCTGATTTCTATCTACATCTGCCTAAGTCTTGAAGCTCCTCATTCCAAAATTATTTTATCTGCTAGTTTCTAGACAATGAATTATTTCAACTTTTCACCATTTGACAATAATAAGGAAACTAGACTGAGATGCGGAGAAGGCAGTGGCACCCCACTCCAATACTCTTGCCTGGCAAATCCCATGGACGGAGGAACCTGGGGGCTGTAGCCCATGAGGTCGTTGGGAGTTGGACACTACTGAGTGACTTCACTTTAACTTTTCACTTTCATGCATTGGAGAAGGAAATGGCAACCCACTCCAGTGTTCTTGCCTGGAGAATCCCAGGGACGGGGAGCCTGGTGGGCTGCCGTCCATGGAGTCACACAGAGTTGGGCATGACTAAAACAACTTAGCAGCAACAACAGCAACAGACTAAGATGAGCCAATATACTAATATGAATTTTACAAAAGTTGCAATTATTCTTGGATACTGTGTAATTTATTTAGAACAGTTAACAGGCCTTATCCTTGCCCCAACCTAACACATATAAAAGAGAAACAGTAAAATGCTTGCATTAATACTTTTTTTTTAAGCACCTATGATGGGGTTGGCTTTTGCTATCCCTACAGCTATTTTGTGCAACTGGAGTATGCTCTATTAATAAATCATAAGACTATATAAGGTTAGGATCTGTTTGACAGTAGATGGTCACCTTAGATGGAAAAAGATTTTGATTGACTCAAGGTAATATACCTATTGGTCACCATTTAAATTTAAAAACAAGCTCACTTTGTAAAACAGGCTAAAAGTCATTTGAAAATAGGATTTAGGGGAGCTCACAAGATTGACTTGGGTCCTGAGTAATCAACTACAATGAGATCTCTCCCCGCTTTTTGCTACTTTCACAGATAAAATGAGGAGCATTCAAGTGATTTTTTATGAAATTGCTTCCTAGAACAATGTGGAACAGAATGGTCTTTCTTGGCATGTAGATGTTTCCTATTTTACTCCGTACTATGACCTAATTCCAGAGCAATATTCCATTTTTGCAGTGAGGCTGGAAATGTTTCTGCCTCATAATCAAAGCTAACACATAGTTCAGCTTATTGTACTTTTAGAAACTGTGACTTTACTTGCTTTCAGCCAGATTCACTTATTACTAATAGGCAGTTTTCCTCCAGATTTCATTTTAGTTATTCATGATAGAACCTGTCTCTAATTTTTTAAGCATAATTGAAATAAGTAATCCTTCTAACCAGGCTTGAGCCATTTCACTTTAATATTTTTTATGGGAAAATCCACTTTGAATCTGTGTTTTCTACTAATATCATGTCTTCCGCTCTTCCATTGTGAACTACAATATGGTTTATTTCCTGAAGTTTTGCTTTGACAAGTGTAATTTTGTCATTGCATAACATGAGTTTTTACTAGTTACTGTACATTTTGTTTGGTCTTATATAGCAAGTAATTCTTGCCAGAAAGCATTTCATAATCTATTTCTTAAACTACAGAAAGAAATAGAAAATCTTAAGAAGAAGCGTATTAAGCATCCCTTGACAGTTTGACACTAACAAGCCCTTTCCTTAATTGCTTTCCTCCATTTCCAGAGGATTGGAAAGAACAGTTATTCCTGTTCCATGAATACATAGCTCACAATTAACAATATACTATTTTTTAATCAGTAGATTTTTAAATAACAGCTCTGTATGTTAATCAGAAATGAAATGCTTATCATGAATAGAGCTTGAAAATGCTCTTCTAGAGGAAAAATTGCTACCTGTTTTTCATTTGTTTTGCTTGTTGAGCTACAATTACCGTAAAGTAAAATTCATGATTCTTAGTTGTGTGATGCTATGAATTTTGACAAACATACAATCAACCTCGGAAATATTTCCATCAGCCCGCAAAGTTTCTTCCTGCCTGTTTGTAGTCAATACTATCTTCCCACACCCAGCCCTGGAAACACCAATACCCAGTAGTTTTGCTTTTTCTGGAAGGCTATATAGAATCATGCATGTAGCTGTTTTTGAGTCTGTCTTCTTTCAGGTAGCATAAGCCCTTGAGATCTTCTCTGTGACTCTGTATATTTCTTTGCTTCTAATGAGTAGTACTCCATTTTGTGTTTATCTATTCACTTTATAAATTCTTCTATTATTAGTTATTGTTACTATAAATATTTGGCTATTATTTTAAAGTACTTATTATGTGCTAGGTATTATTGCAAACTTTTTACATCATTTCAATTGATTTAATGCTGCAAATTATAAGAGTGTTTTTATAACAATGGAGTCAGACTGTAGGTTTGAATCCTATCTCCTCCAATTACTGGTATTATGGCCTCGGACAAATTTCCTAACACTGTTTAATTTTACACAGCTATGCAAAGGAGATGATAATACCACTTCATAAGGCTGTTGTAAAGTTTAAATGAATTAATACCTATAAGTACTTATAAGTGTGTATGGCTCTTAGTGTTCAGTAAGTATTGTATTTTATTATGTACTTTTGAACAGTCACATAACGTAGGAGTTAGTATCCCCAATTTGAAGAGAGACAGATTCAGAAAAGTTCAGACTTCCTCAGAATCACATGATAATGAAAATGACAGATCCAAGGTTTTAATCCAGCTTTATCTGACTCTAAACTAGGTACCTCTTCCATTACAAGACATTACTTATTTTTAAATTAAAACCACTGAATCTTTCCCTGAAATTATGGCAGAGTAGACATTCTGAGAGACCCTTCTACTAAAATGTAAAATTCATGAATAAAAAATACACATATTTTTTCTAGTGCACACAAAAAAATGAGATTAAAATTGTAAGGATCTTCAAGACTGAAACAAGCTGAAAGCAAAGGAGGCACCTTGCTATGAACAGTAAACAAACTGAAAAATAGGGCTGCCCTGAGATGAAAGTGCTGATTGAATACAGCCACTGAAAGACTGCACTAGGCCCTGAGCACCCTGGGGTAGTGCCCCCTGCCCTCAGTAGAAATAAACTCAAATCTTCTCTGGAGGAAAGTCCTTAGCTTTTTCAAGGAATAAATCATTTTAATATTATCAAACTTTTCTGGCAAGTAAATAGGAGAGTACTCCCAACTAATTCTGTAAAGCTAGCATAACCTCAATTACCAAAAAAAAAAGTAACAGCTTGACAAAATTACAGACCAATCTGATTCCTGAACATAGGTGGAAAAGAAAAATCCTGAATAGTATCAGAAAACTAAATCTAACCATGCATAATTTAAGCATGAAAAATGTATGATAAAAAAGTTGGTTTTATTTCAGGAAGGAATAATCAGAATATACCATATTAACAGATAAAAAGAAAAAATATATGATCAACTCAACTGGTGCATAGAAATTTAATGAAACTCACCACTCAAACTACATTTCCTTGAAAATAAGGTTTTATAGGAATTTCCTTATGTACCTAACAAAACCTCATGAGAAATAGAAGCATTTTTTTTCAGATTAATCTTCTTATGATCACTACTTCAATTCAATATTGTATTATTTGAAAATAACAAACTAGGTACAAAGATGAAATATTTGCAACCTATATAATTGAAATAAAATTTGTGTTCTCATACTAAATCAATAAAGTAAAAGGCAGGCAGCAATCAAAAAATGGGCCAAAGACTTAAGCAGACATTTCAGAGAAGATATACACAAATAACTTTCAAACATGAAAAGATGGTCACCTTCATTATTTCTTCGTAAAACACATTAATAACAAAGAGAGAACAAGAAACTTATAGTAGAGAAGCATGGCAGACACCAACTTGTGATCAAAGTGAACGGCATCAGTAATGGTACAAATTAGAGTCACACACCACGTGAGCAGTTGCAATAAAGAGAGCGTAGCAGCACTTCTGCCACCGTCCTGCCAAAGGTCCGTAACTTTAATCAAACCACGAGAAAAAGTCATTCTACAGTATAACTGGCCCTTAGTTGTCAAAAGTACCTCAAGAAATGGCTGAGGAGGTGAGAAAGGATACCAAAGAGATGAGACTACTGAAGTTATGTGTGATTTTGAACTGAACCCTTTCGTTAGGATCTTTTGGGGACTATTGGAACTTGAATGGAGGCTGAGGATAGATGGCAGTAATATGTCAGTGTTAATTTTCCGATTTTGATGGTGTATTGTGATTAAGTAGGAGGATGTTTATAAGGACATTTGTGCTCGCCAGTTCAGTTCAGTCGCTCAGTCGTGTCCGACTCTTTGCGACCCCATGAATCGCAGCACGCCAGGCCTCCCTGTCCATCACTGTCTCCCGGAGTTCACTCAGAATCACGTCCATCAAGTCAGTGATGCCATCCAGCCATCTCATCCTCTAACGTCCCCTTCTCCTCCTGCCCCCAATCCCTCCCAGCATCAGACTCTTTTCCAATGAGTCAACTCTTCCCATGAGGTGGCCAAAGTACTGCAGTTTCAGCTTCAGCATCATTCCCTCCAAAGAAATCCCAGGGCTGATCTCCTTCAGAATGGACTGGTTGGATCTCCTTGCAGTCCAAGGGACTTTCGAGTCTTCTCCAACACTACAGTTCAAAAGCATCAATTCAGCCTTCTTCACAGTCCAACTCTCACATCCATACATGACCACTGGTAAAACCATAGCCTTGACTAGACGGACCTTTGTTGGCAAAGTAATGTCTCTGCTTTTGAATATGCTATCTAGGTTGGTCATAACTTTTCTTCCAAGGAGTAAGCGTCTTTTAATTTCATAGACTCACTAAAGTAGTGAGATAGCAAGGACATCACATTGGCAATTTATTTTCAAATGATATTTTCAAATAAATTTTCAGTTTATTTTCAATTTGATATTTCAAATTTCTTTCAAAGGAAATTCCTTTTTCTTTCAACTTAAAAAGTAAAATTCTTTTAATATATCTCTGTATAGATACATTTAACATCATTTTAGCAGAAACTTAAAGTTTTGATGGTATCAAGTTTTGGAGAGGAGTTGATTTTTTTTTTTTTTTTTACTGTGGCTTGTGGCTTGCAGGATCTTAGTTCCTCAACCAGGAAGTGAACCCAGGTCCTAGCAGTAAAAGTGCCGAATCGTAAGCTCTGGACTGCCAGGGAGTTCCCTGATCAACAGGAACTTTTAAACACTCTAATGGGAATGAAAATTAGGTCAAACATTTTGAAAACGAGTCTGGATTGTTCTGTAAAAAGGTTAAAGCATTCACATACAGCATGACCTAGGAATTTAGATCCTAGGCATATTACCTATGAGAAATTCTAGTTGACTGATTGGAAATGACCTTGATGCTGGGAAAGATTGAAGGCAGGAGGAGAAGGGCTGACAGAGGATGAGATCACCAATGCAATGGACATGAGTTTGAGCAAGGTCTGGGAGTTGGTGATGGACAGGGAAGCCTGGAGTGCTGCAGTCCATGGGGTCACAAAGAATCAGACACAACTGAGTGACAATGATGACATATGTTATAAAACTCTCCTTTTAAGGCAAAGTAATGATTAACACACAATAATAGGATAAGATTATTCCTGTGCAGAAAGACAAGGGGAGAAGGTTGCGAAGAAGCATGTTGGATGTACCTATATTGGTGATTTTATATTTTTAAATTAAGTGGTAGCGATGTATTAGTTTGATTTATTATGATGATTTTATCTTATATGTGTTTATACAGTATGTATCAAACATTGCATAAAACTTTTTTTACATTATTGAAAACACCAGGTAGTTTGAGGTAACAGATTTGAGTTTTCCCTTTTATGGAAAGGGGAAGACATAGCAAATCAATATGCCAAGGCATTTTTGACTATGTAGTCAAACAAAGAACAGAAAAAAAAAAAAAAAACCTGGGCTAGAGCATTAAAATACTGCTCAGTATTTTGTCCCAAGGGCCCAGGTTATTTGAGAATACTTCCAACTGTTTCTACCTCAGCCTTGGAATACAGCAGGGATGGGTGGAAACAGTACTCTAGACGCCTTTGATGGTGTGTGCCCTCCTGGTATATCGTTTCCTAACCAAAGTTTTCCATACGAGTAGACTTTGGCATGCTGATTTTATTTGTTTTAAAAAGCCTCTTTGAAGAATAAAATTAAACTCTTAAAAGGCTTTGCTTTAACTAAAGAGGACCATCTCTAGTTGTCAGACAGTGCCCTGACACTGCGAAACACAAGCGATCGATTATGCAAATGGGGAGACAGCTTTATGAAACGCAGACTAGTGACCCTTGGAGCTCAGAGAATCGACGCTGCAGAACACAGATGAGTCCTGACAGCTTTTCCGTGGGTTTTGTTTAACTGCAATGAATGCATATATAATGAATCAATATTTAAACTGCATGCAAAAGAAAACCTTTGTAGTAGTTTAATACTGAACTCACATTCTGAGGTACTGCAAATGAATATTTACCCTAACAGGCATTAATTAGATAGAGAAGAGTTGTGTGGTCACTAAACATTTTATTTTCTGTTGAAGTTAATTCCTTTGAAATGGAGAGGATATAATGTAAACTTTATTGGCACAATCTTTACTGGTAAAATGCGGCAATAGACATCGGTCCCAAAGACATTTGATGGAACACATGTAATCATCACTTACCTTGCCACAAGGATAACACAGCAAAGCGGCAGAAGAGTTGATGTTTTAACATCTAAAAGTACCCATTTTTGTATTTTCCACTACTTCAGGATGGATAGTACCATATGGCTTCCACATAAGTGGACCTGTTACCAATAAACTAGGACTGATGTGTAATTACGTTTTCAGTGATTCATCTGTGAAACACCCTGGGTTATTTTACATGGAAGCATCTGGTTCACATGTGTACAGTGGTTATTCAGTGGTGATTGACATCTGTATTCTTCTAGTAAAGTCCCAGTTGCCCAGATGTGAGCCATTGCCTTCTTTCTTATACAGACAAAACCTGCATTTGAAAAATCCTTACCTCGACCCTGAATGTGAACATTTCAATCTTCTGCACACACATACAGACACACACACACCCAACTTGCACTGTGGCTGGAACATAATATAAATATTTCATGCATTGTATTTCAGTTGTTGAACAGATGTATGTAGGCACCTTTATCTCTTTCTATGCTTGTTTATACCATGACATCTGTTTTAGATTGTAAGCTCAAAGAGGGCAGTGACCATGTCAATTTAATATTATGCAGACAATATCAGTAAAGCATAATTCACCTTCAAATGTTTGTTAGGTATATGTCCATTAAGATGGTGATGTTAATGACTTTAGGGAAAATTAGAGTTTATAATCTGACTGTAAACACCTTTTTGCACTTTAAGAAATATTTGCTGTAAATGGCCCAGCTTTCAATTTCACACATTATAATTAGCCAGGTAACACATAAAGCTATCTTGTTTTGAGCAGAACTACTTTACTTTGTATTAGGATAATTTTATAATGATGTGTGATATGAAATTTTCAGAGAGACAAAATTCAAGGCAAGTTTCATGAAGGTGTAGGATTTAAGCTGAGGATTCAAAGGTTAGTAGAGTGTAAGCATGTAATAATGAAGAAAAAAAACCTTTGAGGCAAAGAGAAAAAGGGAAAGAGGCACTGGTTAAAAGCATGGAGAAGGCCAGCAGGCCTGTGTCCGAGTCCTGCATTGGCCAATTATAAATAGTGAGAACTTGGGTGAGTTGCTCAACTATGTAAGGTTTGGTTTCTTGTCTGGAAAATAGAAACCATATAGGACATAGGGCTGTTGTGACAATTACATGAATAGGGATTTTAACACAGTACTTGGCATAAGGAGAACATTTAACAACTGTTAACTGTTGTTCTTGGAACATCTAAAATTTCTAGTTGGGATTCTTATTTGCACCGAAAAAGGTCAAGATTCTCTTCTTATCATCTTTTTACCTCTTAAATTATTCTCTTCAAGTTCATGTGTGGGAGAGTGACATCAGAGCATAATTATGTATCCTTGAATTAAAATATCAATATTTCAGTGAATAAGAAACTTCTCAATGAGTAAATCACCTTTGTTTTGTTTTTGTCCTTTTATTTGTCCTGTGCACACAAGGCTCAGATGCCTTGTCCACTCTGACTCTTCCTGAATTCTGTGAAAAAAAGGACCTTTACCTTACCTCCAAGTTAATAATAACCATTTATTTCACGTTTAAGAAAAAAGAATTTGGCGCATACATCAGCTAGCAAACACAAAGCAATTATCTTCTGTATAGGTTAGATTTGTACTTGTGCTTAGTTGCTCAGTCATGTTCCGACTCTTTGTGATCACCATGGACTACATGTGGCCCACCAGACTCCTCTGTCCCTGGGATTCTCCAGGCAAGCATGCTGGAGTAGGTTGTCATGCCCTCCTCCAGCCGATCTTCTCCACCCAGGGATTGAACCCTCCTCTCTTACATCTCCTGCACTGGCAGATTGGTTCTTTACCACTAGCACCACCTGGGATAAACTTTATTTTACTCTATTTTAATGAATTTTTAAAATTCTTTGTAATATGCATATATATTACTTTATAAAAACCTCAAATAGTCTTTTATTGCTTGCATCCAATAGGATATTATAGAATTTTAAAATTTCTGTATTTAAAAGCTCAAGTTTTTATAAGAAGACTTAGGATAATTAATTATTTCTTTTTACCAAATGTTTATTTTAAGAAGTAATTATTTCACCCTAAGGAATATTTTTTTTATTATGATTCAACACCCAAAATAAGGAGAGAAAATAATATAGAAAATTTATATTCACAACTTTGTTTTAATGTTTATTTATTTAGGTATTTATTTATTTGACTGTACCAGGTCTTGGTCACAGCATGTGGGATTTTTAGTTTTAGTAGGTGGGATCTAGTTCCCTGATCAGGGATCAGACCTGGGCCCCCTGCATTGGGAATATGGAGTCTTAGCCGCTGGACCACCAGGGAAGTCCCTAGACTCATAACTTTGAATGAAACCTAAAGGTTACTCTATCCCCTTCTATCCTGAAAATGCAATACTATAATTTTGGACCTAGCAGGGAAATTCAGATGTGGAAATAACCTTTTAACCTCATCCCACCTAAATGCTGGATATTTGGATTGGATTTGTCTGGATATTGTCTACTATTATTTTAATGAAACTCTCATGAATATAAACAAATGTTTCCCTTAAATATTCAATGCTCTGATATAACAGTCAATTCCATTTTCTTTATGGGAAAAGTTGCTTGAAGAAAGAAAGCAGATATTACTGTTATAATAAAGCTTATTTTTAATCTTAACAGTCAACTATCTCTTCAGGAGTTACGGGAAATCACCATGTAGTAAACATCAAATAGCTTTTTATGTGTACAACTACAAGTACAAGTAAGCCTTTATATAAACACAGATGTGTTCCTGACATCTAGATTTTGAACTTAAAATGTTTTTTAACCTTATAAATCAATATTTTGTACATACTTGATCACAGCATGTTATATTTAATGATTGAAATACATTTTTGCTCAGCTGGACTGTGATATTTTCAAATTCTGAGATTATGTTTTATTTGTTCATCTCATAGGCTAGCATAGTGCCTTATACTGATAAAATATTAATCAAAGTAAGGAATGTATGAAAAACAGGTTATTATAATTATGTTGACCACTGCTGCTGCTGCTGCTGCTGCTAAGTCGCTTCAGTTGTGTCTGACTCTTAGCAACCCCATGGACTGCAGTCTACCAGGCTCCTCCATCCATGGGATTTTCCAGGCAAGAGTACTGGAGTGGGTTGCCATTGCCTTCTCCATGTTGACCGCTAGTTCTCCTTAATATTTTCTAATAGTTTGTTTATATTGTAGGCTAGGTAGTCTTTGTGATCTGAGAAAATTCTATTATTTATAACATTTCTAAAAAATGTCCTTAGTTTGTTCAAACACTCTTTGTTAAGAACAGTTCTTTCCTAAATCATTAATCTCCTGTGTGTGGTTAAACTACACAAAGACAACCATGGTTCCTGCCTTCTGTAAATTTAAGTTTTTTACAAACGGAATTTTTAGTGCTCCTTCTAGTTACTTCCAAATTTCTTAGTTACATTAATAGAAAAGTGTTCAATGATAGATTAGGAAATGCCAAACATCTTTCTTCTTTTGCAGTTTGATAAAGGGGCCTATTTTTACAGAAAGCAAAAAAAAAAAAAAAAAAAGAATGACAGCAATTTAAAAGAAGATTTTGAAAGTTTCTCTATTTCTCCATCCATAGAGGCCCACTAACATTTTGAGAGGACTTTGGGGTTTATATATTATATATATTTTAAGGGACATTATGATCAGGCTGTAGAATCTCGCTATTTTCCTTGCATGTCTATAGCCTGTTCGATTTTCATGGTTGTCTTTTGGGGCCACATGTGAATTATGGGTGACAGCTTTTCCTAATTCCAAACAAGTGTTAGAATATCTTGGTGTAACATTTTAATTTCTGTTTATGGTTTCTGATTTTTGAAATCTGACCCCTCTTCTTCATTGGTCATTGATGGTGAGATTGTGGGTGATAATTCCCTGTTGCTAACAGGAGTCACATTTCTTCTCAGAATAAAGGATGCATGGAGCTGAAGATGTTATTTCACTTCTGACTTTTACTTCCAGTAGGAATGAAAGTTTAATTGCTTCTTATTTTTCCTTGTTGTTTCTCAATAAGCAGATAGCAGAAATTTAGATTAATCAACAGTCCTAAAGCTTAAGTAATAATAATAACAAGAACAACAGTTTAATGAAACTTAAGTTAATAGAAAATCCAACTAACTAGAGTCTTTTGAGTGTGTGTTTACTTAGAAGTTGACCAACATTTGCTAGTGAGGATTGAAACACCATTCATTTAACCATAGATCTCCCTTCCCAAACATTCCAGTGAAGTGGAGTATAACTAAACTTAGTGGTATTTGTGTGAACTTGTAAGCATATAAATTTGTAAACATCCAAAACTACTTGAGAAAAAAATAATTTAAGTTACTTCATAATGGAAAGTGAGCTAACTAGTGGTCAGCAAAAGCTGTAAGAAATTAAAATTTCCTTCCTTAAGTATAAGTTTTATGTGATTGCATTTCTAAAAATCTAGAGTTGTCCTTCTGATCTGGAATGGTTTTTATTCTGTGCAAATTGTGTATGAAACTAGCTAAAGCTTTTTTCATGCTCAACTCAAAGAGAAAAAAGGCAAACATCCCCAACAAGACATTTCTTAGTCTATTTCAACACACACAGTTTGTTCTTTTAGGAACTGTGCCAAATTTTGCAAGAAACAGTAATTCTAAATCATAGTCCTTGTTCTCAATTGCTTACAACATAAGTGGCCAAAGATGTGTGGAATTAAAGTCTGTGGTTGATATTCCTTCCTTTGAAAAGTGGTTTCTGTGTCTCTTCCCTTTAAATCTAGATGGTCTTTTGATGCGTTTGTAAACAGTAGAATGCAGAAGTGATGCTTTTGCTTTATCAGAGGATAAAAACCAGAGACATCACTTTGCTGACAAAAGTCCACATAGTCAAAGCTATGGTTTTCCTAGTAGTCCTGTATGAATGTGAGAAATGGACCATAAAGAAGGTTGAGCACCAGAGAAGGTGCTTTCAAACTGTGGTGCTGGAGAAGACTCTTGAGAATCCTTTGGACAGCAAGGAGATCAAACCACTCAATCCTAAAGTAAACCAACCCTGAATACTCATTGGAAGGACGGATGCAGAAGCTGAAACTCCAATACTTTGGCCACCTGATGCAAAGAGCCAACTCCCTGGAGAAGATCCTAATGCTGGGAAAGATTGAGGGTAGGAGGGAAGGGGGGCAACAGAGGATTAGATGGTTGGATGGTATCATCGACTCAACGGACATGAGTTTAAGCCAACACCGAGAAATAGTGAAGAACAGGAAACCTGGCATGCTGCAGTCCGTGATGTCTCAAAGAGTTGGACACCACTGAACAACTGAATGAGAAGTCAGCAGAGGCACCTCATGCTTACAGCCTTAAGCTTTCATGGACGAAGTCTGCCTATCCTAGGCTGCCAGGCTACAAGGAAGCCAGGCCACTGAAGAGTCTCCAGGAACCAATCCTAGTCTTTCAGGGCTCCCAGCCAAGCACCAGATATGGGTGAATGAGCTTTAAGAGGACTCCAACTCCCAGCCATTGTGTCAGCCCCAGTTTTCCAGTACCCCTCAGTTAAGGCCTGGACACCATGGCACTACAACATACTATCCTCACTGTGCCCATTCCATATTTCTGATTCACAGAAAGCATGAGCATAATAAAATTGTCATTGTTTTGTGCCACCAAGTTTAGGATGGTTTGTTACACCACAGTGGTTAAGGAACAAAGACCTACTTGATTTAAGATGTGCTGCAGTAGAACAGGAGATAATTAATTCCTCTGCCTAGGAAGGTTTCCCAGAAGCAAGGACATCTGAGCTTGGCTTTTAGTGAAGAGCAGGAGCCTACTAAGTAAAGAAGGTAGGAGAAAGAGTTCTCAAACTGAGAGAACAGTATGGAAAAGTATGGCAATGAAGACTGAATGACGCATTTGGTGGATGACAAGAAGTTTGTTGTGGAAGTGCAATGGCTAGTTACAGCCAAAAAGGCAGACATGAGGCTAGACATTTTGTAATAATTTTTTTTTTTTTTTTGCTATGCCAAGGGAGTTTCAACTAAAGTGTTGCTGGAGTACAAAGTAATAATCAGACTTGTGTTGTAGAAAGATAGTTCATTCATAGCAGTTGGAAGATGGGCTAAAGGAGAAAGCAATAAAAGGCAAGGAGAAAAGTCAGTAATTATATAGTTCAGATTGCAGATGATCAAAGCCAAGATACATACATGCATAGTTTTCTTATAAGAGCAAAATAAGATCAGTTAGGTAACAATGGTTATTTAAATTGCTAATCAGTTATTTACTGAATGTGTCTGTTCAAGCCTTAATAATTAAATGCTACAGCCAGTCACACATTTTGGCAAATCAAACTAATGATTTTACCAAACATTGATCTCATCACATTTGTTAATAATACTTCTGAATGCCATGTAAAAGCTTCCCCCACTATGAATTTTGGATAATTACGATTATTTTTACATTTTTAAAGACTCTGATTGCAGTGGGACATTTAAAGAAATAAGAGCAAATTGTACCAGTTAAAACACTACTGGAACCATATGTTGCATTTATGCTACTTCCTCAAAATAAACATTAGTTCACTAAAAAAAATTCTTGAAAAAAATTGGTAATTTATGTAATCATAAAGATATCACAGTGAGAAAGTGTACAGTACTTAGTAAAGATAGTTATATAAACATAACACACAACTGTAGTTAACAGCTTTCTGTGTGGACTGAATTGCAGTTAGCTGTGACTTTTGAGCTTTTCTTGAAATTATGACACTATGTATGTAATAAACTTTTTAAGGGCAAAAAGTTTAGACAGGTCATTCTGCAGTCGTTCTGAGCACATGGACTGAATTCTCCATGGCTTTGTTCTGCCTTATCTCACAGTGACCTGTCACCAGTTGTGAGGTATAGTGATTTGTTTTAAAAACATTCTATACAATAGTTTTACTTTACACTTTGGTTGCATTTTTAAAGTCAACTGTAAAGTTTAATCTTTTTAATTCAAAATCAGAATCCTCAGAATTTTGTAGATTGCTTCCATCTGCCTTCTCGCAGTTTCTGGCACATTTCCTTAAGACAGACAGAACATCTCCCAGAATTTGAGCAGAGACCCTCTACTTTTGCCAGTAATACCACATTATGTGTATACTTTGTGAAGAAATGTTTTTTGTTTGTTCTTTTTTCTGTATCATTTATATGATACTCATTTTATCTAAAAGTTATATGAGGTTGATGATTGTCCACTACAGTTTGTCTTCTTTAAAACTTCTGGCTGCCACGTGATCCTTGGTCACCCATTCCATGAAAAGCCCAAAAAATATTCAGGAACGATTTGGGGCAGACTACTACTCAATAGATCAGAAGAGAAGGAAATAGATAGGCCACAGCATAGGATGGCACTCATGACAGGTTTGCTGCCTGGTGAGCCAAGGCATTCATTACAGTGGGTAATTTTGAGAAAACTAAGAATCAAGTCCACTAGCAAGTACTAAAATAATGGGAAAATCTAATTAAAATAGAAACCAAATTTTCTTACTGTAAAATGAAAGACCACAGAACTTTAAGAGAGAAAGAAAAGGCAAGGCAAGGGAGGAGAAGGAGAAACCTCACAAAGCAGAGTATTTATTTGCCAGGAAACTGTATTCATTCTTATTTATTTATAGGTTAAAAAAAAAAAAAGCTACCAGTGTAAAAATTCGAGTATCTCCCTGAAGAAAAAAAAGCGAGTGCTTTTTAAGTGTTAGAAAAGAGGTTTACTGTGATTAGGGTAATTAAGGATCAAAACTAGGTTCTGAAGAGGACAGAATGAGTCCATACAGCAGTACATAACACAGTTTTTTTTAAGTCCCATTGTTTATTGGTCCAAAATAAATGAGCAATTGTTAGGTTCGACTTGAATCTGGTGTACAAGGTCGCTGAAAGTGCCGCGTTTGGACAGATTATAATAATTTGCAGGCCCAGTGCAAAATGAAAACGCAGAGCCCCTTTGTTCAGAATTATTAAGAATTTCAAGATAGTGACAACAGAACATGAAAGCAGAGATGAAGCCCCTCTAGCTTGTGGCCTTGTGTGACTGACAGCATAGTCATACACCCACGAAAGTGGCATTGTCTGTGGTTCTTTAACAACCTTACTCATTAGAGCTGTCAGTGAAACAGCTGTTATCCCCTAGACAAGGGCTGTTGTTAGTGTAGATTCAGGGGAGCTCAGCATTCAGGGTTACCTCTGCCTTGGAGCATTTGTTAGTTCCCTTTGTATCCCAAGCATCTCACACAGTCTCTGACCCATGGTAAGCACGCAGTAAATAGTGGATGGGGTAGATGATGGATGATGTGACTGCCAGCCTCTCTCAATGATTCTGATTCTGGTTCAGTTCATCTCTAGATAAGAAGCCCCATTGTGGATTCTTTTTCGTTTCAGTTCATATTGCCCAGACCTTGCAGATGCCCCCTCCAGTCAACTTGGAGGTTTCTTTTAGCTCTGGGCCTTGGGAGTCCTGCACTTACTCAGGTCTGTTTCTCTTTTAAGTGATCCTGAAATGTTTAAACTCATAGATTAGAATAATATTTGAGCCATAACCAAGTTAAGGCTAGACTAATGCTTCCTCCTCCATACCCCCAGTAAAAAGATGTCTACCTCTTAACTCCTGGAAACCGACACTATGTTAGAGCGCATGACAAAAGGACGTTAAGGTTGCAGACAGATTAAAGTCGCTAACTAGCTGACCTAAAAGTGGCTAAATTATCCTGGATTAACCAGATAGGTCCAGTGTATCACAAAGCTGTTAAAGAAGAGAGGGACAGAAGAGTCAGAGGAAGAAATGAGACCAAGGAAGCAGGGTCAGAGTGAGATGCTAAGAGAAGGTGCCCACCTGCCATTGCTGGCTTTGAGGATGGAGAAAGGGAGTAGCCTCTGGAAAACTCTCCACTGGGGCTTCCAGAGAGGAGCACAGCTCTGCCAGCACCTTCATTTTAGCCCAGTGAGACGTGGGTCAGATTGCTGACCTCCAGAACTGTAAGATAATGAATTTGTGTTGTTTTAAGCCACTGTGTTATGGTGATTAGTTACAGCAGCTGCAGGAAACCAACAGCTGGTTCCACATGGTGGCAAAACGATCACTCCTGGTCCCTGGTTCATTAGCAGTCGCTAACCTCCGTGGCAGGGCATTATTTTCTGCCCATGTGTTTTCCACTTCTCTTGGTAGCCTGAAGTAGAGTTCCGTGTGTGTGTGTGTGTGTGTGTGTGTGTTTTCTGTGTTTTTAATTTCCTTCATTGGACCACTGTAATACATTTTTGGGTTCAGGCTAGTAGATGTTACATTCTAAAGAAATCAACGCAGGCTGTTCCAGAAACACTCGTTTCTTGGGATATTAGTAGTTGAGAGAGAGTGAAAAAAGAGGTTTCAGCTGCCAAATTCATTTGTAAAATTGAGGATAACCAAGCTACATTTCTTTTTCGTAAAACATTAAAAATATAATCTGTGTATAAATAATTTCTTAAAATCTTGATAGTTTAAGAGAATATCCAGCAAAAATTATCCATTCTTCAGCTCAGGCTCCTCTTTCCAGAGTCAGCCATTGCTAGTTTCTTGTGAATCCTTCCAGAGATATTCTGATATTATATATATATATATACACATGTATAAATGCACATACACAACATATATAAATATGTGTGTGTGTGTACACGCACACTCTAGTTTTCTACACACACTTTCCTGTACCTTGCTTTCATTTTACTTAATAACTAAACAAGTTTATGGAAGAACGTCAATAGCTTTAAATGTATAATATGCGCATGAACACTTGCAGGACTTAATGGAGAAAAATAAATATTTTCCAAACATTTTGGACCACAGATTTCATTTTTTTAGAGTGAAATCTTTTCCATTTTGAGTACTTTTTCAGACACACTAAACAACACCAAGCTGCCTTCCTCTGAAACAGGAATAAGAATGAATGACTCCCATACACAGATGTAACAAGAAGGGTATGGATTTCGGAGTAAGGGAAACCTAGACTGATGTCCTCATTCCATTGTTGACTTGCCTGCCGGCTCACATACATGTTTACTGGCTGTGTGGCTTTGGGCAGGTTGCTTAACTTACTGAGCCTTCTTAATAATACTATTTATCTCATCCGGTCATTTGTTTGTTAATTAAAACATGAACTCATTGGAACATGGATGAGCCTGGGTGTATAAAGCAGAGTCATTCTACTTGAGAAGCTTCTAGTCTAGTGAGAGAAGCTTAACTTGTAGCACACCAAGTGGCAAAAAAACAGTGGCCTATCTTAAAATTAAAGTTGTGTAAAATCATTTTCTATTAATATGACAATTTTCTACTTTTATAGGCACAGATCACTAGAAGCAAATGTCACCTATACCACTTCAAAACTTATAAGGAATACAGGAAGTTTAACATAGGATTTTTCAAGTATTAATTTTTTTAAAGTATGTATGAATTTTGATATTGCTCATCTAATGAATTATCAGAGTAATGTTATTTATCTAAATAAAGTAAGAAGGACAAAATCCTTCAATTTATCATGAAATTCTTGCATAAATTCTGGCATGGTTGTGGCTTATGGATGTATTTATCTTAATGTCTTGTGACTTTAGATGTTGAGTTGGATAGAACTAGATAATCTTATTTTTCAGACTCATAACATGAATATTTTACAGAGAAATTGTATAATTATTCTTTCCCAATATCTATAAGGTATACAAGTGCATTTTAGCATTGGTTGTTTACTCTTCATAATTCTCTTTTCTGTGTTTTATTCAAAATAACTCATTTCAAAGCATATTTCTATTTTCTTATTGTCTTGATAAACAGCAAAGGAATATTCATCAGAAAAAAATGTTTAGGAGTTTAGTTGAAAATAGCTAATGCAATTTCTTTTTATTTGCCATTTTGGTTGCCAGAAAAAAAAGCTTCAGCCTCTTTTCATTTTCTCAGACTGTTGAAATGCTGTCTTGGTCTACTGAATTCCAGACAATGTTCAACACTTGTTTTACTAAATTCTGATGACTTCAGTCTGTTAATTTATTTGGGAGACACTTTTGGTTTTATAAGGTCAGCTAGAAATGTGTAGCTATTTTCCCATTTATTTGAGGTTCAAATATTTTTTTAAATACTAATATTTAACTTGAAAATACAGTGGTAACTTTGGTAATGTCAAATCTTTAAGCCCATTATTTATAGCTTTTGCATTTAAAAGATATTTCTCTGAGTTTGTTCCATAATGGCAACTCTGTTAAGGCCAGTATGATAGCTGCCTAGTTATTTAATAGTAGCAAGTACCTAATACTTGGACTTGCCTATTTTTTGTCATCATTTTGATGATGGTTCGATTTGTTACATTCTGAAAAACAACCCATTAAGTACTTGACTTTTATTATTGCCAGGTAATATATGTCCCAGCCAGTGCTCAGTTCTGTTTGTCTCCATTGCATTGCCCTTACCTCATTTCTCATCTTCATCCTGGCTGCACATCTGACCTTTATCCCAGTCCCAGAGGAGTCAGAGATGAGATGGGTGGGTGTCAGGCAAGTTGGTAGTAAAGGAAAGCTCTCTCTCGCTCGCTCTCTCTCCCTGTTTATACATAGAGAGATAGGTATAGATATAACTTTCATCATAATGTGAGAGAAAGAGCTACTTCAGATGCTCTACATTGGTGGCCAGGCAGGCATTGACCATTGGTCATTTTGCTAGATTTTTGCTGGGATGGCTGCAGGCTGAGAGCTTACGACTATCTTTCCTCCCCAAAGAAAACATTGTCTGTTCTTCTTGTCTATAATGAATCACAAGCATAGCAACATCCTTCCAGGTTATTCTTTTCAACTCAGATAATTCTTAGTGGGTGAAATAATTTACCTAATGTGTGTTTACAGATTCAGCAGTCAAAGTTGTATAGAAACCCAGCATTTTGGGTGGGAAATGGGAGTAGCACAAGCCGTGGGCATACAAAATACACTAGGTTCTTGGCTTCTGCAACAATTCTCTTCCCTAATTCTCCCCATAACTTTTGAATCATTCTATTGCAATCTTTTATTCATCTCTCTCTCTTGCCATCTGCCTCTGCAGTTTGCACATTTCCTGAGATTCTATAAGGCTTTCCAGTTGACTCAGTGCTAAAGAACCCATGTGTCAGTGCAGAAGACATGAATTTGATCCCTGGGTTGGGAGATCCCCTGGAAGAAGGAACTGGCAACCTACTCCAGTGTTCTTGCCTGGGAAATCCCAGGGACAGAGGGGCCTGACACGCTACAGTCCATGGGGTCTCAAAGAGTCGGACATGACTGAGCACGCACACATGTGCAGGATTCTATACCAAACTTTTTATCTCTGGTAGACTGTCTCTGGGAGTCTCTTCCACTCATCTGAAGATCTCTTCAATGCATTTGTCTTTAGCGGCCAGTGATATGACAGTGACTGCTATCTCTGTACATGCAGTCCAGTAATCTCCCCTGAGCTCCATGTTTATAAGCTTATATATTTTAAGCATTTACCTACTCAGCATCTGTCTCTCTTTGGGTATTGTGTGGTCACTTCAGGCTGACTCATTATAACTGAAATGGAATCATTTATGCATAGTACTCAACTTGCCCCTTCTGTGTCACCATCTTCACAACAGCCAAAATCACAAGACTCCGAAATCTGAGAGCATTGTAATGAGAGAACAAATAAGATCCCAAACTATTACGTGTGTACACAGATACATACATACCCGTGTTCACAGAGTCACATTATATAGTTCTGCATGTTTTTGACTTTAAGTAGATAGACCCATGTTGTGTATTATTTTGTGCCTTGCTATTTTGCTCAACATCCCATGTTTGAGATTCATGCATGTGTGTATGCCATTCATGAAAAATCTATAATTTACTTGCTCATTTTTTCTGTAGAGAGACATTTGGATAGTTTTCAGTTTTTCACTATTATAAACAATGCACATTTGTTTACTATCTCCTGACACACATATGCAAATATTTGCCAGAGTATGTAACTAGAAGCAGAATTCCTGGTTATAAGTACATAAATCTTCATATACCTGGACAGTTATTGCCAAATTGTTATCTAAAGTGGTTTCAAATATTTACACTCCAGCCAGTAGTAATTCATCTTGTCATTTCATGTTCTCTGTGATCTTTGCTATTGTTGGACATTTTTGTTTTTGCTAATCTGGTATAAAATACTTTATCCTGTTTTTTATTTGCTTGGTTGAAACTTCCTTGGTTTCTAATGAAGTTGAGATAATTATCATATGCTTATTTGGCCCCACTGTTCCCTCTTCTTGGAAGTTTCTGTAGTCTTTGGCATATGTAGTCTTTTTTTTTAATTGTTTGTACCTTTGGATAATTATCCTTTGTTAGTAGCATTTGCTGCAATATTTCCTCTCAATTTGTGATTTCTTCCATCTCCTTAAGATGGAAGAAAAGATGTACTTATTTCTTATGCCTCTAATGTAATTGAATTTATCTATCTTTATCTTCATGGTTTCACTTTCTGCCTTAAAAAGAACATCTCTATCCTAAGATCCTGAACATATTTTGCTGTATTTTCTTCTATATGCTTTAAAGTTTTACCTTTTCTCATTTAAGTTTTTAATTCACCTGGAATTGAATTGTATGTATATCATGTATAGTTTGTTCTTCTTGTTTAGTCAGCAAGTCATGTCTGACTCTTTTGCAACACCATGACTATAGGCCACCAAGCTCTTCTGTCCATAGCATTTCTCAGGCAAGAATACTGAAGTGGGTTGCCATCTCCTTCTGCAGTTAGCCCACATACAAACTGACTTTTGGTTTTTGACTTTAGAACCATTGTTCATGTCATAGTCCAAGGAGAATAACTTTTCAAGTGTCATAATGCCATCAATCATTATACTCTTCCCGAACCTCTCAGTCTGCTCAAATTGGCTCATTGACATTTTTTCAGAAATACTGTTTTCAGAGTATGTTATAAAATGCAAGTAGTTCACTCTAAACAATACTAATGGTTCTCATTTGATAAGAAAAGACTGATATTACAGCCATGCTGATATCAATGGTAAACTTGACTAGAAAATTTCTTTACAAAATGAGCCAATAACTAGAAATATCATTGTAAAAGTTGTTGGTAATCCAACTCCAAGAAATTTAAAAGAGAAAGTCAATTATTCATTCTAACATTTTAGGGACGCTTTCCCAGGATGAATAATTCTTTTGCCAGTCTAACTTTCGATCTACACTATTAATTAGATGGTGGTAATGCAGTTTGATTCAAGCTCTAGTGTGTGTGTGTTTGTGTGTGTTTTAATGCAGTGTGAAATCAAGTTATAAAACATAGAACTCTCTGCAACTATATTATTGAGGCTTTGCTGCTGCTGCAGCTAAGTCACTTCAGTCATGTCCAGCTCTGTGCAACCCCATAGATGGCAGCCCACCAGGCTCCACCATCCCTGGGATTCTCCAGGCAAGAACACTAGAATGGGTTGCCATTTCCTTCTCAAATGCATCAAAGTGAAAAGTGAAAGTGAAGTCGTTCAGTCGTGTCTGACTCTTAGTGACCCCATGGACTGCAGCCTACCAAGCTCCCCTCTCCTGGGATTTTCCAGGCAAGAGTACTGGAGTGGGTTGACATTGCCTTCTCCATATTGAGGCTATAGCCATTTTTAAATAAGACTGTCCTGTTCTGGAGAAGTTTCATTTATTCACTTTATTTGAAAAGTCCTTATACTTTAGCCTTTGTGCAATGATGATTTCTCATTCTGTCATTAGCCTTTTCTTTTTAATTCATAGTTTTCATTTATTCCACAGGTATTTATTGAGAGCTTGTATTTTGCAAAGTAGTCTATTTGAGCATAACTATCTCAGAATTTAGGGACTAAAAGAACTTCAGGATCTTTTATATTAACCCTAACTTCTACATTTAAATTAAGACACTGACATCCAGAAGTGTACCATCATCTGCCAAAACCTTAATGTGATAAAGCATAAATAAAGATCTCCCAACCTGGATTCAGAATTCTTCCTGTTGAACCATGTTGCCCATAAAAACTAAAAGTATACTTGAATCCTAAGTCTTAATATAATGTTTATAACCCTCCTAAAGGAATTTTGTGAACAAATTATATTACAATCCTTGCTTTAAAGCTACTTATAAAATGTTGAGGATGAAAAAACATATTTGAAAATAAATGGAGAAAGTAAAAAGTTTAACTGAAAGCTTCCTGAGGGGCAGAAATTATGTGTAACCTTTAACAAATTTGATATATTTCCCTGATCATAGTACATATATAAGCATTGATTAAAAACTACGTATTGAAATGTTGAATGCAACTATTAGGTACTTTAAATGATCAGAGAAAATAAAAACTAACTTCAATTTGGAAAGTAAAAACAATAAAAGAAGGCTTCATGGAAGATTTAGAACTTAAAGTGAACCATAACTAATGGTTGCAATTTAATTAGAAAAAGAGGAACTCCCATTTTAAAAATACTTGTTTAGCTCACTTTCTATTAAGACTTTAGATACAGGTTCTCTGAATTATTGGCTTTCAGATTTCACCTCTTAGCATGAATGCTTAGAATAAGCATGTTTATGAAAAAATAATATGATAAATATGCTAAGATATGGGTATAAGCATTTTAATTGTTGAATTGTTTATAAGAGCATTAAGAAATAGAACCAACCCAAACAGTCATCAGTGGATTAATTGTTAATACAAACAATTTAAAATTAATGGTGAGTATAGTGGAGGTGATGGAATTCCAGCTGAGCTATTCAAATCTTAAAAGATGATGCTGTTAATGTGCTGCACTTAATATGCCAGCAAATATGGAAAACTCAGCAGTGGCCACAGGGTTGGAAAAGGTCACTTTTCATTCCAATCCCAAGGAAAGGCAATGCCAAAGAATGCTCAAACTACCACACAATTGCACTCATCTCAACCCTAGCAAAGTAAAGCTCAAAATTCTCCAAGTGAGGCTCCAACAGTATGTGAACTAAGAACTTCCCGATGTTCAAGCTGTATTTAGAGAAGGCAGAGGAACCGCAGATCAAACTGCCAACATCCATTGGGTCATCGAAAAAGCAAGAGAGTTCCAGAAAAACATCTACTTCTGCTTCATTGTCTACACCAAAGCCTTTGACTGTGTGGATCACAACAAACTGTGGAACATTCTTAAAGAGATGGAAATACCAGACCACCTCACCTGCCTCCTGAGAAACCTGTATGCAGGTGAAGAAGTAATAGTTAGAACCAGACATGGAACAATGGACTGGTTCCAAATTGGGAAAGGAATACATCAAAGCTGTATATTGTCACCATGCTTATTTAACTTATATGCAGAGTACATCATGCAAAATGCTTGGCTGAATGAAGCACAAGCTGGAATCAAGATTGCCGGGAGAAATATCAATAACTTCAGATATGCAGATGGTACCACCCTTATGGCAGAAAGGGAAGAAGAACTAAAGAGCCTCTTGATGAATGTGAAAGAGGAGAGTGAAAAAGTTGACTTAAAACTCAGCATTCAGAAAACTAAGATCATGGCATCCTGTTCCATCACTTCATGGCAAATAGATGGGGAAACAATGGAAACAGTGAGAGACTTTATTTTCCTGGGCTCTAAAATCACTGCAGATGGTGATTGCAGGCACGACATTAAAAGGTGCTTGCTCCTTGGAAGAAAAGATATGACAAGCCCAGACAACATATTAAAAAGCAGAGACATTACTTTGCCAACAAAGGTCTATATAGTCAAAGCTATGGTTTTTCCAGTAGTCATGTAGAGATGTGAGAGTTAGACCATGAAGAAGTCTGAATGCCAAACAATTGATGTTTTTGAGCTGTGGTGTTGGAGAAGACTCTTGAGTGTCCCGTGGACTGCAAGGAGATCCAACAAGTCAATCCTAAAGGAAATCAGTCCTAAATATTCTTTGGAAGGACTGATCCTGAAGCTGCAATCTTTGGCCATCTGTTGAGAAATCTAACTCATTAGAAAAGACCCTGATGCTGGGAAAGATTGAAGACAGGAGGAGAAGTGGATGACAGAGGACAAGATGGCTGGATGGCATCACTAACTCAATGGACATGAGTTTCAGCAAGCTCCAGGAGATGGTGAAGGACAGGGAAATATGATGTGCTGCAGTCCATGAAGTTGCAAAGAGCCAGACATAACCGAGCAACTCAACAGCAACATTAGATCTATATTTTTAAACATGCAGAAATACTGATAATATATTTTAGAGTAAAAACATTAAGCTGCAAAATTATATATATAATCTCATATTTGTAAAGAAAAACATGAAAACACAAATAATGCAAAGCAGGATGGTGGACACCTTAATTTTCTTTTTCATGCTTTTCAGAATTTTTATAAAGTCTTTCAATAAACATGTGTTACCTATAAAAATGTTTTAATTTTCTATCTGGGTGTGGGAGAGTTCTAAATTTATTCTCTTCACTTACCACAGATATGAAATCTAAAGAACAGTGATCTCCATTCATGGAACAGCTTTCACTAAGCACCTACTATGTACTAGACACTAAGAACAAAAGAATCAAAATCTATTTCCTGGGCTCCTCATGGCTAGAAATAGATGGAAATCTGAAATGTAGAAACAGGGATCAATTCCCTTCAAACTTGTCACTTCAGAGTGGTCCCTTTGTCCTATACTGCTTTTTTTTTTTTTTAACTAAATTGATGGCTGTCTATGTTGTGCTTGTACAGTGTCTAGACTATGAATAAAATTACAGAGGTTTTCCCATGTATGACTTTTTAATTGAAATAATTCAACTCTCTCTTTTGCTAGAAGAAAAAGTAATTCTAAGACATTTAGGGCTAGACAAAAATGTGTAATATGTTTTGAGTTGACATTGAGAACTTATGCATGTAATAATTATGCTTTTGTTCTGTACTGTATAATTTTCTCCTTTTATAGAATATATTTTCAGAAATTTAATTACATGTTACAGTAATTGTGTCAGTTTTGTTGTTAATTTTAATACTGATTCTCCCAGAGGGTAGGTAGTACTTGTCATCTTGAGAATGCACTAATGCCTAGCACTTCAGCATTCCTGTGAGGGTTATGTTGTCTGAACTTGGCTTGGTCAGGATAAGACAGAGCTGTCTCAGATCTGATGGCAGCCAGCCATGATTAATTGTATGCAGTCATGAGGCCAAGGAGGACCCTGTAGAGGATTCATCTTTAGCAATCTGTACAACTAAGTATGAGTACAGGCTTTTGGAAATATCATCTAAACATACTCAATATTTGGGGATTTTTAGTTGATTATTCTTTTAAATTAAAGAAGCTATTAGCAGGAGCACTTTTATAGTTTATTTCGTATCAAGGGCTAAAAATAATAGTTTCCAAATGTTTTGTAAGAATTTATAACCATTTTCATTGATAATATCTCATTTAATCTTTAGACTATCTCTGAAGCAGGTATTATTGTCTCAGTTTTACAGGTGAGAGAACAGAGGTCCAGTTAGGTTAAATGACTTGCCTGAAGTCACCTAGCTAATAAGAAATAGACCTGCATTCCAACCTTAGAGTCCTGACTTCAAATCCTGTTCTTTTTTAGCTATACCAAACTTTGTGGTTGGAAATATGGGTATTTCTTTGCATATTACTGGGTTGATTCAGATAAGGTTCATACAAGGGTATAAATATATGTTCCTAAGCTCTTCTTTTGATTAAGCTGTTACCTTCCAGTTCACCACTTTTAAGACTAATTATGAGTTAGTGATCATGGCTTTTACCCTAGGACTCAGAGAATATTTACGTAAATATAGAGGTTAGTCCACTGACATAGTAACTGTAGTACTGAAACTGAAGAAATTCACTCATTAAATGAAGATACGTACATTCAGTAAATGAATGTGGACCCACAGCATTTCATCAACAGCTGCTAATACAACAAGGCATTATACATACATGTACAATTGAATGACCCCTAAAAGAAATTTATGTGATCAGAACTTCCTGCTGTTGAGCTTCAAATGCAGTTCATAGTTAGAATTTAAAGGAGGTGAAGGAAAATGTAAATTGTTTTGAAATTATTAAAGAAATGGATTGAGAAAACTTCTGTATCTTGACATAAAAATATAGCATAGAGGATATCTTATTTCTTGACCTTAACTATGAATATTGTTGTAACGCTTTTGAATTTTCATTAGCTCAGAAAACAGGCAGATTAGTTCCAAAGCAGTTAAAGAAATTAAATTCCTTTCATTTATCTTTATGTTAATGCAACAGTTTGGAAGCAGGGTTTAACTTTTATTTCACTTATGTGTCTCTTAAAATTTTCTTTTATTCTATATGTAGGTTTTCAAAATAAAATTATTTTGATTTTTTTCTTTTTACTCTAGGCTTGATCCTCCACTACCTGAGATGCCGAAAAAGGATCATGGCCCAGCTGAAAACATGTCCTTAGAAACTCTAAGAAATAGTAGTCCAGGAGACCTCTTTGATGAGATTTAATTGTCTCAACAGTACTTTGATATTCACAAGACTATGTTTTCTATCCCATTCTTTAAACTGCAAAAACAAAATTTCAACTCAGCAGCAGCCCTTATTACACCTTACGATTTAATTACATACACAGTGAGCTGAAACCATTGTGCAAAATGGATTACACATGTATATGAAAATATGATTTGATGACAGTGGTACATTATTCTAATGTGTTCATTCAGCATGCCTGTAATTACATAAAATCTCAGACCTTTTTATTGCAAAGGTCACATGTACCTTATTCATTTCACACATATTATATGTAGTAGCTGTCTATCCTGTCCAGGAAGATTTTGAAAATAGGACAAATAGAATGTCTACAAATTCTTTTTCACATAATCGTCTTCTAAACACTGATGTTTGAGTATTTTAATTTGTGGAATGATGTGCAAAATCTAGTTTTCATTTTTGCACAATCTGAAAATCTGGTGGTGAAACTTTTGATTGAAGATTTGTATTCTCAATAAAATTTATCTTGCTTAACTTTTTCCTTTACTATAGTGTCAGACTTTATTTTGGGGGGCTCCAAAATCACTGCAGATGGTGACTGCAGCCATGAAATTAAAAGACGCTTACTCCTTGGAAGAAAAGTTATGACCAACCTAGATAAAAGTGGAGAGTGAAAATTTGGCTTAAAGCTCAACATTCAGAAAATGAAGATCATTGCATCTGTCCCATCACTTCATTGGAAATAGATGGGGAAACAGTGGAAACAGTGTCAGACTTTATTTTTTGGGGCTCCCAAATCACTGCAGATGGTGACTGCAGCCATGAAATTAAAAGACGCTTACTTCTTGGAAGGAAAGTTGACCAACCTAGACAGCATATTCAAAAGCAGAGACATTACTTTGCCCACTAAAGTCTATCTAGTCAAGGCTATGGTTTTTCCAGTGGTCATGTATGGATGTGAGAGTTGGACTGTGCAGAAAGCTGAGCACCGAAGAATTGATGCTTCTGAACTGTGGTGTTGGAGAAGATTCTTGAGAGTCCCTTAAGGAGATCCAACCAGTCCATTCTGAAGGAGATCAGCCCTGGGATATCTTTGGAGGGAATGATGCTAAAACTGAAACTCCAGTACTTTGGTTGCCTCATGCGAAGAGTTGCCTCATTGGAAAAGACTCTGATGCTGGGAGGGATTGGACACAGGAGGAAAAGGGGACGACAGAGGATGAGATGGCTGGATGGCATCACTGATTCGATGGACGTGAGTCCGAGTGAACTCCGGGAGTTGGTGATGGACAGGTAGGCCTGGTGTGCTGCGATTCTTGGGGTCGCAAAGCGTCGGACACGACTGAGCGACTGAACTGAACTGAACTGAACTGAATCTCCTATTAGCATTTTAAACCCAACTGTGATGTTTTTAGATTGCAAAGCCTTTTTCTTTTTTCTCTGAATGTTTTGTTCTTTATTCCTGTACCAATCCTGCACTAGGGATAAATGATCATCTCTCTCTTACCAGTAGTGTTAATAATAATGTTCTTATTTTGAAGACAATTGTTTTTCCTCCAAGATGAATTGTATTTTTTGTTTGCTTGTTTAGAATTGTCTATAATTTCCATATTACAGGCTTTCTTAAGATGTTTAATTATACTTTTTGTTTTCTCATTTAAGAATGGAAACTCTGACTGGACGTCAGATTTGAATGTGTGTGGTGGGGAGTGTTTTCAATGTGATCTTTTTTTTTTCTGTATTGTTACTTTTTTTTAACTTCCATATTACAGGCTTTCTTAAGATGTTTAATTATACTTTTTGTTTTCTCATTTAAGAATGGAAACTCTGACTGGATGTCAGATTTGATGTGTGTGGTGGGGAGTGTTTTCAATATGATTTTTTTTTCTGTATTGTTACTTTTTTTTAAGATTTTTTTTTTTTGACATGGACCACTGTTAATGTCTGTATTGAATATGTTACAATATGGGTTCTGTTTTACATTTTGGTCTTTTGGCTGTAAGGCATGTGGGAATCTTAGTTCCCAGAACAGGGATCAAACCCACGCCCCCTGCATTAGTAGGCAAAGTCTTAACCATTGGACCACCAGGGAGGCATCATCTGGGCTGAGTATTTTAAACAAGAGCTAGTCTGTGTGAACTCTGGGAGTTGGTGATGGACAGGGAGGCCTGGCATGCTGCGATTCATGGAGTCACAAAGAGTCAGACACTACTGAGTGAGTGAACTGAACTGAATGTGTAAAGAAATCCTTTTTCTCTCTTGAGAAAGCCAGGTTTCCATGACTGTCATCTTGCTACAGAAGTCTGGAAACCTTTCTTGCTACCTCAAAACAAACCTCAAGCTGACCAAAGGGTTGCTTTGGGGGCAAGGTTTGCCCTCATTCTCTTTCAAGAAAGTCTTAGTAAAGGAGAACATAAAAAAAATAAAGTACAACAGTTAACATATTTGTAAATCATTTTTCTTCTTATAGTGGATAGATCAGAAAATGACCCTGAGTTATGTAGCATCTTAAACACCATAAAATGTCATTTAAGAGGAGTTGATTAAGTTTTAAATAGAGGTTAAGGAGAAAGTGGATCAATATAATTCCCTTCTTTGTGGTTAAAAGGTGACCTTGGAGAAAAAACACATTTCTGGGTGCTGAGAACAAAGGCTTTAGTGGGGCTTCAGGTAGTAGGGGAAAGAGAAAACATTCATGCTTGGCACATGTAAGATGTTCAACAGCAGAAGAGAAGATAAACTCACACTGTTAAAATATCAGGTGCCATGGGACTTCCCTGGTTGTCCAGTGGTTGAGACTTCAGTTTCCAATGCAGGGGCTGTGGGTTCAATCCCCAGTCAAGTAGCTAAAATCCTTCATGCCTTGTGGTAAAAACAAAAAACAAAAAACAGAAACAAACAAAACCAGAAAACAATAAAAAAAAAATCAAAACATAAAGCAGAAACAATGTTCTAACAAATTCAATAAAGATTTTAAAAAGATAGTCTATGTCAAAAAAAATTAAAAATAAAAAAGTAGGTGTCAAACACTGGCTCAAAAAAATTAGGGCAACATGTCAAAAAAAATATTTTTTTTTAAATTAGGTGTCAGACACGGGCTCTGTAAACTCAGTGCACTTCTAGCAAAGAAATTTGAAAAGGAGAAACAGAATTGCTGAGAAAAATAAAATCTGGTTGCAAATAGTCAGCAGCTGCAAACCTAATTGTTCCACTTCAATGGCTCTTCAATTATTTCTCTCAAGTTTTATCCTTTAAACACTAGTGTGTTTATAAAGGCCATGTTGACACAACTGATCATGTCAGGAACTGTGAGGGTGGGGAATGGTCAGGAATGTCTCTTGGCTTCCTACTGCAATGTTGGTTTGCCTAAATTTTCCATGCTGTTTAATAAAGTACCAATTTAGAAAACTAATGAGAACATTTATAATTTGTGCTTGACATGCTAGAATCACCAAACTAAGTTTATGGTTATAGCCATAATATTGTACAATGTTTATGGTGTAAACATTTGGGGACTTTTAAATATAAAAATACTTAATATCACAAAACTGTCCCAGTGTGTAAGTAGTTATCAAATTTGAAAGGTCTAAACATGTCAAAAGCTATAAAATAAATATATACCTTTGATACAAAATTACAATTTGTATAGTATGTTTGCCTTTCTAACATCATTTGTCCTTGGATCTCAGTTTTGTTTTACATATTTGGTATACTCGAAAGCTCAGTATTGTGTTAGCAACAGCTGCCTGGATGTGAAATGATAATAGTAGCAATTATGGTGAGGACAGCTTTTAATGAAAGGTTGTTGCCTGAAGTTAGTAAACCCTCCTCAAACATTCATTAACAGTCAGAATTAACTATGCTATTATTAAAGCAAAAAAAAAAAAAAAAAGGCAAAAGGAAACACAATCCACTCCCAAAACAACAAAAACTTATTTTGCTGAGCATTCAGTGGGTAAGACTATATAATTATATCAAGCCAATTATGAAGAAAACACACTGGTCATAGCAAACACCCTCTTCTAACAACCCAAGAGGAGTCTACACATGGACATAACCAGATAGTCAATACCGAAATCAGATTGATTATATTCTTTGCAGCCAAAGATGGAGAAGCTCTATACAGTCAGCAAAAATAGGACTGAGAGCTGACGGTGGCTCAGATCATGAACTCCTTATTGCCAAATTCAGACTTAAATTGAAGAAAGTAGGGAAAACCACTAGACCATTTAGGTATGACCTAAATCAAATCCCTTATGATTATATAGTGGAAGTGACAAATAGACTCAAGGGATTAGATCTGATAGAAAGAGTGCCTGAAGAACTTGGACGGAGGTTTGTGACACTGTAAAGGAGACAGGGATCAAGAAAGGAAAAGGAATGCAAAAGGCCAAATGGTTGTCTGAGGAGGCCTTACAAATAGCTTAGAAAAGAGAAGCTAAAGGCAAAGAAGAAAAGGAAAGATATACCCATTTGTATGCAGAGTTCCAAAGAGTAGCAAGGTGAGATAAGAAAGCCTTCCTCAGTGATCAATGCAAAGAAATAGAGGAAAACAATAGAATGAGAAAAACTAGAGATTTCTTCAAGAAAAGTAGGGATACCAAGGGAATATTTCATGCAAAGATGGGCTCAATAAAGGACAGAAATGGTATGGACCTAACAGAGGCAGAAGATATTAAGAAGAGGTGGCAAGAATACACAGACTGTACAAAAAAGATCTTCATGACCCAGATAATCATGATGCTGTGATCACTCACCAAGAGCCAGACATCCTGGAATGCGAAGTCAAGTGAGTCTTAGGAAGTATCACTATGAACAAAGCTAGTGGAGGTGATGGAATTCCAGCTGATCTATTTCAAATCCTAAAAGATAATGCTGTTAAAGTGCTGCAATCAATACACCAAAAAGGTCAGTTTTTCATTCCAATCCCAAAGAAGGGCAGCACCAAAGAATGCTCAAACTACTGCACAATTGCTTTCATCTCACATGCTAGCAAAGTAATGCTCAATATTCTCCAAGCCCGGCTTCAACAGTATGTGAATGATGAACTTCCAGATGTTCAAGCTGGATTTAGAAAAAGCAGAGGAACCAGAGATCAAATTGCCAACATCCGCTGGATCATGGAAAAAGCAAGAGATTCCAGAAAAACATGTACTTCTGCTTCATTGACTATGCCAAAGCCTTTGACTATGTAGATAACAGCAAACTCTAGAAAATTCTGAAAGAGATGGGAATACCAGACTACCTTACTTGCCTCCTGAGAAATCTGTATGCAGGTCAAGAAGTAATTATTAGAATCAGACGTGAACAACAGACTGGTTCCAGATTGGAAAAGGAGTTTGTCAAAGCTGTATATTGACACCCTGCTTATTTAACTTATGTACAGAGTACATCATGAGAAACACTGGGCTAGAAGAAGCACAAGCTGGAATCAAGATTGCCGGGAGAAATATCAATAACCTCCTCAGATATGCAGATGGCACCACCCTTACGGCATAAAGTGAAAAGGAACTAAAGAGCCTCTTGATGAATGTGCAAGAGGAGAGTGAAAAAGTGGGCTTAAAACTCAACATTCAGAAAACGAAGATCATGGCATCCGGTCCCATCACTTCATGGGAAATAGATGGGGAAAGAGTGGAAGCAGTGTCAGACTTTATTTTTTGGGGCTTCAAAATCACTGCAGATGGTGATTGCAGCCATGAAATTAAAAGATGCTTACTCCTTGAAGAAAAGTTATGACCAACCTAGATAGTATATTCAAAAGCAGAGACATTACTTTGCCGATTAAGGTCCGTCTAGTCAAGGCTATGGTTTTTCCTGTGGTCATGTATGGATGTGAGAGTTGGACTGTGAAGAAGGCTGAGTGCCAAAGAATTGATGCTTTTGAACTGTGGTGTTGGAGAAGACTCTTGAGAGTCCCTTGGACTGCAAGGGGATCCAACCAGTCCATTCTGAAGGAGATCAATCCTGGGATTTCTTTAGAAGGAATGATGCTAAAGCTGAAGCTCCAATACTTTGGCCACCTCATGCGAAGAGTTGAGTCATTGGAAAAGACTATGATGCTGGGAGGGATTAGGGGCAGGAGGAGAAGGGAATGACTGAGGATGAGATGGCTGAATGGCATCACGGACTCGATGGACGTGAGTCTGAGTGAACTCTGGGAGATGGTGATGGACAGGAAGGCCTGGCATGCTGCAATTCATGGGATCGCAAAGAGTCAGACACGACTGAGTGACTGGACTGAACTGAACAGTTGGAGAAGACTCTTGAGAGTTCCTTGAACTGTAAGGAAATCCAACAGTTAATCCTAAAGGAAATCAATCCTGAATATTCATTGGTAGGACTGATGCTAAAGCTGAAACTCCAATACTTTCGCCACCTGATGCGAAGAACTGACTCACGGGGAAAGACTCTGATGCTGGGGAAAAACTGAAAGCAGGAGAAGGGAATGACAGATGATGAGATGGTTGGATGGCATCACCGACTTAATGTACATGAGTTTGAGCAAGCTCCAGAAGTTGTTGATGGACAGGGAGGCCTGGCCTGCTTCAATCCATGGGGTCGCAAAGTTCGGACAAGACTGAGTGAATGAACTGAACCAAATTATAAAGACATTGATTTGTTTTTTCTTATTGATTGAAAGAGCAGAAGTTTTTTTTTTGTTTGTTTTTAAGGGTGTGAATTTTATTCATCAGTTCAGTCACTTCAGTCGCTCGCTCGTTTCCGACTGTTTGCAACCCCATGAACGCAGCACGCCAGGACTCCATCTATCACCAACTCCCAGAGTCCACCCAAACCCATGTCCATGGGGTTGGTGATGCCATCCAACCATATCATCATCTGTTGTCCCTTTCTCCTTCTGCCCTCAATCTTTCCCAGCATCGGGGTCTTTCCAGATGAGTCAGTTCTTTGCATCTGGTGGCCAAAGTGTTGGAGTTTCAGCTTTAGCATCAGTCCTTGCAAAGAACACCCAGGACTGATCTCCTTTAGGATGGACTGGTTGAATCTCCTTGCAGTCCAAGGGACTCTCAAGAGTCTTCTCCAACACCACAGTTCAGAAGCATCAATTCTTCGGCGCTCAGCCTTCTTCACAGTCTAACTCTCACAACCATATGTGACCACAGGAAAAACCATAGCCTTGACTAGATGGACTTTTGTTGACAAAGTAATGTCTCTGCTTTTGAATATGCTGCCTAGGTTGGTCATAACTTTCCTTCCGAAAAGTAAGCATCTTTTAATTTCATGGCTCAATCACCATCTGCAGTGATTTTGGAGCCCAGAAAAATAAAATCTGACACTTTTTCTATTCTTTCCCCATCTATTTCCCATGAAGTGATGGGACTAGGTTCCATGATCTTCGTTTTCTGAATGTTGAGCTTTAAGCCAACTTTTTCACTCTTCTGTTTCACTTTCATCAAGAGGCTCTTTAATTCCTCTTCACTTTCTGCCAGAAGGGTGGTGTCATCTGTGTATCTGAGGTTATTGATATTTTTCCCGGCAATCTGGATTCCAGCTTGTGCTTCTTCCAGCCCAGTGTTTCTCATGATGTACTCTGCATATAAGTTAAATAAGCAGGGTGACAATATACAGCCTTGATGTAGTCCTTTTCCTATTTGGATCCGGTCTGTTGCTCCATGTCCAGTTCTAATTGTTGCTTCTTGACCTGCATACAGGTTTCTCAAGAGGCAGGTCATCTGTTTTCCTTTATTTTGGGGGGAATCTTGTAATACCAAGTACCAATAGTTGTTCTACCCATAGGGATATAAACAGTTTGGAAGCAAATGTGGTGATATTTCATCCCATAGGTTTTGAATCAATGAGTTTTCATTGTCGTTTATCTATAGGTATTTTTTAAATTTCCTTTTTGATTTCTTCAATGATGCACTGATTGTGTAGTAACATATTGTTTAGCTTCTATGTGTTTGTGGGTTTTACAGTTTCTTTTCCTGTAATTGGTTTCTAATCTGATAGTTTTATGTTTAGAAAATATGCTTAATATGATTTCAGCTTTCTTAAACTTACTGAGGCTTGATTTATGACCCAACGTGTGGTCAGTCTTGAGAATATTCCATGTGCACTTGAAAAGAAAGTATATTCTGCTTTCAGATGGAATGCTTTGTGAGTATTCATTATGTCCATTTAGTCTAATGTGTCATTTAAGGACTGTGTTTTTTAAAATTAATTTTCTATTTGGATAATCTGTACATTGGTGTTAGTGGGATATTAAAGTTTCCCACTTTTATTGTTACTGTGAATTTCCCTTTAATGGCTATTAATGTTTGCCTTATATATGGAGTGCTTCTATGGTAGGTACATGTATATTTACAACTGTTATATATTCTTCTGGAATTGGCCCCTTGGTCATTATGTAGTGACCTTTCCTGTCTCTTGTAACAGTCTTTATTTTTGAAGTCTATTTTGTCAGACATGACAAAATTGCTACTCTGGCTTTCTCTTTATTCCATTTGCATAGAATACTGTTTTCTATCCCCTCACTTTCAGTCTGTATGTGTCCCTAGGTCTGAAGTTGGTCCTTTGTGGACAACATATATACAGGTCTTGTTTTTGTGATGTGTCATTCAGTGTTTTCAGTGTATTCATAAACCTTATGCATTTTCTGGTAAAGATCCCGAGACTAATACAGAGAATGAAAACAGGGAAGGCTGTGGGCTGCTAACTGTTGCTCTGAGACTGAGAGCATAACATTTCTCATAAAGTTCCATTATGGCACAATTCTTTTCTTCCCTGAGTCATGAAATCTTCATCCTAGGACCCCCCAGCAAGCTGGTGGAGAGCTGGGGTTTTAGAACTATTGCCATTGTCATTTGAAGTTTTGCTCATTAATGTTCTATACCTGTGCTGTCCAGTATAGTAGCCACTGGAAACATGTGGCTATTTCAATTTAAATGAATGAAAATTAAATAAAATGAAAAGTTCCGTTCCTCAGTTTCACTAGTTACATTTCAGGAACTCAGTAGCCATATATGTTTGGTGACCACCACATTGGACAATACAGATATAAACCATAGTGTCTCAGAAACTTCTTTTGGACAGTGTTACTCCAAATGCTAAAATGATGTACACATTTCTGATGGATGCAGTATCCTTATTTGTAGAAACCTATTAAAATGAAATTTTAGTGTTACACCTAGCCTCTCTAGTATACTGAAGGTCAATGTAAATTCGGAAAAAAAATTAGAAAAATAAACACTAAGAAGGACTGGGAAAAGTAGATAAAAGTAACATTTCCTGTATAAAAGTTAAAGTTACGCTGAAGTGATTCTTTGGGGGAATTGAACTCTCAGGTGTAGGAAGCCACAAAGGAAAAAGAAAATTTATTTTTCTGCCTTTGTGTAATTTTCTTTCATTAAAAAATCCCTTTCCAAAGGTTCTTAAGCTAAGGTACAAATGTTGAGTAACATCAGACAGCTTTGAGCTAATCAAAATTAAAATTCATATCATAAAAAACCCTAAGTATTATCACATTTGGATTCTGTATTTGCCTGAGGTGATGGCAAGAAATAAAAGGTAAAATCATTTACAGCAGATGAGTGGGAAAGAGAGCCTTTGTTGATTTTTTATTAGCTGTTTAGCTTCAGGGACTCAGGGGTAATAAAAACAGTAAATAGTACCTTGGTGCCCTGAATAAGTTAGTGATCCTTCCAAAGGTACAAACTCTCAATGAGTGATTAGTTTAAGCCTAGCAAGACCCAAGCTCACCAAAGATAATATATAGTAATTATCCCAGTTCTTCCCTATAGGCCTTTCCAGATGATTTGTAATAAAGTCCAACTAAATACTGTTTAAACACATCTATCTGGAATAAGTCTTTTATAGTATAATATACTAAAACATAAACATGTTACTTTCCTTTACTATTATGTAATAGAGTTGTAAAATAACACATATAGTGTCTGGGAGAGTGTTCTGTGTAATTTTTAGTGGATTAAGAAGTGGAAATTTTAAGAAGTGTATTTTTCAAAAATAGGATTGGCTTACAGGAGGAGGGCAGGTGAGATGAGTACAAGTTGGGTTCAGAGAAAGTGGGATATATGTCAGAGAGGAAGTGACAATATTATTCTGAACATTGTGGACATAAAAAATATTTACAGCCTAAAAGTCGAGAGTTATGTTTTATTTGGTGGGGATTTTTAAGACTGAAAGCCCAGGAGACAGCATCTTAAGTAACTGTGAGGGAACTGCTCAGAGGAGGCGAGGATGGGAGTCAGGTTATATAGAAGTTTTGCAACAAAGGGCAGGTAATCTGATTGTCAAAAGATGATTGTAAATTAAAGAAAACCAGATATCCCAAGTTAAGGAATTTAGCACTTTTCATGTATGGGAGGATGTAAGAATCTGGGCTCACTGAAATCGATCTTTTGATATGCATATCACCTATCTGGGACCAGTATCCTTTGATTCACATCTTGAGTTTCCTCAGGGCTCAGGGTGAGTGGCTACAGTCTGAGGGCTGTTAGGTGGCAGGTATTTTTTCCTTCCTGACTTCCCTTAGGGCTCACCAGCCCATCATCCATGGTGGCTGTAATTGCTGATGACCACAACATCCATTATTTACTGATATGGCTGGAAATATTTTGTTTCTCAACATGTTTGGGCCAGTTACTACAACCTCATGTTTCCTAAGGGAGACATAGATGGCTTTTGGGAGATGATTACAACAGAGGAGTAAATGAAAGTCAAAAGAAAGCTATTTGGCTTAAATGATGATTAGACATGTGTGGCACCATGAACCAATCAATAGTGCTAACATCATTTAAGCAAGAGGTTGTACAAGGATCTATAGAGATGATACCCTTTGTCCTCAGTCCAGTTGTATCCTCTCCACTACCAGGCTTCCAGGACAGCAGGAATAAGCAGCCTTAGCACACATGTCTGTCAATGTCATCAGTGTCTGTATTCTAGGCAAGTGTCAGCAGCGCCTTGCCATGCAGAATCTGAGGGGGACTAGGAGGCCGTGCTATGGAAATTCAGAGAACAAACAGCAAACCTTACAGTAGCTAAGGGGTCTAGATTACAGGATACTACCTGAGAATCCTGAGAATCATCTGTGGTGAGTTCTGAAGTTTTTACATGGAAAACTTCAAACAAATAGAGAAAATTATGACGAACCCAAGATATCCATCAACCACTGTCAGTTCAGTTCAATTCAGTCACTCAGTTGTCTCCAACACTTCATGACCCCATGGAGGCAGTGTGCCAAATTCCCTGTCCATCACCAACTCCCGGAGCTTGCTCAAACTCATGTCCATTGAGTTGGTGATGCCATCCAACCATCTCACCCTCTGTCATTCACTTTTCCTCTTGCCTTCAATCCTTCCCAGTATCAGAGTCTTTTCAGATGAGTCAGTTCTTTGCTTGAGGTGACCAAAGTATTGGAGCTTCAACTTCAGCATCAGTCCTTCCAATGAATATTCAGGACTGAATTCCTTTATGATGGACTGGTTTGATCTCCTTGCAGTCCATTGGACTCTCAAGAGTCTTCTTCAACACCATAGTTCAAAAGCATCAATTCTTTGGCACTCAGCTTTCTTTATAATCCAACTCTCTCACCCATACATGACTACTTGAAAAACTATAGCTTTGACTAGATGGATCTTTGTAGGCAAAGTAATGTCTCTGTCTTTTAATAAGCTGTCTAGATTGGTCATAGCTTTTCTTCCAAGGAGTACGCATCTTTTAATTTCATGGCTGTAGTCACCATCTGCAGTGATTTTTGATCCACCCAAGATAAAATCTGTCATCGTTTTCACTGTTTCCTCATCTATTTACCCTGAAGTGATGGGACCTGATGCTATGATCTTAGTTTTCTGAATGTTGAGTTTTCAGCCAGCTTTTTACTCTGCTCTTTCACTTTCATCAAGAGGCTCTTTAGTTCTTCTTCTGTTTCTGCCATAAGGGTGGTGTAATCTGCATGTCTGAGGTTATTGATATTTCTCCTGGAAATCTTGATTCCAGCTTGTGATTCATCCAGCCTGGTATTTCACATGATGTACTCTGCATATTACTTAGATAAGCAAGGTCATAATATACAGCCTTGACATACTCCTTTCCCAGTTTGGAACCAATCTGTTGTTCCATGTCCAATTCTAACTGTTGCTTCTTCACCAGCATACAGATTTCTCAAGAGGCAGGTAAGCTGGTCTGGTATTCCCATCTCTTGAAGAGTTTTCCATAGTTTGTTGTGATCCGCACAGGCAAAGGCTTTAGCGTAGTCAGTGAAGCAAAACTAGATGTTTTTCTGGAATTCTCTTGCTTTTTCTATGATCCAATAGATGTTGGCAATTTGATCTCTGGTTCCTCTGCCTCTTCTAAATCAAGCTTGAACATCTGGAAGTTCACGGTTCACATATTGCTGAAGCCTGGCTTGGAGAATGTTGAGCATGACTTTGCAAAGTGCGAGGTGAGTGCGATTGTGGGTAGTTTGAACATTCTCTGGCATTTCATTTTTTTGGGATTGGAATGAAAACCAACCATTTCCAGTCCTGTGGCCACTGCCGAGTTTACTAAATTTGCTGGCATATTGAGTGCAGCGCTTTCAGCATGATCTTTTAACCCACTGTTCAGTTCAGTTGAGTTCAATTCAGTTGCTCAGTCGTGTCCGATTCTTTGTGACCCCATCAATTGCAGCACACCAGGCCTCCCTGTCCATCACCAACTCCCGGAGTTCACTCAAACTCATGTCCATCGAGTTGGTGATGCCATCCAGCCATCTCATCCTCGGTCATCCCCTTCTCCTCCTGCCCCCAATCCCTCCCAGCATCAGAGTCTTTTCCAATGAGTCAACTCTTCGCATGAGGTGGCCAAAGTACTGGAGCTTCAGCTTCAGCATCAGTCCTTCCAATGAACACCCAGGACTGATCTCCTTTAGGATGGACTGGTTGGATCTCCTTGCAGTCCAAGGGACTCTCAAGAGTCTTCTCCAACACCACAATTCAAAAGCATCAGTTCTTCAGCACTCAACTTTCTTCACAGTCCAACTCTCACATCCATACATGACTACTGGAAAAACCATAGCCTTGACTAGCTGGACCTTTGTTGGCAAAGTAATGTCTGTGCTTTTTAATATGCTGTCTAGGTTGGTCATAACTTTCCTTCAAGCAGCAAGCGTCTTTTAATTTCATGACTGCAGTAACCATCTGTAGTGATTTTGGAGCTCCCCCCCCAAAAAAAAAATTCAGACACTGTTTCCCCATCTATTTCCCATGAAGTGATGGGACCAGATGCCATGATCTTCGTTTTCTGAATGTTGAGCATTAAGCCAACTTTTTCACTCTCCTCTTTCATTTTCATCAAGAGGCTTTTTAGTTCCTCTTCACTTATATCTGAGATTATTGATATTTCTCCAGGCAATCTTGATTCCAGCTTGTGCTTCTTCCAGCCCAGCATTTCTCATGATGTACTCTGCATATAAGTTAAATAAGCAGGATGACAATATACAGTCTTGACATACTCCTTTGCCTATTTGGAACCAGTCTGTTGTTCCATGTCCAGTTCTAACTGTTGCTTCCTGACCTGCATACAGATTTCTCAAGAGGCAGGTCAGGTGGTCTGGTATTCCCATCTCTTTCAGAATTTTCCACAGTTGATTGTGATCCACACAGTCAAAGGCTTTGGCATNCCTATTTGGAACCAGTCTGTTGTTCCATGTCCAGTTCTAACTGTTGCTTCCTGACCTGCATACAGATTTCTCAAGAGGCAGGTCAGGTGGTCTGGTATTCCCATCTCTTTCAGAATTTTCCACAGTTGATTGTGATCCACACAGTCAAAGGCTTTGGCATCGTCAATAAAGCAGAAGTAGATGTTTTTCTGGAACTCTCTTTCTTTTTCCATGATCCAGCAGATGTTGGCAATTTGATCTCTGGTTCCTCTGCCTTTTCTAAAACCAGCTTGAACATCAGGAATTTCATGGTTCACGTATTGATGAAGCCTGGCTTGGAGAATTTTGAGCATTACTTTACCAGCCTGAGAGATGCGTGCAGTTGTGTGGTAGTTTGAGCATTCTTTGACATTGCCTTTCTTTGAGACTGGAGTGAAAACTGACCTTTTCCAGTGCTGTGGCCACTGCTGAGTTTTCCAAATGTGCTGGCATATTGAGTGTAGCACTTTCACAGCATCATCTTTCAGGATTTGAAATAGCTCCAGTGGAATTCCATCACCTCCACTAGCTTTGTTTGTAGTGATGCTTTCTAAGGCCCACTTGACTTCACATTCCAGGATGTCTGGCTCTAGGTGAGTGACCACAGCATCGTGATTATCCAGGTCATGAAGATCTTTTTTTGTACAGTTCTTCCATGTATTCTTGCCACCTCTTCTTAATATCTTCTGCTTCTGTTAGGTTCATACCATTTCTGTCCTTTATCAAGCCCATCTTTGCATGAAATGTTCCTCTGGCATCTCTAATTTTCTTGAAGAGATCTCTCGTGTTTCCCATTCCCATTGTTTTCTCTGTTTCTTTTCATTGATCACTGAGGAAGGCTTTCTTATCTCTCCTTGCTATTCTTTAGAACTCTGCATTCAGATGCTTATAGCTTTCTTTTCCCTCTTTGCTTTTTGCTTCTCTTCTTTTCACAGCTATTTGTAAGGCCTCCCCAGACAGCCATTTTGCCTTTTTGCATTTCTTTTCCATGGGGATGGTCTTGATCCCTGTCTCCTGTACAATGTCACAAAACCTCTGTCCATAGTTCATCAGACACTCTATCTATCAGATCTAGTCCCTTAAATCTATTTCTCACTTCCACTGTATAGTCATAAGGGAGTCATAAGGGATTTGATTTAGGTCATACCTGAATGGTCTAGTGGTTTTCCCTGCTTTCTTCAGTTTCAGTCTGAATTTGGCAATAAGGAATTCATGATCTGAGCCACAGTCAGCTCCCAGTCTTGTTTTTGCTGACTATATAGAGCTTCTCCATCTTTGGCTGCAAATAATATAATCAGTTTGATTTTGGTGTTGACTACCTGGTGATGTCCATGTTTAGAGTCTTCTCTTGTGTTGTTGGAAGTGGGGGTGTTTACTATGACCAGTGCGTTCTCTTGGCAAAACTCTATTAGCCTTTGCCCTACTTCATTCCGTATTCCAAGGCCAAATTTGCCTGTTACTCCACGTGCTTCTTGACTTCCTTCTTTTGCATTCCAGTCCCCTATAAAGAAAGGACATCTTTTTTTTGTGTTAGTTCTAGACAGTCTTGTAGGTCTTCATAGAACCGTTCAACTTCAGCTTCTTCATTGTTACTGGTTGGGGCATAGACTTGGATTACTGTGATATTGAATGGTTTGCCATGGAAACGAACAGAGATCATTCTGTTGTTTTTGAGATTTCATCCAAGTACTGCATTTCGGTTTCTTTTGTTGACCATGATGGCTACTCCATTTCTTCTAAGGGATTCCTGCCCACAGTAGTAGATATAATGGTTATCTGAGTTAAATTCACCCATTCCAGTCCATTTTAGTTCACTGATTTCTAGAATGTGATGTTCACTCTTGCCATCTCCTGTTTGACCACTTCCAATTTGCCTTGATTCATGGACCTAACGTTCCAGGGTCCTATGCAATATTGCTCTTTACAGCATCGGATCTTGCTTCTATCACCAGTCACATCCACAGCTGGGTATTGTTTTTGCTTTAGCTCCATCCCTTCATTGTCTCTGGAGTTATTTCTCCACTCATCTCCAGTAGCATATTGGGCACCTATCAACCTGGGGAGTTCCTCTTTCAGTATCCTATCATTTTGCCTTTTCATACTGTTCATGGGGTTCTCAAGGCAAGAATACTAAAGTGGTTTGCCATTCCCTTCTCCCGTGGACCACATTCTGTCAGACTTCTCCACCATAACCCACCCATCTTGGGTGGCTCCACAGGGCATGCCTTAGTTTCATTGAGTTAGACAAGGCTGTGGTCCGTGTGATTAGATTTACTAGTTTTCTGTGAGTATGGTTTCCGTGTGTCTGCCCTCTGATGCCCTCTCACAACATCTACTGTCTTATTTGGGTTTCTCTTCCTGTGGATGTGGGGTATCTCTTCACGGCTGCTCCAGCAAAGCACTGTTAACAATGATCCATTCATGGCCAAATTTGATTCAGTTTTCCTTCATGTACTCTCTTCCACCTTCTGGATTGTTTCAAAGTCAGTTTTAGGACATTTAAAGGAAGCATGTTTTTTTTTCTACAGTGTATTGGCACAGATAAATAGTATTTTTGACTATTATCATGGTATATATTCTTTAAGGACATTGGGAGTTACACAGGAAAACAGTAAGATATGTTAAGTGGATTCACTGAGGAAAGGACAGGGAACTATGGGAACAGACAATCTGGGCGATTGCAGAAATATCCTAATAATGTGACATCTAGACCAGTAGTCTCCAACCTTTTTGGCACCAGGGACAGGTTTTATAGAAGACAAGATTTCCAGGGACCAGGGTCGGCAGATGGTTTCAGGATGATTCCAGTGCACTATGTTTATTTTGCACTTTATTTCTGTTATTCCACCACCCACCTCAGATTATCAGGCATTAGATCCTGGAGGTTGGGGATTCCTGATCTAGACTCAATCATGGTGGCCTAATAGGTGTCAGTCAACAGAAGATGGGAAGAAAGGGAATTCCAGATGGATGAAATATCAAATAATTATTTACTTAATGAGTTAAGCATATTCATAAAAGTTTTGCCTAGTGTCTTATGTACTAGTGTTAAACAGATGGGGAGGCCCTAGTCTCTCAAGTATCAATGGAGTGAATGTCTGTAAGGTACACATGAATGTGGATTAAACAGAAGATGAGCCATTCAAGACACTGCATATGTCCAGAAGTCTTGGAGAGTAAGGTGTACTGAGGTGGTGGCAATTGTAGACATGGCCCAGTCAAGCAGTGATTCTGTAGCAGCAGCAACCAGAGGAGACTGGAGACTTGTGATGACAATGAGGCTGTCCACAATAGGAATTGTCTAGAATGCAGTGTTCCCACACTAGGTAATATTGGATTGGCCAAAAAGTTCATTGTGGCTTTTCTAAAAAATTTTATAGAAAAACCTAAATGAACTTTTTGGCTAACCCAATATTTAAAAATCTACCTTCCAATATGAGTGTGATCTTTGAAAGATTTTAGTGGATATTTTTTCATAACTGATGTTTATTGAGTTGATGGACATGAGTTTGAGCAAACTCTAGGAGTTGTGATGGACAGGGAAGCCTGGCATGCTGCAGTCCATGGGGTCGCAAAGAGTCAGACATGACTGAGCAACTGAACTGAACTGATGTTTAATTGAAAGTAACATGTGATCGTTTCTTTAAAGGAAATAAACTCATTTCTATAAACTTGCAAGTTTAGATCAGGGAAGAATTTTCAGGAGTCCCAACTTATTAATAAGTTCTGAATATTTTAATGTTTTCTACAAAGAATAAGAAAGTAATATAAAAGTTCTGTATATATCAGTTAGGTTTCAGTGTAAGAAGACATAAACCATTCTAGAGTTTTCAAACAGGAAAGAATTTAATAAAGGGAAGTGGTACTTATCCAAATTTACTGGGAAGTTTGGTGATAAAGAAGTGGATGGGAGGAGGATGGGTACAAGTAAGTTTTCAGGTCAGACCCAAGGTGCAGCCAGAGCTGGTTCATTACATTTGTGATATTATATCAAATGAAACTGATGAGCAGGGGAAATCAAACTTCCTAGGAGCTTCAGTAAGGAGTTAGGTTTCAGTGTAAGAAGACATAAACCACTCTAGAGTTTTCAAACAGGAAAGAATTTAATAAAGGGAAGTGGTACTTATCCAAATTTACTGGGAAATTTGGTGATAAAGAAGTGGATGGGAGGAGGATGGGTACAAGTAAGTTTTCAGGTCAGACCCAAGGTGCAGCCAGAGCTGGTTCATTACATTTGTGATATTATATCAAATGAAACTGATGAGCAGGGGAAATCAAACTTCCTAGGAGCTTCAGTAAGGCATCTGTGTAAGAGACTGAGATATCATCTCAGTGAAAATGGAGGGCCATGCCACAATTTTGACATTTCTAAAGGGTCCAATGGTCTATGAAAATTTGAAATGCCCTTCAAAAATGAGAGATAATTTGATGTCCTTTGAATCACCCTCCACAAAAAATGAGGTATAATACTTGCTGTGCCTCTTTGGATTTTTAAAAAACTTTATTATTTTAAAATCTTTTAATGAATTATAGTTGATTTGTATACATTGTGGTGCTAATTTCTTCTGTATAGCAAAGTAATTCAGTTTATACATATATTACATTCTTTATATCCATTCTTTTTAATATTCTTTTCCATTATGGTTTATCACAGGGTATTAATGTAGTTCCCTGTGCTATTCAGTTGGACCTGGTTGTTTATTCATTATTATTCATTTGATAGCTTACATCTCCTAACTCCAACTTCCTATGTTATCCCTCCCCCATATCTCATTTATTATTTGACTCTAGCCTATTTTCTGGGTATCACAAAGACTGATAGTTCTTACATATTAGAGCAAGAAAATGGGTCTGCATGAATAGAGACCCAAGCTTACACTTGGGTGCATGAGTCAGAAGTTCCAAGTACCTGTGGTCGATGCTGTACAGCGACTTCAATACTATTAATGCCGTTAATAGTAACTACACATTTTCAGGAAGGGCATCACCACTTCTAGTAACAGATTTTGTTCATGGAGAACCAGCTTGACTTGCTACTATAACAAAGTGATTATTCACCCCCAATTGCCCACTGTGAACTGAATATTACCTTGTCTGTGCAGCCTAAAATTGGATGTGCACAGCACATTCACGTGCAAAATGGAAATGGTCTATAAAAGCTGTGACTAAGCAGGAAAGGAATGAGGAAACAGCCCTAGTAGGTAGCTTAGATTTCTGTCATACCTGCATTATGTTGTGGATTCTTCCTTCACACATAGATTTGACCATATGAAAAGTTGTTATAGTCACAAAGTCATGTCTGACTGTTTTGTGGCCCCCATAGACTGTAGCCTGCCACGCTCCTCTGTCTGTGGGATTTCCCAGGCAAGAATACTGAAGTGGGTTACCATTTCCTTCTCTAGGGGATCTTCCTGACCCAGGGATCAAACTCATGTCTCCTGCATTGGCAGCTGTGTTCTTTACCACTGAGCCACCAGAGAACTCCTGTATAAAGAGTTACCTATGGTGAATTAACAGAAGGAAAAAACTCAGATATGGTTTATGGATGCATCTGCACAATATGCTGAGATTAAATAAAAGTGGATGGCCACTCCATTACAACCCCACTCAGGAGAAGCCCTGGACAACAGTGATGAAGGGGACAGAGCTTCCTGTGGCTTATCCAGTATCATACAGAACAGTTTTATTGTCCTAAAATGCCTGTTATTCTTCACCTATTCAATCATCCTCCTCTCCACCCAATCTCCTGGAAACCACTGATTTTTTTTTTTAATTTCTGTAGATTTCATTTGTCCCAGAATGTTATATCATTGGAATCATAAAGTATATAGCAGGCTTCTTTCACTTAGCAATATGTATTTAAGGTTCATCTTCATTTTGTCTTTGAAAATTATGATAAAATATACATAACACAAAACTTACCATTTTAACCATTTTCAAGTGTGTATTGGTGACATTCAGCACATTTGTACTGTTGTGCAGCTATCATCATCATCCATCTTCAGAACTCTCTTCATCTTAGAAAATTGAAACTCTGTATCTGTCAGACAAAAATTCCACACTTCCCCCTTCCCCTCGGCCCCTGTGAGCATCATTCTACTGTCTCTCTCTATGAATTTGGTTAATCTCAGTACCTCATATAAGTGGAATCATGTATTGTTTTTATACTTTTGTGACCACCTTAATTTACTTACTTTACTTAATTTAGTGTAATGACCTTTAGGTGTTTTCTTTTTTTTTTTCCCTTTTTGAGTCACAATGGCAATTTACTAGGAAGAAAGTATTAGCAACTCCTTTTATTATCAACTGTTTTATCCATGTTGTAGTGTATGTCAAATTTCCTTCCTTTTTAAGGTTGAACAGTAGTCCATTGTATGTATATGTGCATGCTAAGTCGCTTCATTCATGTCCAACTCTTTGTGACCCTATAGACTGTAGCCATCCAGGCTCTGCTGTTCATGGGGATTCTTCAGGCAAGAATACTGGAATGGGTTGCCATGCCCTTCTCCAGGGGATCTTCCTGACCCAGGGATTGAACCCATATCTCTTATGTCTCTTGCATTGGCAGGGGGGTTCTTTAAGACATGCACCACATGGGAAGCCCCTATTGCATGTGTATACCAAGTTTTATTCATTTAGTTATTATTTTATTTTGGCTGTGCTGGGTCTTTTTTGAGGAATGCAGGCTTTCTCTAGTTTTGACCTCAAACTCAGTTGCCCCACAGCATGTGGGATATCTTAGTTCCCTGACCAGGGATCAACCCCCATGTTGGAAGGCGGGTTCTTAACCTCTGGACCACCAGGGAAGTCTGTACACTATGTTTTATTTATGCATCTGTCAACAGACACTTTGATTGCTTCCACCTTTTGGCTATCAAGAGTAATTCTGTTATGACATGGGTAGACAGATACATACATGCTCGAGTTCCTTCTTTAGATTCTTTTGGGTATATGCTCTGAGATAGAAATATCTGGATCATATGGTAATTCTACCTTTATTTCTTTTAGAGGTACCACAATGCTGTTTTTTGGAGGCTGCACTGTTTAACATTTCTACCAACAATGCACAGGATTCCAATTTCTCCATATCTTTGCTAAAACTTATTTTCTGATTTTGTTGTTTTGCTTTGTTAATAGTATCCATTCTAATGGGTACAAGGTGGTATCTCATTGTGGCTTTCATCTGCATTTTTCTAATGGTTAGTTATATTGCTAATCTTTTCATCTGCTTATTGGCCATTTGTTTCTTTTTTAGGGAAATATCTATTCTTTTTGTCCATTTTAAAATTGTTTTAATTTTAAGTGTAAAACACATTTAAGATTCATCCATTTTTTAATGTTGTTTTGAGTTATCCAGATTCTTTATATATTCTGAATAGAAACATCTTATCAGATATATGATTTTATATTATTTTTGTTGACTTGCAGGGTTTTATATATATATATTCAGGATAGTAACCTCTTATCATATATATGATTGAAATTTTAAAAAATTCCAAGGGTTACCATTTTATTGTTAAATGTCATTTGACACATAGAAAATTTAACTTCAGCATTGTCCAATTTATCTTTTTTGGGGGGTTACCTGTGCTTTTGGTGTTATGTCCAAGAAACCATTGTCAAATCCAGTTTCACTATTTCCTATATGCTTTCTTCTAAGATTTTGATCATTTTAGCTCACGTTTGATCCATCTTGTTAGTTTTCACATATGGTATAATTTAAGAGTCCATTTGAATTGTTTTGCAAGTAAATATTCTGTTTTCCAGTACAATTTGTTAAAGACTGGTATCTCCCTATTAAATGGTCTTATCATTGTTAATGATTGGCTGACCATATATGCAAAGGTTTATTTCTGGGCTCTCTGTTCTATTCCATTAGTCTAAATATATGTTTCTTATGCTATCAAACCATTCTGTTACTCTAGCTATGTAGTAAATTTTGAAATCATTAAGTGTGAAGCCTCCAACTTTTTCATTTTTTTTTTTTGATACTATTTTGTTTATTCAGGGTCCCTTGAAATTCCATATAAATGTTAGATCTGGGTTTTCTATTTCTACGAAAAGAGTCATGGATTGTGGTAAGGACTACATTGAATATATGTGTCACTTTAAGTAATATTGGTGCCTTAATCATACTAAGTTTTCCTATCCATGAGTGCTTTTCATTTAGTGGTGTCTTTAGTTTCTTTCAGCAACATTTTTCTGTTTTCAGTATACAAGTTTTTAGTATCATTCATTAAGTTTATTCATGAACAGTTTTACTCTTTTTGATATAAATAGAATTTTCCTCCTAATTTCCTATTTTGGTTGTTCACTTTCAGTGTACAGAAATGCAACTGACTTTGTGTTGGTTTAGTATCCTGAAAACTCACTGAATTTATTTATTAGTCCTAACAGTTTGTGTGGAATCTTTATGATTTTCTACATGTAAAATCCTTTGCAAATAGAAATAATTTTATTTCTTCCTTTCTCATCTGAATACCTTTTATTTAGTTTTCTTGTCTAATTGTTCTTGCTAGGACTTCTTGCACTATGTTGAATAGAAGTGGTAAAAATGGGCATCCTTGTATTGTTTCTGGTCTTAAAAAAAGCTTTTAATTTTTCACCAGTGAGTGTGATGTTAGCTGTGGGCTTTTTGTATATAGATTTTATTATGTTGAGGTAGTTTCCTTTTATTTCTGCTTTGCTGAGTGTTATTGCCATGAAAACATATTTAATTTTCTCAAATGCTTTTTCTGCATCACTTGAGATGATCATATGGATTTTTTTTCCCTTAGCATTCCATTTACATTCTGTTAATGTGATATATTATATTGACTGACTTTCATGTGTCTAGCATCCTTGCATTCAAGATATAAATTCCACTTGGTCATGGTGTATAATCTTTTTAATGTGCTGTTGAATTTCTTTTGTTAGTATTTTGTTGAAAATTTTTGTACAATATTTTATCAGAGATGTTGTTTTGTACTTTAATTTTTCCATATATTCTTTGTCTGGCTTATCAAAGTAATGCTGGCCTCATAGAATGAGTTGCAAGTATTTCTACTTCAATTTTTTTTATACATTCTTTTTTTAATTTATTTTTTAAAATTTAAATTTATTTATTTTAATTGGAGGCTGATTACTTTACACTGGGATGACCCAGAGGGATGGTATGGGGAAGGAGGTGGGAGGGGGGTTGATTGGGAACACATGTACATCCTCTTCAATTTTTTATAAAACTTTGAGGACGAGTGATATTAACTCTTTAAATGCTTGCCAGAATTCACCAGTGAAATCATTTGGTTCTGAGCTTTTGTTTGCTAAGAACTTTTTGACTTCTGATTCAATCATCTCACTATTTATAGATTTGTTCAGATTTCCTTTTTTTTTTTTTTTTGAATGAGATAATCTTAGTATATTGAATGTTTCTAGGAATTTGTCCTGAAATTTTCACCTAGGTTATCCTATTTGTGTGTGCACTTCCTCTTATTACTCTATTATAATCCTTTTATTTCTCTATAATCAGTAATGATGGGCTTCCATGATGGCATAGTGATAAAGAATCCATCCGCTAATGTAGAAGACTTGGGTTTGATTCCTGGGTCTGGAAGATCCCCTGGAGAAGGAAATGGCAACTGACTCCAGTATTCTTGCCTGGGAAATCCCATGGACAGGGGTGCCTGGTGAGCTACAGTCCATGGGGTTTCAGAGTTGGACACAACTTAGTGACTAAACAACAAGAATAAATTGAAATCCACTACTTTTATTGTAGAGTTATCTATTTATTCCTCTAGTTCTGTAATGTTTGTTTCATATATATAGGAATTCTGATGCTTGGCACCTATATGTCTAAAATTGTTGTTTTCTTGGTGAGTTGACCCTTTTATTGTTATACTGTCCTTCTTTGACCCTTCTAACACTTTTGATTTAAAGACTTTTTTGTCTGCTGTTAGAATGGCCACTCTTGTTTTCTGTGGGTACTATTTGCATGGAGTAACCTTTTTTTAACCCTTTCTTTTGCAATTTATCTGTGTTGTTAGATCTAAACAGGTCAAGAAGCAACAGTTAGAACTGGACATGGAACAACAGACTGGTTCCAAATCGGGAAAGGAGCACATCAAGGCTATATATTGTCATCCTACATATTTAACTTTTATGCAGAGTACATCATGTGAAATGCTAGGCTGGATGAAGCACAAGCTGGAATCAAGATTGCCAAGAGAAATATCAATGACCTCAGAAATGCAGATGACAGCACCTTTATGGCAGAAAGTGAAGAGGAATGAAAGAGCCTCTTATGAATGTGAAAGAGGAGAGTGAAAAGTTGGCTTAAAATTCAACATTCAGAAAACTAAGGTCACGGCATATGGTCCCATCACTTCATGGCAAATAGATGGGGAAAAAATGGAAACAATGAGAGACTTTATTTTGGGGGCTCCAAAATCATTGCAGGTGGTGACTACAGCCATGAAATTAAAAGATGCTTACTCCTTGGAAGAAAAGCTATGACCAACCTAGACAGCATATTAAATAACATAGACATTACTTTACCAACATAGGTCTGTCAAGTCAAAGCTATGGTTTTTCCAGTGGTCATGTATGGATGTGAGAGTTGGACTATAAGGAAAGCTGAGCACCAAAGAATCGATGCTTTTGAACTGTGATATTGGAGAAGACTCTTGAGAGTTCCTTGGAATGCAGGGAGATCCAACCAGTCCATCCTAAAAGAATTCAGTCCTGGATATTCACTGGAAGGACTGATGTTGAAGCTGAAGCTCTGATACTTTGGCCCCCTGCTGGGAAGAACTGACTCATTTGAAAAGACCCGGATGCTGGGAAAAATTAAAGGTAAAAGGAGAAGGGATGAGAGAGGATGAGATGATTGGATGGCATCATTGACGTGATTGACATGAGTTTGAGTAAACTCTGGGAGTTGGTGATGGACAGGGAAGCCTGGTGTGCTGCAGTTCATGGGATTGCAAAGAGTTGGACATGACTGACTACTGAACGGAACTGATATCTAAAATGTGTGTCTTATAGATAACATTAATTAGATCCTAGGGAGTTGGATCCATTTACATTTAAAGTAATAACTGTTAGGGAAGAATCTACTATTGCCATTTTGGTATTTGTTTTATATCTTAAAAAAAAAAAAAAAAGTCTTGTATTTTCTCCCTAACTGCTTTCCTTTGTTTTTATTTGATTGTTGTTTTAGCTCATGTTGATTTCCTTCTCATTTACTTTTTTGTATATTCTATAAATATTTTCTTTCTGGTTATCATAGAAATTAAATATAGCACTCTAAATTAATAACAAACTGTTTAAACTGATAACAGCTTAGCTTCAATCACATACAAAAGCTATTCCTTTTCAGTCCCCTTCCTAGTGTATGTTATTTGTGTTACAAATTGTATCTTTATGTATTGTATAATCCATTAGCATAAATTTATAATCACTTTTTCAGCTTTTGGTCTTTAAATTCTATTAAAGATTCAAGAATGGAGTTATGCATCAAAATCATGATAATGCTGCCTTTTATATTTGTTTTTTTTTTTTTATATTTGTTTTTGTATTTACCTTATAACATACCTAGAGTATGTTATCGGAGAAGGCAATGGCACCCCACTCCAGTACTCTTGCCTAGAAAATGTCATGGGTGGAGGAGCCTGGTAGGTTGCAGCCCATGGGGTCCTGAAGAGTCAGACACGACTGAGCGACTTCGCTTTCACTTTCCACTTTCATGCACTGGAGAAGGAAATGGCAACCCACTCCAATGTTCTTGCCTGGAGAACCCCAGGGACGGGGCAGCCTGGTGGGCTGCCATCTATGTCTTCGCACAGAGTCGGACACGACTGAAGCAACTTAGCAGCAGCAGCAGCAGAGTATGTTATGTTTTTGTATTTACCTTAACTAGAGAATGTTTTGGTATTTACCTTAACTAGAGAATGTTATGTTTCATATGGCTTTCAGGTAGTGTAGTATCTCTTTGTTTCAACATGAAATACTCCTTTCATCCTTTTTAAGGAATGTTGAGTAGTAATAAATTCCTTCAGCTTTTGTTTACATTGTGATGTCTTAGCATTTACCTTATAGCTTTGCTGCGAAAGCAATAGCTCTTACTTCACACTGGTGGCTTTAGTTCCAATTTTATGTCAGCAAGTCCTAGCTGTTGCTCAGGCTTTGTGTGTATTGCTTTTAGCTTGGTTAGCAGTTCCTGGTCATAACTTGGACCAGACTTGGACTGAGCATACTTTTTGTGTGTGTGTGAGTCATGGAGATGTATATGTCTTTGATTCAGTTTTTAAAAATACTTATAGAAAGTTTATGGTTTAGGGTGGGAAATTTTGGTGTTTTCTGTGTCTTACCTTGATCCCCTCAGTATTTTCTACTCTTCTGCTACATGGTAATAAAAATATGTCATTATTAAAAAAAAAAAGCCCTTTGGAGCACACATTCCTATAATAATTAGCAGCTACAAAACCCAGAGTCTATTATGTCTTTTCAAATTTAATTTCTCTTCTGTTGTTCTTCTCAGGATCTTGGTTTTTTTCTGATGTTTGCTCTTCATTTTCTGCCTTACTAGAATCTACTCTATAATCATTTTTATTTCTTTGCCCTTTTACATTTAATTTTGGGTGAATTCTCAAGTCTAGACATTTTGTCTTTTATGATATTTATTTTTTACACATTAATTATGACTTAACATTATAATATTTTTTATTGTTATCTTCAACTTTACCCTGAACTCAGCTTGCTGATTTTTAATTTCTTTCTTTTGTTTTAGAGCTATTGTATCTGTAGTTTGAGCTTTTTTCTGACTTCATAGAAGTGATGTCTTTTATTTTTTATGACTAAGCTTAATCATGTTTTATAATCTCCTTAAGTAATTCCTATTGTAATATTTATTGTTGAAGTTACTTTAAATTTATTTCTTTAATTAAAAACATTTCTTATGCTTTTTACCCTGATTATTTCTTATATTTGAATGGTATTAGCTATTTGCTTAACAACAGTGTGTTTGTGTGTTTATTATGGAAGGGATGTTAATACCCACAGTTCATTTCAAAGGTTGTTTGGTGGCAACAAATCTCCATGGAGTCAGAAGTCAGATCTTTTATATACATTTTTTTTCACTTGGAATAAGTCTTATCTTGGTTTTGGTGCTCATGGAATCTCCATAGCTAATATCAAGGCTTGAAAATTCTGTTTTGTAAACTCACAATTGTCTTCAGTTCTTCAGCCTTCATCCAAATGGTCTGCTTCTGCCAGATATTTCATGTCAGTAAATTTTTTCCTTCAGCTTTTCTTTCTCTATCATTTTATTGTATTGAATTTAATTCTTCAAGAAAATGTTCTTTCTCTCATTGATCATCTTCCTATTTTTAGTTTTTTCCTCTGTAAAAATAGATAGGGCTTTGAAGAATTTGGGATTCCATGGTGACTCAGATGATAAAGAATATATGCCTGCAATGCAGAAGACCTGGGTTCAATCCCTGAGTTGGGAAGATCCCCCAGAGAAGGAAATGGCCACCCCCTCCAATATTCTTGCCTGGAGAATTCCATGGATGGAGGTGCTTGGCAGTCTACAGTTCATAGGGTCACAAAGAGTTGGACATGACTGAACAACTAATGGTTTAAAGAATATAATGATTGTAAGCACTTTCTTTTCGTGTTTTGGCACTTAGAATGTATAATCAGCTCTTAAAACCCTAATTTCCAAGTATTTATTGTAGTTATTGTATGAGATCTTTTTCTTCCTTTGTTTCACTGAAGATTAAATTTATTGTTTTTCAACTTTTATATTCATTTAAGTATGTTTTAATAAAAGAGAGCGAAGTAAAAATGTCTTCAGTTCAGTTCAGTATCTCAGTCATGTCCAGCTCTTCATAACCCCATGAATCTCAGCATGCTGGGCCTTCTTGTCCATCACCAACTCCCGGAGTTCACTCAGACTCACGTCCATCGAATCAGTGATGCCATCCAGCCATCTCATCCTCTGTCATCCCCTTCTCCTCCTGCCCCCAATTCCTCCCAGCATCAGAGTCTTTTCCAATGAGTCAACTCTTGCATGATGTGGCCAAAGGACTGGAGTTTCAGCTTTAGCATCATACCGTCCAAAGAAATCCCAGGGCTGATCTTCAGAATGGACTGGTTGGATCTCCTTGCAGTCCAAGGGACTCTCAAGAGTCTTCTCCATATTGAGAGCCATGATTCAAGTGTTTAAAAAAATGTTCTCTTTAATTTTCATATCACAACCTTTTCTGATAAACAGGTAAGAGGTGCATTATTTTACAAGTTAAAAAAGGCACTGTTCACTTGCTAAAGCTCAGATCATTAAAATAGAGCATGGAATGAAAATCTTAGACCCTATATTTTCATGTTTTTATGCTAATTTTTATTGAATTTGTTAGTAAAAATAAAATATATGGACTAGATATGATAGAATGCTCAAAAATGTTTGGAGACATTTTTACTGCAGCTTTGGCCTCTTCTATTTCCAGTAATAATGTATGGATGTGAGAGCTGGAAAATAAAGAAGGTAAAGCACCAAAAAAAATTAATGCTTTTGAACAGCAGTGCTGGAGAAGACTCTTGAGAGTCCTTTGGAAAGCAAGGAGATCAAACCAGTCAATCTTAAAGAAAATCAACCCAGAATACTCTTTGAAAGAACTGATGCTGAACCCGAAGCTCCAATACTTTGGCCACCTAATACAAACAGCTGAGTAATTGGAAAAGACCCTAATGCTGGGAAAAATTGAAGGCAAAAGGAGAAGGGGATGACAGAGAATGAGACAGTTGGATGACATCACTAATTTAATGGGCTTGAACTTGGACAGATTCTGGGAGTTGGTGAGGAACAGGGATGCATGGTGTGCTACAGTCTATGGGGTCATGAAGAGTCGGACACAACTTGGTACTGAACAATAACAATATCAGTGCTTCTGACAAGGAAACTTCATTGTCAGAAGTTAAGAGCCACTGGTTCCTCAGCACTTGACAGAGTTGATTAGCAAGAGTCTTTCCAGGAGTTCCTTAGAGCCTAACGTTTAGGTTTCCTACTTACACCAGTTTGATCATAGTACTGCTTTGAATGGCGCTTTGGCTTTGCATAGTTTTCTCCAAATGTATTGCAAACTTTCATAAAATCCTATTCCAGACTCTTTGGTTTAGCAGTGGACAGAGGGTCTTCATTCAGGATGATGGTTAGATTATGCTTAACTGTTAACTCCTATGTTTCCTCTTTCAGAGAAAGAGGTCTCTCACTAGTTTACTTTGTTACCCATAGCGTGTGATTGATTTCTATTCTAGAGTACCCATAAATTGTTTTAGTAATGCTAGAAAATAATGAAAAAAAAATAGCACAGAGAGGAGAATAATCTGGTTTAAAATTAAGATCCGGTTTCTGTTCCCTTCCTGGTTTCCTGATTCCTTGAAAGTGGTAGAGGATGTTTATCCATTTTCCCCAGAAGCATAACTAAGAGGACCTCAAAAATCAGATACAAAGGGGAGATACTAGAAGAAGCTAGAGATTTCCTTTCCCACTTAAGGAAAGTCATGTTGATAGTTCTACATTCCTCTTTCAGATCCCTATTTTATTATTACAGACAGAAGAACGTACTTCCTTTATTAACAACAAAAGAATGATACTTACCCTGTTGATTCAACCAGTTAACCATACCAGAGTATATTGCAATAAACACAACATGTAATCAAGGGGTAGGTGGTAAAGTGAAAATGCTTTTTCAACACTCTGAGATTTTAGGGGGAAGTAACACCATCACCGCTAAGCACTGACATTTATTGAACACTCCTCTGTGTAAGATGCATTATCTCATTTGATCCACAAAACAATGACCTATGAGGTGGCTGTTAGTATTACCTCTATTTGGCAGGGAGAAAACTGAAGGCTAAAGAGGATATATAAGTTGCTTAAGGTCACACACCTTGTTCATAGTGAAGTCAAAAACGATACCTGTCTATTGGGCCTGACTAACTTTTTGCAGTCTGTCCACACTTTACATTTTTAACTGGAGTATGTATGCTTGCTAAGCTGCCTCAGTCTTGTCCGACTCTTTGTGACCCTGTGGACAGTAGCCTGCCAGGCTCTTCGTCCATGGGATTTTCCAGGCAAGAATACTGGAGTGGGTTGTCATGCCCCGCTCCAGGGGATCTTCCCAAGGCAGGGATCAGAGTATAATTGCTTTAAGATGTTATGTTAGTTTCCGCTGTATAGCAATGTGAATCAGCCATAAGTATACATATATCCCCTCTGTCTTGGGCCTCCTTTCCACTCACCTTTATGCCACCCGTGTAGGACACCACAGAGCACCAGGCTGAGCTCCGTGTGCTAGACAGCAGCTTCCCGCTAGCTATCTGTTTTACACATGGTAGTGTATATAAATCAGTCCTTAGTTCTGAGGACTGGATGTGCGTCTTCTGTATTTTTTCAGTGTTTTTGTCAAGACTGTGCAGGACATGGATAAGCAACTATAGAATAGTATTATAGATGACCAGGAAAACACTCTTTTTCCATGAATGAGGATGTTGAAGACTGCATTATATTGGAGATTCTAGTCAGTTTAGTGTGTGGCTTAGTAGGTGAGTGCCACCAGCTTTTCACTGGTGTGGGATTCTGAAAGAAGTAATGGTCCTCTTAAGTGGTTAGGTGGCAAAAAACTTGAATTGATTTGAAATGACTTAAATTAACATGCCACTCCAAATAACCAAATTTCTTGTCTTGTAGTCATATAGCCTGCATTCTTTAAGACAAATTTTAATTATATTAAGTAATAATTATCAGGATGATACATATTTGGGTATGCCTAACACAAAATCTAAGTCAGTAATGGAAGCTACATTTAGCTGTGCTCTTTCATTTTATTAGTATTTAAAGGTGAATTCTTCATGCATGCCTTTTTTGCTGTTACAAGTTATTTTAAGAAGGGTAATAAAAGCTAAACAATATTGATTAGATGATAAAATTAAGATGCTTACAAAAAAGGGAATATGTAAGCTGTGTTCACCAATAATATTTATATTTTTAACTGATTAGATAAGTAAACCCAGAAACTCAAATTGGTCTTTTAGCATTGGTTATTTTTCATCACTAGGAAAAATTGAAGTGTTTTAAAAGGACATGCTAGTTTTTAACAAAGCTTTTCTGAAAAACGTCTTTGAAATCATCACCAGTCTTTGCAGGTTTGGGTTCAGATAGAGTCAGCTATGATCAAAATAATTTGATACTCCATAAAAAGGAGTAGCAGAATAATTTATATTCAGCAGAAGCTCAAATACTAATTCAGAGAGAAGATTTCAAGATGAAATATATCCTGGAGTTAAAAAAAACCTAATTACCCTGACTACTGCATTCCTTAGCAAACCAAATTTTACTTTTGTATCTGTGCTATGAAGGCAGTGCCTAGTCGGGTTTAATGGAGTTCTTTTTTCATTACAATCTGTAGATTTTGCTTATTCCTGAGAATAAAAATAAAATTTTCAGAAAAGCTGATGCAGAGTGATAATTTTTCATGAGTATATCTGTCTCTAAAATTAGATTCTTAACTCATGTTTTATTCAGTGATTACATTTACTTCCAGTTTTATTAGGGAGAAAAATTAAAATTATGTAATTTGAAGAGCAAGAAATAAAAATATATTTTGTCTATTCTTATTATATTTTTCCTATATGTTAGTGATATGCATTTTAAGTTCTCATCTTCATGGAGTTTCATGGTTCTCATGTGTGCACATTTTGCTAATCCTTCTGTTTGCAATGTATCTTAGATGCTTTTGCCTTATGAAAACACCTGAACAAATTGCACATGTCACCACTGCAGCTTTCAACTATCATAATCTTTAACTTTCTTGTCAAGGGATTCTTGTCTTCCTTTTGTGCAAATATTTAATTGTTCAGGTTAATCCGATTTATGTGGTCAGAAAGAAGGAAAATACAGTGCATTCTGAATTTGACCTTCTTTATTGAGTATTCTACTAGCAACACTCATAGTTGCTGAATTGTACAGGCTATTGAAATGAATCTGAGTGCCAGCAAAAACCTTGGTTACAAATAACAAGCCATGCTTTATTAATCTTCCAAATAGCTACACAGGCATTCCTTCCCCCTCCACCCCAACTTCTTAGAAGAAGAATAGTATACGGGTGGATCAATGGAGGTAACAACAAAGAAAAGGACACCATCATTCGATTTTTAAAGTTAAAGTCGATTCTTTTTATTTTAGTCTTCTTAGCCTCAAAGCAACTTAATATTCTTTCTGCATTTTTAGGCTATTGCATTTCTTGTGATTAAAAGTTGAATACTGAAAGATTTGCACATGTAGGACAAGCATTTTATATTTAAGTATATCTGTAAGGTGTTTTCATTAATTTTATTATATTTCAAGAGAAATTTCAGAGTCTAATAAATAATAGTGACAACAAAGGAATGATTCTGTAGACAGAAAGCAAAGTATACGTGTTAAGATCTAAACGCAAGCAAATGCTTAAAATGCAAACAGCAAGTCATTATATCAGGATCATATAAGACACAATGGCTAGAGAGGATGCAAAGGTAAACTGGCTTCTAATTTGAGTCAGTAAAGTTTTCAGCCTTGAGCTTAATTGGTAGAAGGGCATAGTGAATTAAAGAACCCTTTGCCAAGTCAGAAACAGGGGATGGCAAGAAGCAGTAACAGCAAAAAAGATATAGACTTAGAGGAGTCAAATTAAGATTGATATTAATTAAAAGCGGATGAAAGAGGAGAAGTAGAAGTTTTACAGTGACCTGATAAAATGCATGTATCTATCAGGTGTTAATAATGTAAATATAGGTATTGGCTTTGCATTTTGAACAACTGTTATTTAGGGTAACCAAAAGAGATACACTTCAGGTCAGGTCAGTTCAGTTCAGTCACTCAGTCATGTCCAACTCTTTGCGACCCCATGGATCGCAGCACGCCAGCCCTCCCTGTCCATCACCATTTCCTGGAGTTCACTCAAACCCACGTCCATCGAGTCGGTGATGCCATCCAGCCATCTAATCCTCTGTTGTCCCGTTCTTCTCCTGTCCCCAATCCCTCCTAGCATCAGAGTCTTTTCCAATGAGTCAACTCTTGGCATGAGGTGGCCAAAGTACTGGAGTTTCAGCTCCTAGTGCTTACTATATATTAAATGCTGGGTGCTGTCTCTTTTATAAAATGGAAATTGTAATACAGCTACGCCTATGTGGGAGAGTTAAATACACAGTCTGTTAGTGACCATCTGAGTCTTCCTTCATGAAACTGTCCTCAGCTCATATTCTCACCTCCCACAAAGAGTATGGGAGAATACCCATATTCTTTACTGACCTATGATCTAGTATCTTGTTCCCTTATTTTGTAGATTCTGAAATGAAGCTTTTAAAACAATTCAATTTCTGTGGAATTGGAATGTGTCTTGTCACCTGTGGGGGCCTCACAGGCTCACATGCACTGCTGGCTGGGCAGCAGTCAGGGGTTAGCTGTCACCATATGTGTGAGTTTGTTTTTCCTGATTAGATGTGACAAACCCATAGCAGTTCATTCCACAAACCATTTTAGATCAACTGGGGGAGGGATTGTGTGCCTCACATTGACACTTTCTGGTATGATATGAAAGTGACAGCATCAAAAACTTGGGAAGCTTGGATGACAGTTCCACCACCAACTTATTTAATGATGCTGTGTGAAAAACATAGGCATAAATGGCTCCAACTTGCAAAGTTATTCAGAAGAGTTAGACTTGAAACATAATGTTAGAAATATTCTAACCAGTTCATTTTGTTTCTGTTTTCCTGTTTGTATATGCACAAGAGTGATTCATATATATTTTAAAAGTCCACTATAGCTTTTAAAGTGAGGATAAAAAGGACAAATTTCAAGTTATAGCATTGTGTCATGGTTTAATTGGCAAGCATTTAAAATTTTGTAGTGGTCACTGAACAGCTGATAATTGCTAGGGCTTTATGTGATACATATGTCTTTTTTTAAGATTTTTTTCTTTTGATGTGGACCATTTTTAAATTCTTCATTGAATTTGTTACAACATTGTTTCTGTTTCATGTCTTGGATTTTTGGCCACAAGGTGTGTGGGCTCTTGGCGGCCTAACTAGGGATGGAACACACACCCCCTGCATTGGAAGGCAGTCTGATCCACTGGATCACCATGGACGTCACCATATATGTCTGACTGGGTTTCCTAAACCAGGTCTCATGCTTCAGAGGTTCCTTTCCTACTCTGTCCACTAAAGAACACAGTTCTTCCCTAGACTCTGTTTCTATTGGGCCCTCCTCTATGTAGATTAAGCAAATTAGACACTGATAGCTTCATAGATGTCATGCTGGTGCACCAATGATCCCCATAATGTATTTGCATTTTATCAGTGGTTTTTGAAGCCAAAAGCCCAAGAAGATGATTCTCATACTTAGCTCATGTTTATACCAAAAATTTGATTGTCAGTGACAGTAGTTCTTAGGTTCTTCCCACAGGCGCTCATCTGGGATCAATGCGTGATGACTTCTTCTTTTTTTTTTTTTTACTATTATTTGAAAATTAAAATATATCTTTCCATTTATATAATAATACATGCATACTTCAGAAAAATGTGGGAAATGTAGAAGCAATGGCAGAATGTTCATAATCTTACAGAGAAGTCATCTAGAGTTTACATTTTCTTCTGTAGGATGACAGAGGATGAGATGGCTGGATGGCATCACTGACTCGATGGACGTGAGTCTGAGTGAACTCCAGGAGTTGGAGATGGGCAGGGAGGCCTGGCGTGCTGCGATTCGTGGCATTGCAAAGAGTCAGACACGACTGAGCGACTGAACTGAACTGATGTATCTTTCAGGTCATTTTGTTTCTGTAAATTGTGATCATATATGTGTATAATAGTGTTTCTTCCTCCTTTCATATAACACTTAATAGTTTATCATGCTATGAAACTCCATACACTTTACCTAAATATCTCTATGTTACTCAATCAAACACACAGATTTCATGTCCCTATAGTTACAAATTGGGATTATTTTAAATTTATATTCTTTAGTAAATATCTTGAAAAGGAACCTTTTTTTTTCACCTTGCATGATTTCAGATCATTTCTTTAGAATAAATACATGAACTCTCAGAATTCATTGTTAAAGAGTATAACTTTCTTCAAGGTTTTATGTTTTTGTCACCAGATTCCTTTCTGAGAGCTTTAAAATATGTATCACCCTAACAGAGATGAATAAATAGACATGGGCATATTTTTCATCAAAGACACACAAAAAATCAATTGTCTAACATTTTCTCTTCAAAATTCTTTTATTTTTCTATCAATATTAACAAGTCCTGATAAAATCAGGGAATAACCAGGCAAGCATGTGGACAAACAAAGTTAACAAGCAAATGAAACAAAGTAGGACACACAGGACGTATTGGAAAATAGAATCTGGGCAATATAAAATTAAGAGAACTTAGAGATGATCAGGCCTGGATTATGCTCTTGAGTAGTTTTGGCAAAGAACTTTGCAATCCTTAAATGTGAAGGGAGTTGAACATTTTCAAAATTAATGAGAGCTTTCCTGGATAATGTCTGTGGATTATATTTATATTTCTGCTCAAATTGTACAACGTGATGCTAGTAAGTATCCCATTTTGGACTGAGCTAGTGCTCTCTACAGAGAAGGCACTGGCAACTCACTGCAGGACTCCTGCCTGGAAAATCCTATGGACAGAGGAGCCAGGTAAGCTGCAGTCTATGAGGTCGCAAAGAGTCGGACATGACTGAGCACCTTCACTTTCACTTTTCACTTTCATGCATTGGAGAAGGAAATGGCAACCCACTCCAGTGTTCTTGCCTGGAGAATCCCAGGGACGGTTGAGATTGGTGGGCTGCTGTCTATGGGGTCACACAGAGTCTGACACGACTGAAGCGACTTAGTAGCAGCAGCAGCAGCAGTGCTCTCTACTGTCAGAATCTTTTATTTATAAAAGAGTCTGTCCCTCCCTATATGTGCAATTTTTAAAGTTCAGTTTGAGAACTGCATCTCCTGAGGACATTTTAAATTTCAGTATGTTTGACAAAGTTTTGCCGCTAATCATTTATTACACTGGGGGTGTTTTATCATCTATTTGTATGGCCCTGTTACCTGAAGCCTTTTTGTATTATGAATATTTTGTGCTTCACGTGCTGCGACTATGGGACATATTGAACATTACTACTTTTCAGTGCAGTTCAGTCTCTAGTCGTGTCTGGCTCTTTGTGACCCCATGAATCACAGCATGTGAGGCCTCCCTGTCCATCACGATCTCCCGGAGTTCACTCAGACTCATGCCCATCGAGTCCGTGATGCCATCCTGCCATCTCATCCTCGGTCATCCCCTTCTCCTCCTGCCCCCAATCCCTCCTAGCATCACAGTCTTTTCCAATGAGTCAGTTCTTCGCATGAGGTGGCCAAAGTACTGGAGCTTCAGCTTCAGCATCATTCCTTCCAAAGAAATCCCAGGGTTGATCTCCTTCAGAATGGACTGGCTGGATCTCCTTGTAGTCCAAGGGACTCTCAAGAGTCTTCTCCAACACCACAGTTCAAAAGCATCAATTCTTCAGCCCTCAGCCTTCTTCACAGTCCAACTCTCACATCCATACATGACTACTGGAAAAACCATAGCCTTGACTAGACGGACCTTAGTTGGCAAAGTAATGTCTCTCCTTTTGAATATACTATCTAGGTTGGTCATAACTTTTCTTCCAAGGAGTAAGTGTCTTTTAATTTCATGGCTGCAATCACCATCTGCAGTGATTTTGGAGCCCCAAAAATAAAGTCTGACACTGTTTCCACTGTTTCCCCATCCATTTCTCATGAAGTGATGGGACCAGATGCCATGATCTTCATTTTCTGAATGTTGAGCTTTAAGCCAACTTTTCGTCTCTCCTCTTTCACTTTCATCAAGAGGCTTTTTAGCTCCTCTTCACTTTCTGCCATAAGGGTGGTGCCATCTGCATATCTGAGGTTATTGATATTTCTCCCAGCAATCTTGATTCCAGCTTGTGTTTCTTCCAGCCCAGCGTTTCTCATGATGTACTCTACATATAAGTTAAATAAGCAGGGTGACAATATACACCCTTGACATACTCCTTTTCCTATTTGGAACCAGTCTGTTTTTCCATGGCCAGTTCTAACTGTTGCTTCCTGACCTGCATACAGATTTCTCAAGAGGCAGGTTAGGTGGTCTGGTATTCCCATGGAAGATTTTTGAGATTGAGGCTAAAAATGTACACTGTAACTCTATCTCTAAGCTATGTCCCCCATAATTCAGAGTTCAGCATTTTCACGCTTTATCATATAAATTCCCATTTGATGTCAGTTCTATTTACCAAAATCCTAATTTAGCTTGTGATGCTTAAGGAAATTGCATTAATCTCCTCAGAAGAGGTTATGGGAATTCCCTGGTGATCCAAGGGTTAGGACTCTGTGTTTTCACTGCCAAGTACTGTGTAGGTTTAGTCGCTAAAATACTGCAAACTAAAATATTGCAAACTTCACAGCATGGCAAAAAAAAAAAAGCGTGCACAAGAGATTATCATCATTTCATATGTGTATTCCATAAATCTGTGTATTGTTTCCCCAAATATTTCTATGATCCGAATCACATCTTTGATGTCTTGACATGCTCATAGAGAACTTCATACATATACCTTTGCTGCTGCTAAGTCACTTCAGTCATGTCCACTCACCACTATTCTGGCCTGGAGAATTCCATGGACTGTATAGTCCATGAGGTCACAAAGAGTCAGACATGGCTGAGCGACTTTCACTTTATAAGAACACAAGCAAATGTGTATTAATGATATGTGACTTCTCAATATAGCTGATATTACATATCACATGTTATCTGACTTGTGTATTCACTGTTCTCAAACTACTCTTTCTGGGCTCATTTCTCTATTTGGAGAAAGGATTTTTCTGGCTTCATTTAAATTAGTCTAACTAATAAGCACCAACTCATTCTTATCACTTCTTTCTTCCTTGATCTCAGTGACATTGCGCTTTGTGATTAAAGTTATACCTAATCTCCTTTAAGGCCACACATATGTCTTCAAACTGTAAATCACCTTGCTGCTACTGCTTCTAAGTCGCTTCAGTCATGTCCCACCCTGTGCAACCCCAGAGATGGCAGCCCACCAGGCTCTGCCATCCCTGGGATTCTCCAGGCAAGAACACTGGAGTGGGTTGCCATTTCCTTCTCCAATGCATGAAAGTGAAAAGTGAAAGTGAAGTTGCTCAGTCTGTCCGACTCTTAGCGACCCCATGGACTGCAGCCCACCAGGCTCCTCCGTCCATGGGATTTTCCAGGCAAGAGTACTGGAGTGGGGTGCCATTGTAAATCACCTTACTTCCTCCCTATAAAATCTAAGGAAAAAAGCACTGATAATGGCAGCCCACTCCAGTATTCTTGCCTGGAGAATCCCATGGACAGAGGAGCTTGGTAGGCTACAGTCCACGGGGTCACAAAGAGTCGGACACGACTGAGTGACTTCACTTCACTTTCACTTTGGATCTGAAATTCTCTCCCTATTGCAAAAGCCTGAATAAAATAAATTCCCTTACTTACTTGTTTCCTGTCTTTGCCAGTGTCTCAAAATAACCTCTTCCAGTTCATTTCCTACTTTGTGTGGTCAGTTACTCTCCATTTACCTGACTCTTAAGAGTTGTTCTGTATGGTTCCTGTTTTTAAATTACAACATTGCCTGAGTAATCAAATCCTTTCAAAATTTTCAACCTCCACCATGGTACATCTCTTTGAAATTGCAATTACATGCTTTTAATGGCCTACTGAGGGAAGGCAATGGTGACCCATTCCAGTACTCTTGCCTGGAAAATCCCACGGATGGAGGAGCCTGGTAGGCTGCAGTCCATGGGGTCACTGAGTTGGACACGACTGAGCAACTTCACTTTCACTTTTCACTTTCATGCACTGGAGAAGGAAATGGCAACCCGTTCCAGTGTTCTTGCCTCTAGAATCCCAGGGATGGGGGAGCCTGGTGTGCTGCCATCTATGGGGTCCCACAGAGTCGGACATGACTGAAGCGATTTAGCAGCAACAGCAGCAGCAATGGCCTTCTGAATATTCCTAGATAAAGATGAATCTGTTCTTCAAATTCAACATGTACCAAGGAAGTGAAGTGAATTCGCTCAGTCGTGTCTGACTCTTTGCGACCCCATGGACTGTAGCCTACCAGGCTCCTCTGTCCATGGGATTTTCCAGGCAATATTACTGGAGTGGATTGCCATTTCCTTCTCCAGGGGCTTTCCCCACCCAGGGATCGAACCCAGGTCTCCCGCATTGTAGACAGATGCTTTACCGTCTGAGCCATCAGGGAAGTCCACATGTACCAAACCAAGCCTATTTTCCCCATCCCACTTCATCCTGATTTTCCTTTTATATTTTCATTATTGATAATTGGAATTATTTATTGTCTATGCAAGTTTCCCAAAGCAGGAAATTGAATATATCTCTCTTTTCTTACATCTAATATCCAGTCAATCATTGTCTTTCTTTTAATTTCCCCTTGTTGAGGATTTCATTTAGACCTTCATCATCTCTCACTTAAAAGGCTGCATAAATTCATACACAATTCCCCAGCCTTTGATCATAACCTCCCTACAAATTATTTTCACAGTGCTACTAAAATTGTCTTCAAGAATGCAAAGCAGATCATGTCTCCCAGTTTTGAAAAGGAAATATCAAATTCCTTAACTTGGCACTAACAATCCCTTGGGATTTAGACCCAGAGTATCTCTCCAAACTCTGATCCTTCAAACTCAACCTGTGTTCCAGAAATAAATGTCAAAATGCCAGACTACATGCCACACCTCCTCAGTCATTCAAGTCCATGTTCTCACACTGGCTGGGCTCCTCATCCCCTTCTTATTGGCATGATTTTTTAAAACTTTATCCAACTATCTCTTCCCAGAAAGCTTTCACGTATATCTCTTTCTTTATCTTGAGTTTGTCTTCCTCCCAGATTCTCTTCTAGCATTCCTATCACACCACATTGTGATTACTCATTTGTTTCACCCACACAAGCTGTCTATAGATCCACTGTCTTCTTTCCTTTATTCCTGTAAATGAGTACATTGCATTGCAGTTTCCACATTTGGCTCCTTGAGGGCTGTACCCCTTGTGAAACTGCAAGGATGCTGGGGTCGAAGCTACTTAGCACATGACCAGGTCATGTAGATTTATGATTCTTTTCATGGGGAGACCTAACGTTGAAAACATGGGCTATGGTAGCAAGAAATTGTTCATCCCATCATATTTTAGTCATCGCTATATTGCCTTTTGACATTCTCTCTAAATATATCCCTAAACAAATGCCCCAGGCAAACTTATCTTCCAAATATATCATTTGACCTTTCTTATCTTGGTTATCCCTTTCACTCCTTTATAACATCTCAACCACTACCTCTGCTTGCCCCATATTTCTAAGTACTCTTCCTTTGCCAAGCTGGTTGCTGAAGAGGATATCAGCCAAATCTTAGAAGTAAAAATCTTGCCCCAAGTCTTTCCTCCTGAGATCTGAAGTTATACAGAGCTGTCAGAGTGGACCAGGATGGGCCCACAGAGCGTTTCTTGACAGTCAAGCAAGGAATTCACTGAAATAGTAAATTACCTATTACCTGTGCTTAGGTATTCAGTCCTGTCTGGCTTTTTGTGACCCTATAGACTGTAGCCTGCCAGGCTCCTCTGTCTATGGGGATTCTCCAGGCAAGAATACTGGAGTGGGTTGCCATGTTCTCCTCCAGGGGATCTTCCCAACCCAGGGATCAAACCCAGGTCTCCCACATTGCAGGCAGATTCTTTATCCTCTGAGCCACCAGGGAAACCTGTTACCTGGAAAAGGGATTATCTCAGCTGGAAACCAGAGGTCAGAATATGGCTGTAAGAGTTCATAGATGCAGGGCTTTTTTCTGGAAGAGAAAACAGTCAAGACTGAAAGGAAAGAAGAGAGAGTGGACTGTAACCCGCCCAACCCTGGGGTTTTTCAGGCAAGAATATTTAAGATAGTATTCGTCCAGGAGGCTAATTCTGCCCTCAATAAATCACTCCTTTCTAACAGACCCTGGAAGAAAAGATGTAAGCATATAAGAGACAATTACCAGCAAAGTGGGCAGAAAACTTTATCCCTAGCTGTGGCTTAGGAGATCAACCCCAAAATAAAGCCCAATAAGTTGGGTTGGACTGAAAAGGGCTCTCTCTCTCAGAAACCAGAGGTCAGAATATGGCTGTAAGAGTTCATAGATGCAGGGCTTTTTTCTGGAAGAGAAAACAGTCAAGACTGAAAGGAAAGAAGAGAGAGTGGACTGTAACCCGCCCAACCCTGGGGTTTTTCAGGCAAGAATATTTAAGATAGTATTCGTCCAGGAGGCTAATTCTGCCCTCAATAAATCACTCCTTTCTAACAGACCCTGGAAGAAAAGATGTAAGCATATAAGAGACAATTACCAGCAAAGTGGGCAGAAAACTTTATCCCTAGCTGTGGCTTAGGAGATCAACCCCAAAATAAAGCCCAATAAGTTGGGTTGGACTGAAAAGGGCTCTCTCTCTCTTTTCTTTCTCTCTTTAATCTTGTTTAACATGAATATTTTCAAATCAAAGCATGATGTGAAGCTTACTCATTCCACTATTCCCAACCTGTAAGCATCAGAATTTCCAATCTTAATTATATGACTAGAGGAAAATTCAAACTGTACCCTGAACCCAAAATGAAACTAGGATTCAGATCATTAGGTTCAATAAATGTTAATTCTCCTATGCATGATATCATAACTGCCTCAAGAGAATTACCTATGGTTGAAAATTGTATAATTGATAAACCATAAATTCATAGAAAATCAAATAGAATATTCAATTCAGCAGTATCTTAGGACTTTAAATTGACATTTCAGGGAAAACATAAAAGCTGTATGCTAATTACCTATGTGTACATCAATGGGAAGAATAAAACATCAATTAAAATGGCAAGAAAAAAAAGAAGAATACTGGAGTGGATTGTCATGCCCTCCTCCAGGGGACATATATATATGATGAGAGAGAGAAATCCACCTTAAGGAAGGAGGGAAGTGTCAGTGCTGTGCTTTGGGAGAGGATACCTGAGCGCTGGTGTTGTGACCTTGAGACTCAGTTATAGAGTTTTCTGCAGCCTGGTAAGGTCTTAAAATAGCAAGAATCATCTCAGAGAGACAGAACTTCAGCATAAGCTTCAGTTTCAAGAACTTAGGACAAGAAGTAAGAGTAGAGGACTAACCAAACTTGAATTTTTAAATTTAATTGACATTTAGAAACAAGCAGGTTTCATTTGTGTCTGGCAAGAATCTGGAGGTAATTTACGGTGGACTCACATCTTCCACTTATGGACAGTGGATGATTGCTTGAGAGGCTAAATGAACTAAAGCTAGGTACAACCCAAGAGGACTATAGAAAATAAATAGGGGGATGTCAAAACTACCTGTGGCTAAAATATAGTATGAGAAAAAATTCATTTTCCACTTTAAGTAGGAAGAATAAAAGGCAGTTAAGGGGATTCCTTGATGGTCTGTGCTTTCACTGCCAGTGGCCTGGGTTCAGTGCCTGGTGAGGAAACTAAGATCCTATAAACTGTGCTGTGTAGCCAAAACAAAACAAAACAAAAGACAGGGCAATTGATAAAACCATTTCAATAGGTCCTCTAGCCAGTGAAAGAAGTTGCTTACCCAGTAAGAGGTACATGTTTAGGGAATTTGAGATGTGGTTAATAAAGCATAAAGGCATGTATAAGACATATGTCACATTGCAAGGAGATGGGATTTTTTTTAAAAACATATTTAATTGAAGTATAGTTGATTTACAGTGTTGTGTTTCTGTACAGCAAAGTGACTCAGCTATACATATACATATACACATTATTTTTCATATTCCTTTCTATTATGGTTTATCACAGGATGTTGAATATAACTCCCTGTGTTATATAGTAGGGCCTTGTTGGTTATACATCCTATAGGTAATAGTTTGCATCTACTAATCCCAAACACCCCATCCTTAAGGAAAATTTATTTTGAAGGAAAGAAGCCTGTAAAAATATTTTTGTGGAGTAATACATAGTGAAGCCTCTGTTATGCCAGCACAACTGAACTTTACCATCAGAATGCTAGGTCTGAGTATTTCTACAAGTATTATTTTTTTGAAAATGGAACTTGGAAGAGTCTGCATCTAATAACCATGCCATTGCAAAAGCAATTTCTCCTGAGAATGTAAAGCAAAAATCCTAGAGGTGAAATATTCTAGGTCAGGGCCAGTGGTCAACACAGAGGACTGCTTTGGACTAGAAGAAAATGCCTTGGAGAAGACATATTCAAGAAGGAGCTGGAGACACAGTTGAAAACAGTCAAGCTTTATGTTTCTGAAAATGCAGCAGGCATTTTGATTGCTTTTGGCTATTCTGGCCCCATTTTATTAAAAATTAAGACTAAAATCCTCTTTCACATGAGCTTACAGTTAAGCAAAAATGCATTTTCGTGGCACAATAACTCTTCCTTCCTTGTTTCATAGCATTTTTGTGCTGGAAGGGGGAAAAGTATCATGCTTCACAAAACCTCAGGTTACGATTATGCATACCATAGATTTTTTTCTACACCTATGTGAGAAAAGTGTGTATTTTGTGTCCTTATGAATTTGGGGATTAACAAATTTCTCAAGATATATTTTTCATGACATCCAATGATCATTTTCTTTTTGGAAGAAAGGAAAGTCTAATTACTGATAAAGTAGATTTACCTAAAGTAAAAAGGAATGGTCCAATTCAGACTACCAAAATTTTCATAAGAGGTTGCATTTCTGAATGATGATGCATGGGGTCCAATGGCCACATCTGAGTGTCTTAGGAGATTCTCTTTTGCTCTAACATGGACTTTTTCTGAGCACACCAATAGCTTTATGAGACTCTGTGCTATATGTGAAGTTGAAGCCATATCTATATAATAAAGCAATGCTTCTTCTGATTTGAACCTACATAAATTAATCCACAGATACCAGAGAAACATTTTTATGTGAAGTGATTCGATGGACCACCGACTTCTTGAAGAGATGACCCTAGAACTAAGAACATGTTGTAGTCAGGGTAGACATCTGTGTGGAATTGCTGCTGAAATATACTCAGGCATTTTAATTAGACACATTACATAAAAAGAGCTTATTTCAGTGTTACATAAAGTTCTATATAATATGAATTGTAGATATTCACCAAAGCCAAATGGTGAGAGGCTGTCAGAAAAAAAAAAAAAAGAAAAGAAAGAGAAAAGAAAGAAGAAAAAAAGAGAGATTGATCTTACTGACATGGGTCCAATAACCTAGAACTGGATCAAATAAATTATGTGATTACTGTCTTCAAGGTCATTTAAGAATTAATGTATATTCACTTAGATTTTCCATTACTGGAAAATTATCTGGTATTCATTACGATATAGTGTCCTGAATATATTAAGTACATTTTTTTTGCTACTAAATCATTTGGCCACTAAATCATTTGCCTAAAGATGCAAAGATAAGCACCACCCCTGTACCTCTCAAATTACCTTTTTTTCCTCTTAAGAAAACAAGACTGTACACCCGTGGTGGATTCATGTTGATGTATGGCAAAACTAATACAATATTGTAAAGTATATGGCACCCCACTCCAGTACTCTTGCCTGGAAAATCCCATGGACGGAGGAGCCTGGAGGCTGCAGTCCATGGGGTCGCTAAGAGTCAGACACGACTGAGCGATTTCACTTTCACTTTTCACTTTCATGCATTGGAGAGGGAAATGGCAACTCATGCCAGTGTTCTTGCCTGGAGAATCCCAGGGATGGCGGAGCCTGGTGGGCTGCCGTCTATGGGGTCACACAGAGTTGGACACGACTGAAGCGACTTAGCAGCAGCAAAATAAATAAATTTAAATTAAAAAAAGAATAAGACTTTAAAAATTAAAAAAGCAAAAATAAACAAATGGGATCTAATTAAAATTAAAAGCTTCTGCACAACAAAGGAAACTATAAGCAAGGTGAAAAGACAGCCTTCTGAATGGGAGAAAATAATAGCAAATGAAGCAACTGACAAACAACTAATCTCAAAAATATACAAGCAGCTTATGCAGCTCAACTCCAAAAACATAAATGACCCAATCAAGAAATGGGCCATGGGGGGCGCCTAAAATGGCGGAGGAATAGGACGGGGAGACTACTTTCTCCCCCACAAACTCATCAAAAGAACATCTCAACGCTGAGTAAAATCTACAGGGCAACTTCTGAATGCTGGCAGAGGACATCAGGCATCCAGAAAAGCAGAATATTGTCTTCAAAAACAGGTAGGAAAAATACAAAAGACGAAAAAAGAAACAAAGGAGGTAGCGAGGGAGCTCCATTCTGGGAAGGGAGTCCTGTTCTGGGAAGAGAATTTTAAAAAGAGAAGTTTCCAAACGCTGGGAAACACTCTCACTGCCGAATCTGTGGCGAGTCTTGGAAGCACATAACAGGGAAGAAAAATAAATGGGTGATTAAGACCAACAGGTTACAAGCCCAACAGTAACTCCCCCAGCGGAGAGGCAGAGCAGACGCCTGCATCTGCCACTAGCAAGTGGGGGCTGGGCAAGGAGGCGCGGTAAACGCGGGCGGCGGTGCTTCTTAAGAATCGGGCCGGAACGCCCGCGCGTAACCAGAGTGAACTAACTCAGGCTAGCACACCAGACTGTGGGACAGTTACCACGCGCAAAGCTCTAACATAGGACACGGCCAGGACCACGAACAGAACAAAGGACGGAACGGAAATAGCTGGCTTCAGACCAGCCCCTGCCGGCGACAGGCAGCCAGAGCCGTAAGGGCTGGAACGTGGCAATCGCAGCCCCGGAGGGACTTTGCTGATCAAACTGCAAGCAGGCTTCTTTGCTGGCTGAGGCTTCTTGGGGTGCTGGACAGTCACAATTTGCCTGACAAAGGGTCCCGGGGTACACCCAGAAAACTGAGCAGCAGGAGAGGGCGATAAGCTGCGTGACTGCGCTCGCCAAACACCTGAGCTGCTTGGTCCTGGGAAGGGCACAAAGCGCGGGCCCAATCGAGTCTGCGACTCCCTGGGCGCCGAGCCTGAGAGGCTTAGACCAGGGAGTTGCCTGCAGCTAGGGCCGGCCTCAGACGGTCCCCGGCGGAGAAACGTAGAGCCTGAGCGTTGTGCGCCGGGTGTAGGGGCAGGCCCAGCGGGGCTGAGACACTGCGAATATACGCCAGAGCTACTTGGTAGCAGCATCCCTCCCTCCCCACAGCGCGACTGACCAAGTGAGCCTAAAAAAGAAAAAAAAAAAAGAGTGACTGCCACCGCCCCTCTGTGTCAGGGCAGAAATAGGACACTGAAGAGGCCAGCAAACAGAGGAAGCTGAACAGAGGGAACCGCCTTGGAAGTGACCCCATGCTGCCTACAACACCAGAGAAAGTCCCAGAAATATCGTTACTATTTTTTCGATGGTTCTCTTTTTTATTATTATTATTATTTTTTTGGTAGATGTTTTTGTTTGATTGTTTTTTCTTCCTACCTTTTTCTTCTCCTTTTTTTTAAAATTTTCAAGTCCTCTATTTCTCTTTTAATTAAAATCTTTATAACCTACTATCACTTTTCAAGAAAAAAAGACCCTATTTTTAAAGCAAATGCCGTATATACGTATATATACAATCTTTTGTTTGTTTTTTTGAGAGGCTGTTGGTGTTGGTCGTTAATAATTCCTGTGACTTTTTTTTCTTCTTGTTCTTCTTCTTTTCTTTAATATTGTATTTTTGAAAATCCAACCCCGACTCTAAATTTTTAATCTTTGCATTTTGGTATTTATTGTCAATTTTTTACATTTAAAAACCCAATCTTCATTACCCAATTTTACCTGCGAGTGAGATTACTGGCTTGACCACTCCCTCCTCTTCTGGACTCTTCTTTCTCCCCAGCAGGTTGTCTCTCTCTCCTCCCTCTCCCCTCTCTTATCTACCCAACCCTGTGAATCCCAGTGTGTTCCAGGTGATGAAGAACACTTAGAGAACTGGTTACTGGGTGGATCTGTCTCTCCCCCTTTTCATTTCCCTCATTTATCCTCCTGGCCACCTCTGACTACCTCCTCCCTCTCCTCTTCCCTGTATAACTCAGTGATCATCTCTGAGCNTTAGTGTGTACCATAACACAGATAAAACTTGACGATGAAGTTGGGGGTGAGTGGGACTGCAGCTCGTTTGTTATTTTCTTTGAGAGGGAATGTAATTTTTGGTTTTAGAGATATGGAGTCTGGCGAGTTCTCTGGCAGTCCAGTGGTTAAGACACGCTGCACCTTCACTGCCAAGGGCATGGGTTCAACCCTGGTCAGGGAGCTAAGCATGGTCCAAAAAAAACAGGCATGAATTTTGGATTTTAGTTTCTGGTGTGCTACTCCCTTGCTCTTGGGCCAGCTCCCTAGTCTCTGTGCCTCAGTATTCACAGCTATAAAATGAGACTAATAATCATGTTTAATTTCTATAAGGTAAATATTAGGATTAAATAAGTTAACGTATGTGAAGCTCCTTGTTCCTGCACCCAGCACACTGTCAGGCGTCCATGGTGTTAGCTGCTATAATAGCTGTACCACATTTAATCCCACGGAATCCTTTGCCATAAGTCTTATCTTATGATGAGAAAACAGCTTCGTGGAATTCAAGGGCTCTGAATAAAGCCCTGACTTTGTCTTGTGGCTGCAGGGCCTGAAGGTTTAAGCCCAAAGGCATCCCACACTGTGCAGTGGAGAAGAGACCTACCCCACCCCCTGAGCTGGTCTTTCCTGAATTCTCTCCCTGCGTGCCATTCCCATGGCCCTGGACCTTTTCCCTCTTGTCCTTATGTGGCTCCCCGTTCCTTTTCCTGTTTTTCATTCACATACCATCAGCCCCACAAGCAGCCTTCCATTCAGGCATCCTGAGCCATGGCAGCATGGTCTCCTATCACTTTTCCATCTCTAGTCCCCAGTCTCACCCCTGTCTTTTAATGAGCTAGCCCAGACTCTGGGCCTGGGTTCAAATCCCCACTCCCCTGCTTACTAGCTGTGTGGCCTCGGGCATGTTCCCTCAGTTTACTCACAGGCAAAATAGAGATAGCAGTAGTATCAGAGTGGTATTGCAAGGCTGAAATGAGTTAATACATGTAAGGTTCTGAGAACAGAGCTTGGCCCACGGTAAATGCTATGTAAGTGGCGGATGTTGTTGTTATTGTTGCTCTGGTGGCTATACATAGAATAGAGTTTAATATCTGATGTTTTGCCGAACCCAGGAGGAAGAAAATAGAGATCCCAGTGCAGTTACCAGTTCCCCAACCCCAGAGGACTTTCCACAGCCTGACACTGCAGTCAGAGTGTGAGTCACTTCACAACACCAGCCTCAGCTTTTCCAGCCACAGCTGAGCCAGGAAGGCAGGCTGGGAATGCTGGAGTTATCATCCGTTGGGGGCGGGGGTCCTATTGCTAGCTGAGCCAGGATGAGTCCAGACCCTGGGACTCCATCTCTACCACTGTCCTCTCAAAGCAGTCAGGAGAGACTTCTGAGAGAGGGGAGGGGGCAGGGGAGAGGTGTGTGTGGTGGTCACAGGGAGGTCACAGGGAGCTGGAATTGGCCTTGAACTTGGCTACGGTGAAAATAGTGGGGGCTGTGGGCTGGTCACTCTCCATGGTCACTGGCTCCCAAGGTCACTGAGGCAGGGCTTGCCCAGGCTGAGGAAGTATTAACTCAAGAAAGGAGGCTTTTGGCTCCATTGTATGCAGGGTGCCAGTGGCAGAGGGAGGAAGCAGGCCAGGAAAAGAGGCAGAGTAGGGAGAGAGAGAGAGAGGCCTGACTGTGCTAATTAATTCCATGGTCATTTGTCGAATGCCTCTCAGATGCTAGCCTGTGCCGGGGAGTTCCAACCTCTGGGAATCCCCAGTCCAGCAGAGGAGGCAGGTGATCCTCACAAGGCGATTGTGCATCTGGGGAGGTGGATTTGAGACTGAGGAGCAACTTTCGTGAGTGCTCGGGGGGCCGAGGAGGGGGTTTCACCAGGCTAGCGGCCCAGGCAGGCTTCTGGGAGGGGAGCATTAAGGTGGCCTTTTTAAAGGCTATAATTTCCAAATCCTTTTCCAGGGGAGCCAGCAGAATTAGTGTCCACTTGAAGTGATCTCCAGTGTTACTCTTGGTTTTATGTTATGAAAGCTGGTATGGCCTCTTGGGGTCACGTTTGATCTTGTTTGTTTGTTCACTGGTCTCAGCTGCGTTGTGGGCAGCACACAGTGTGGGAGTGCTCTAGGGGCCTGGGAGGGGCCTGCATGTGACCCTGACCTCCAGGGCCCTCGGCTGGGGAGGAGGGCAGCTGTGGGACTGATGTGAAGGGGGGACCAGGGGAGGTGGGGGGTGACACAGACAGGGAGACAGCAAGACAGGCAAGTCTGGCCAGTCTCCATGGGGTCCAGATTGGGGTCCTGGTAAAGGTTTAACAACCAACTGTCAGCAGTGGCGAGTTGAGGGAGAGGAAGGCCCAATATGTGGCCTTTGCCATGGTATAAACATTCCCACCATAACCGGTTTCAAGCTACTGACTTACCACTGAAGGTGGAATTGGTTAATTCCATGATCGTTTGTTGAAGGCCTCCCACGTGTTGCATTACTGGCTCTTGCCAGCCAGTACAAGCCAGGCCCAGCATATGGCTGACTTAGAATCTCCTCTGGCACCCCCCGAGGAGGCCAGAAGTCCCACTATCAGAAGCTCATCCTTCAAATTCAAGTTTGGTTCATGTTAAAAAGGGGAGCTGGGGGAAAAGGATATCACCAGTTCTGTTAGTGAGTTTGAGCTTGTGCTGCTGCTGCTGCTGCTCACAACAAGGGACAAGGGAATAGAAACTTTATTCAGAAAGCCAACAGACCAACAAGATGGTCAACTCGTATCCCAAAGAACCATCTTTCCTGAGTTAGAATTCAGGCTTTTTTTACACCCAACGGGGAGGGGGTGTGACTGGATGTTGCAGACATCTGGGTGTCAGCCAGACCCCGGGGGAACAGGGTAATCCTTTGTTCTTGCAATTATCCTCATGGGATTGCTCAGATGTTCCTGTAAACCTTCCAACAAGACACATGTTACTTTCTGTTCCATAACTTTTTGTCTCTATATGAATGAAAAGTCTCTATATGAATGAAAAGACTTTAAATGGTCAAGCCTGAGGGACAGTTAGGAGTGGGGTAACAGAGACGTGAAGGGCAGTCAGAAGGAGGCCCATGGCTCAGTGCAGCCTCTGATGATCCGCTTTGCACAAGTAGTTCCCTTTCAGTGAGTCTCCATTTCCCCACCTGTAAGCTGGAGGAGGTAGACACCGTGCAGTCTCACTCCCCAAGTCTGAGATTCAGAGGGCATGCTAGGGCCACAGGAAATGACCCTATTGCCACCATGTCAAATTACCACAAATTCAGTGGCTTAAAATAGCACAGATGTATGATCTTAAAGTTCTAGAGGTCAGAAGTCTTAAAATGGGTCATCAGGACCATGTTCCTTCCAGAGGCTCGGGGAGGATTTGTTCCCTGCCTCTTCTAGCCTTTAGAGGCTACCTGCACCCACTGTCTTGCAACCCCATCCCTCTGACCTGTTTCCATAGTCACATTCCCTTCTCTGCTTCGGACACTCCTGTGCTTAATAAAGTAACTCAGTCGTGTCTGACTCTTTGTGACCCTATGGACTGTAGCCCGCCAGGCTCCTCTGTCCATGGGGATTCTCCAGGCAAGATTACTAGAGGGGGTTGCCATGCCCTCCTCCAGGGGATCTGCCCGACCCAGGAAGACCCTGCCTCCCCTATAAAGGACCCTTGTGGTTACAGTGGCCTCACCTGGATAATCTAGGGTATTCTCCCTAGCTCAGGGTTCTTAACCACATGTCATGTCACTCTTACGTATAAGGTAACATATCCACAGGTTTCAGGGATTAGGATATGGATATTTGAGGAGGCCACTCCATTGACCATAGAGAAGCTATGTTTCCCAAGGAGGCTCCATAAAGCCTTCAGGTGATTAACGGTGGAATCTACAAGACAAGACTAGCCAGTGAGGGTGAACCCCGGGCAACCAAGACCTTCTGAGCTCAAATCATCTCTCTCTCAAGTGGCCCCTTTTGATAACTGCTAAACAGGGCAGAAGTGAGGCTTAGAATGAGATGGGGCTAGGACGGCAGTACTGTTGCTGAAGATGAAGCCCTTGGATCCAGATGCAGTTCAGCCAGTGCCTTCCTGTGTAACTGTGCTGAAGTTACTTTGCTCCTGGGTTAAGCGGAGCTGGTGGGTCCTTCCTGGTTTGCCTTATAGGACTGCCACAGTTGATAAGAAGGTGCCTGGCCAGTTGTCATGTGAGCACAGGAATGCTTATTGCTGTTGTCATCTTTGTTGGTATTATTGATGAAGGGATGGGAGGGATTGTGGCCCCAGAGGTTAAGAGAATGTGGAAAGAGTCCCAAGGTGAAATATCAGGAGACTTGTGGCCCCCAGAGAAAAAGAATGGAGCGTTCCAGGTAAAGGGAGCATTGTACAGGTGATCTGGTCCAGCTGGGGCATGCTGACCCTGAACTCTGGCTTTGATCAAAACAATCATCAGACTTGGTTGTTTATTAAAGCAAAAGACAGGGACTTTGAGAAGCCAGATTAGGATCAAGGTCAGTGCTGACAGACTGGAAGAGCTGTTATTTAATTAGTGGTAACTCCTGACTGGGCTTCCCTGGTGGCTCAGTGGTAAAGAATTTGCCTGCCAATGCAGAAGACGCAAATTCGATCCCTGGGTCAGGAAGATCCCTTGGAAAAGGAAATGGCAACCCACTCCAGTATTCTTGCCTAGAAAATCCCATGGACAAAGGAGCTTGGTGGACTGCAGTACACGGGGCCGCAAAAAGAGTTGGGCATGACTTAGCGACTAAATAACTTCCTGACTGAAAACCCTAATTAGGCCCACGTACAGAAGGGCAGTCCCTCCTCCCAAACCCAGCAACTCAGACTCACAAACCAGCCATGTGCTGGAGGATGTCATGACTACTGCCCAGGAAAGTCAGGGGCTCACACACAGGAACCCCAGATGCACAGGAAGGGAGTGGAGGACCAGGAATGAAGGCACAGAGCCAAGTTCTCAAGTCCAGTCAGGAGCAGAGCCCAGCCCTAGTTAAAGCCACCTAGGCTGAGGCCTTGGGGTGGGGATAGGGTGTTTATGTTTCCCCAATCTCTGGCCCAGAAGCCAGTTGACAGAAGCCCAAGGGTGGGGCAGAGGCTCAAGGAGTAGGAGGACTCCTGGGAGAGGTTCAGCCTCCGCAGAATGAGTATTTCCATCACTGGGTCACAGTGTCATGGATACTGGAAGAGTCAGCTGAGGACCTGAATCAACATTTCTTTCAAAATTCTACCTGGAAGAAAGAAAAACAGACAAAATTTCTACCAGAAAGGACTGAGAACAATATTTCCAATATATCTGCAAAAAGCTAAAATCTTAGTATAGAAAGCCTCTTGTAAAATGAGAATCCCACCCATTAAAACAATAAATCATGCACAGAAGAAATACAGACTGGCACTGAACATATTAAAAAGTTAAACTTCATTTACAACCATAGCATAAGAAATAGGGAATCTGCTGGTGATCTGGTGGTTAGGACTCAGCGCTCTCACTGCTGGACGCCCAGGTTTGATCCCTGGTCAGGGAACTAAGCTTTCCCAAGCCATGCAATACAGTTCCTCCTCCCCTGAAAGAATAAAAACTAAAATGTAGAGGTACAAGGTGGAGTTGATTTGTATTTCGGGGTTTGTGGCCCATTACCATTACCAGCCTACAGGCCTTATTCTGGTGACTGCACATGGGTGCCTGTTTAGCCAACAAATTCTTTTTTATCTCCTTCCTCTCTCCATTGGTGAACAATTTAATGTGTTGAACATGAAGTTTCTCTCCTTGTAGAACACAGAACAGGACTGAGCATAATCCTTGGTTCATGACAGGGTTTTTTCCACTGGTTCATATGAGGCTTTCTTTTAAAAATTATGTTTAATAGTACAACTAAAACCTGGGAAACTGCTGTCCGGGGGAACTTGACCTTGAACAGTGACCTCTCCATCCCGTGTCGCTGGCTTCTCCTACCCAGGCAGCCACCATCGTGAGTCCTCTGCCTGTCTCTTACCTGCCTTTCACCTCTTTATACTCCTTCATAGCATATGTTTGTATACTTCGTGAGGTGGTTTTATATATATATTTCATTTGTATTAATTTTATTAAAAGAGTATTGTGTCTGTATTTTTATCACATGTGGATTTTAGTGGGACCTGAGGACATTAGTGTGGAGGTAGAGATACCCCGGGGTGGTGGTGGGGCTGCAAGGAAGGGGTCTGCGATGTCTCTTACACTTCAGTCTTAGGAGATCGAGTAGCTGGTGGTGGGTGTTCAGTTAGATGGCGGAGAAGAGGCTGATTTGGACGGTGGTGAGCTCACTTCTGGGCAAAGCAGTAGTTTAAGCGAATGTCTGCTGAGTGCCTCCTATGTCCTGGGCATTCTTCGTAGAGCTTGCAATGCTCTGCCTGAATGATCATGTTTAAGCCTCAGGAGAACCCCATGAAATGGGCACAATTATTAATATCATTTTAAAGACGGGAAAACTGAGGAATTAGTAGGTTTGTAGGTTCTGAGTCTATCAACATGATGGTTCATATCTTTCTGCTGCAAACCTAGGAGGGGATAAAATATTTTTAACATATTGAATATTTCCAAATGAAATTATTGACATAAAACTAAATATTTATACATAAAATGTTTAAAAACTAAACTTACTTTTAACTGAAGGGTAATTGCTTTACAGTGTTGTGTTGGTTTCTGCCAGACATGAACATGAATCAGCCACAGGCATACCTAGATCCCCTCCCTCTTTAACTTCCCTCCCACCTCCTTCCCCACTGCATCCCTCTAGGTTGTTACAAAGCCCCGGTTTGAGTTCTCTGAGTCATACAGCAAATTCCCATTGGCTGTCATTTTGCATATGGTAACTCTCTCCATATATCCCATATACCCCCTGCCCTCCTTTTTCCTCCACCCCCGCAGTGTCCATCAGTCTGCTCTCTATGTCTCTGTCTCCACATTGCTCCCTTCAAGTAATTTCATCGGTACCATCTTTCTATGTTCCATATACGTTAGTATATGATATTTGTTCTTCTCTTTCTGACCTGCTTCACTCTGTATAATAGGTTCTGTGTTCATCCACCTCATCAGGACTGACTCAAACATATCCCTTTTTATGGCTGAAGAATATTCCACCGTGGAGTTCCCTGGTGGCTTAGTGGTAAAGAGTCTGCCTGCAATGCAGGAGATGCAGGAGCCCCAGGAGATGCGGGTTTGACCCAGGGTGGGGAAGATCCATCAGAGGAGGGCATGGCAACCACTCCAGTAATCTTGCCTGGAAAATCCCCTGGACAGAGGAACCTGGCAGGCTACATTCCATAGAGTCCCAAAGAGTCAGACAGTATGCACACATGCAATATTCCATTGTGTATATGTACTGCAGCTTCTTTATCCTTTCATCTGTTGATAGACATCTAGGTTTCTTCCATGTCCTAGCTATTCTAAATAGTGCTGCAGTGAACATTGGGGTATATGTGTCTTTTTCAGTTTTGGTTTCCTCAGGGTATATGCCTAGAAGTGCAATTGCTGAGTCATATAGTGGTTTTATTCCTAATTTTTTAAGGAATCTCCAACTGTCTTCCATAGTGGCTGTATCAATTTGCATTCCTACCAATAGTTCAAGAGAGTTCCCTTTTCTCCACACCCTCTCCAGCATTTTCTGTTTGTAGGTTATTTGATGATGGCCATTCTGACTGGTGTGAGGTAATATATCATTATAGGTTTGATTTGCATTTCTCTGATAATGAGGAATGTTGAGCATCTTTTCATGTATTTATTAGCTATCTTATGTCTTTGGAAAAATATCTGTTTAGATCTTTTTCCCACTTTTTGACTAGGTTATTTGTTTTTCTGGTATTGACTTGTATGAGCTGCTTGTATATTTTGGAAATTAATCCTTTGTTACTTGTTTCATTTGCTATTACTTTCTCCCATTCTGAGGGTTGTCTTTTCACCTTTATAGTTTCCTTTGCTATGCAAAAGCTTTTAGTTTAATTATGTCCCACTTGTTTATTTTTGTTTTTATATCCATTACACTAGGAGGTGAGTCATAGGAGGATCTTTCTGTGACTTACATCATAGAGGGTTCTGACTATGTTTTCTTCTAAGAGTTTTACAGTTTCTTGTCTTACAATTAGGTCTTTAATACATTCTGTGTATGGTGTTAGGAAGTGTTTTAATTTCATTCCTTTACATGTAGCTGTCCAGTTTTTCCAGCACCACTTATCGAAGAGACTGTCTTTACCCCATTGTATATTCTTGCCTCCTTTTTCAAAAGTATGGTAGCTATAGGTGTGTGGGTTTATCTCTGTGTTTTCTATCTTGCTCTATTGGTCTATATTTCTGTTTTTGTAGAAGTGCCATACTGTCTTGATGATTGTAGCTTTGTAGTATAGTCTGTAGTCGGGATGGTTGTTTCCTCTGGCTCCGGCTACATTTTGCGTGGTTCTATATATTCTTTTCCAGTGATCAGGTCCTCCTGCCTGCTCTCAGCTGTTCTGCAAGATCTTCTATGTCTGAAGGTGTATTCCTGATGAATCTGTGGAGAGAGATGTACTCCATGTCTACCTACTCCTCCACCATCTTGTTCTCCCAAAAATACTTTTAAAATAACCAAAGCAAGGGAAATCCTCAAGTGACAGAAGTAAAGAAAGCTCACAGCCAGAGTGGACACATTAGCTAAATAGAGAAGAAGCAAGCCTACTGAAGAGAAGTTCTCATTTTTTTTTTTTTTTTAAAGGAACTTCCCTGGTGGTCTAGCAGTTAAGACTCAATGCTTCCACTGCAGGGGTGTGAGTTTAGTCCCTGATTAGGGAATTAAGATCTTACAAGCTGCGTAGCATGGACATTAAATTAAAAAAAAAAATTACACACCTCACAAAGAAGATTAATTTTAAGCCACACATGAGGAATGGTATACAGACTCAATATAATAGGAGAATTGGTGTGTGCTGAGTTGCTTCAGTCGTGTCCAACTCTGTGCAACACTATAGACTGCAAGCTGCCAGGCTGGCAGAAGATAGGATTAGTGAAATAGAAGATAGAATGGTAGAAATAAATGAGTCAGAAAGGATGCAGGATGCAGGATGCTTGGGACTGATGCATGGGGATAATCCAGAAGAAGGTGTGGGGCGGGAGGGGGGGAGGTGGGGGTCGGGATTGGGAGTTCATGTACACTCATGGCTGATTCATGTCAATGTATAGCAAAATGAATACAGTATTGTAAAGCAAAACAAACTGAAAAATAAAAATTAATTAAAAAAAAATAAAAAAAAATAAAATGAATATCCAGACAACTAAGATGACATTCTTGGATATCTTAGCAATGCCATATTGTAATAAAAGTTCCTAAACACTTGCTCTCAAATAACCTATTAATCTTGATATGAACTGTATTAGTTTTCAGTCTTCCACTAACCTGCAGACCAGACTTTTAAGAAGCAGTGTTTTAGACAATTTTTGGATGTGGGGAATAGGATTTTTTTTGTGGAGTTCTTGTATAATTATAGGGTGGAAGCTAGAGGAAATCGTCTCACATCTTATGCTGCTGCCGCTAAGTCACTTCAGTCGTGTCTGACTCTGTGTGACCCCATAGACGGCAGCCCACCAGACTCCCCCATCCCTAGGATTTTCCAGGCAAGAACACTGGAGTGGGTTGCCATTTCCTTCTCCAATGCATGAAAGTGAAAAGTCAAAGTGAAGTCACATCTTATAGCACATAATTATTCAGATTTTATATTAAGGAATGGATTTTTGATCACTGTGGCATAGCTAAAGAATATTTATCTGACATTTTTAGGAATAGAATGCTATTTAGCTAACTGTTATGTGTCAAAAAAATTAAACATCCTCTTTTATAGCTTAATTTTATGAACTAATTTGTATAACAGTACATTGTGGCTAATAGCTTGGAAAAACTAAATTAAAATTAAAATAGAAGGAAAAACATTTGAGGAAGAAAGGATGATCTTGTTATCACGATCCTAGTTAGCAAGGATAATACTAGTTTCGCATCCCATCAGCATGAATAGAGAGTGTCCATAACCATACCACACTAGGGTTCTCATCCTTTCTAAAAGCTTGTTCTGGTTTTATATTACTTCAAATTTGCTGCATTTCTTACACAATTCTCTCATTACTTATAAATTTATGTTTTAAGCTTATCATCAACTTAAACAGCTTTAAAACATGATTGATATTCAGAATGGTATCTAGTACACAAGATAACAAAATATTTTTTTGAGGCTCAGGAAGTTAACCATTCATTTCTTTCTATAAATTTATCATCTGAAAAATTATTGAGTCAAAGCTATTTAATCTTGCTTTCTTTTGAACTTATTCATTCCCACCCTACATAAAATTTATTAAGGGGTTGTGCTCTTAAAAACTGGTAGATTTAGGATAACTAATTTGTATACAGAAAGTGAAAGTGAAAGTGAAAGTGAAGTCGTGTCCGACTCTTTGCCACCCGTGGACTGTAGCCAACCAAGCTCCTCCATCCATGGGATTCTCCAGGCAAGAATACTGGGGTGGGTTGCCATTTCCTTCTCCAGGGGATCTTCCCGGCCCAGGGATCGAATTAATTCAAAATAGTAAATATTTAAAAGTTCTACCTAAAGAAGACTATAATACTGTATTTAACTAAATGATAATTTACTTGTAAAAATACACACATGGCCCTACCTTTGGGCAAGTTCAAGTTGTAGGACAACCAAATTAAAGAGAATACTGCAAACCTGGAGTACATATTTTCTAGCAGAGGATGAGATGGCTGGATGGCATCACTGACTCGATGGACGCGAGTCTGAGTGAACTCTGGGAGTTGGTGATGGACAGGGAGGCTTGGCGTGCTGTGATTCATGGGGTGGCAAAGAGTTGGACACGACTGAGTGACTGAACTGAACTGAACTGAATTGAACTGAATGCATTCTAAAAATGTATAGGCATTTGATTTTGAAATGAAATATATTTCACTAAATTGTTATAATTCTTCTCAGTACCAATATAGTTATATAATATGTGTTAAATATACACATGTGGCTATGTGTGTATATATAGTGATTATTATACTAAATAAATCTTTTATCCTTGTATATTTACCATACTTCTGGTAGAACCTGTATAAAGCTTTAGTGGAATAATTCATGTAAAAATTCTACTTTTTCTAAAATCACTTACACTGATCATTTTATTAAAAAAAAATTATTGGAGTACAGGTGATTTTCAATGTTGAGTTAATTTCAGGTGTACAAAGTGAATCAGTACACCCGATTCACTCTTTTCTAGATTCTTTCCCCATACAGACCATTATAGAGTACTGAGTAGAGTTGCTTGTGTCATACAGTAAGTTCTTGTTAGTTATCTATTTTAGACATAGTAGTGTGTATGTGTCAATACCAATCTCCCAGTTTATCACTTCTTGCTTGCCTCCTGATAATCATGTTTGTTTTATACATCTGTAGAAATTTTCTATATTCTATTTCTGTTTTATAGATAAGTTCCTTCATGCCCCCTTTTCAGGTTCCACATATAAGCACTGCCATGTGATATTTGTCTTTCTCTCTCTGACTTACTTCACTCAGTATAAGAATCTCTAGGTCCATTCATGTTGCTGCAAGTAGGATCATTTCATTGTTTTTTATGGCTGAATAATGTTTCATTGTAAATATGTGCATGTGTGCATGCTTCAGTTGTGTCCGACTCTTTGTGACCCTATGGACCCTAGCCTGCTAGGCTCCTCTGTCCATGGAGTTTTCCAGGGAACAATATTGGAATGGGTTGCCATGCCCTTCTTTAAGGGATCTTCCCAGCATCTTTGTCCATTCCTCTGTTGATGGACATTTATGTTGCTTCCACTTCTTGGCTATTGAAAGTAGTGCTGCAGTGAATTTGGGGTGCATGTACATTTCCAAATTATGGTTTTGTCTGGGTATAATGCCAAGGTATGGGATTGCTGGATCATTTTTTAGGTATATTTTTGCTTTTTTAAGAACCCCCATACTGTTGTCTGTTGCCAACAAAGGTCCGTCTAGTCAAAGCTATGGTTTTTCCAGTAGTTATGTATGGATGTGAGAGTTGGACTATAAAGAAAGTTGAGTGCTGAAGAATTGATGCTTTTGAACTGTGGTATTGGAGAAGACTCTTGAGAGTCCCTTGGACTGCAAGGCCATCCTAAAGGAAATCATCCTGCATATTCATTGGAAGGACTTGATGCTGAAACTCCAATACTTTGGCCACCTGATGAGAAAAGCTGACTCATTTGAAAAGATCATGAAGCTGGGAAAGATTGAAGGCAGAAGGAGAAGGGGTTGACAGAGGATGAGATGGTTGGATGGCATCACCGACTCAATGAACATGAGTTTGAGCAAGCTCTGGGAGTTGGTGATGGACAAGGAAGCCTGGAGTGCTGCAGTCTTTGAGGTTACAAAGAGACACGACTGACCTACTGCACTGAACTGAACTGATGATACTGTTCTCCATAGTGGTTGTGTCAGTTTACATTCTGACTAATACTGCAGGAGGTTTACCTTTTCTCCACACCCTTTCCAGCATTTATTTTTTTGTAGACTTTTTGATGATGGTCATTCTGACCAATGTGAGGTGATACCGCATTGTGGTTTTGATTTGCATTTCTCTTATTATTAGTGATTTTGAACATATTTTCATGTGTTTTGGGATATCTGTATGTCTTCTTTGGGGAAATATGTATTTAGATCTTCCACCCATTGTTTGATTGGGTTGTTTGTTTTTTTTGATAAGGAGCTGCATAAGCTGCTTCAATATTTTGGAGATAATTCCCTTGTTGGTTGCTTCATTTGAAAATATTTTCTCCCATTCTGTGGGTTTTCTTTCTGTTTTCTTTCTGATTTCCTTTGCTGTGTAAAAGTTTTTAAGTTTAATTAGGTCCCATTTATTTATTTTTGTTTTTATTTTCATTACTCTAGGAGATGGGTTGAAAAAAATCATGTTGCAATTTATGTCGGAGATTTTTCTGCCTATATTTTCTTCTAGGAGTTTTATAGTATTTGGCTTTACATTTAGGTTTTTAATCTTTTTGAATTTATTTCTTGTGTATGGTGTTAAAGAATGTTCTAATTTTATTTTTTTACATGTAGCTGTCTAATTTTCCCAGGACTATTTATTGAAGAGACTGTCTTTTCTCTATTGTCTATCCTTGATTCCATTGTTAAGGTTAGGTGACCATAGTGCAAGGATTTGTTTCTGGACTTCCTATCCTGTTGCATTGATATATCTTTCTAGTTTTGTGCCAATACCATATAGTTTTGATTACTCTAGCTTTGTAGTAATGCTCAAAATTCTCCAAGCCAGGCTTCATCAGTACGTGAACCGTGAACTTCCAGATGTTCAAGCTGGTTTTAGAGAAGGCAGAGGAACCAGAGATCAAATTGCCAACATCCGCTGGATCATGGAAAAAGCAAGAGAGTTCCAGAAAAACATCTATTTCTGCTTTCTTGATTATGCCAGAGCCTTTGACAGTGTGGATCACAGCAAACTGTGGAAAATTCTTCAAGAGATGGGAATACCAGACCACCTGACCTGCCTCCTGAGAAACCTATACGCAGGTCAGGAAGCAACAGTTAGAACTGGACATTAAACAACAGACTGTATCCAAATAGGAAAAGGAGTACGTCAAGGCTGTATATTTTCACCCTGCTTATTTAAATTCTATGCAGAGTACACCATGAGAAACACTGGGCTGGAAGAACCACAAGCTGGAATCAAGATTGCTAGGAGAAATATCACTAACCTCAGATATGCAGATGACACCACCCTTATGGCAGAAAATGAAGAGGAACTAAAAAGCCTCTTGATGAAAGTGAAAGAGGACAGTTAAAAAGTTGGCTTAAAGCTCAACATTCAGAAAACGAAGATCACGGCATCCTGTCCCATCACTTCATGGCAAATAGATGGGGAAACAGTTGAAACAGTGTCAGACTTTATTTTTCGGGGCTCCAAAATCACTGCACATGGTGATGGCAGCCATGAAATTAAAAGACACTTACTCCTTGGAAGAAAAGTTATGACCAACCTAGATAGCATATTCAAAAGCAGAGACATGACTTTGCCAACAAAGGTCCGTCTAGTCAAGGCTATGGTTTCTCCAGTGGTCATGTATGGATGTGAGAGTTGGACTGTGAAGAAAGCTGAGCGCCGAAGAATTGATGCTTTTGAACTGTGGTGTTGGAGAAGACTCTTGAGAGTCCCTTGACTGCAAGGAGATCCAGCCAGTCTATTCTAAAGGAAATCAGTCCTGGGTGTTCTTTGGAAGGAATGATGCTGAAGCTGAAACTCATACTTTGGCCACCTCATGCGAAGAATTGAGTCACTGTAAAAGACTGATCCTGGGAGGGATTGGGGGCAGGAGGAGAAGGGGATGACAGAGGATGAAGTGGCTGGATGGCATCACCGACTCAATGGATGTGAGTTTGAGTGAACTCTGGGAGTTGGTGATAGACAGGGAGGCCTGGTCTGCTGCAGTTCATGGGGTTGCAAAGAGTCAGACATGACTGATCAACTGAACTGGACTGAACTGAATATAGTCTGAACCCGGAAGCCTGATTCCTCCAGCCCTTTTTCTTTCTCAAGATTGCTCTGGCTATTCTTGGTCATCTGTGTTTCTGTACAAATTGTAAAAATGTTCTATATCTGTGAGAAATGCCATTGGTAATTTGATCGGATTTCTTTGAATATGTCAATTGCTTTGAATAAGTATAGCCATTTTCATAAAAGTATGGTACATGTCACGAATTTGCATGTTATCCTTGCATAGGGGCTATACTAATCTTCTCTGTACCATTTCAGTTTTAGTACATTTGCTGCTGAAGGGAGCACTTGATCTTCATTTTAATTGTGTACATTTTCTCCCAGCATTTAAGACACTCTATATTGTACATACAATATTCATGTCTATTGATGCAATTAAAAGGTGAAATAAAAGAAATTCTGATGATAAATTTAAACTGTTTTCATTATTTAAATTTTCTTCCTTGCAGAGAAAACAGCATCTTTCCTTTTACAGAAAAGTTTCTTAAAGTTAGTGTTGTGAAGTGAAGTGAAGTGAAGTCGCTTAGTCGAGTCTGACTCTTTGCGACCCCGCGGACTGTAGCCTACCAGGCTTCTCCGTCCATGGGATTCTCCAGGCAAGAATACTGGAGTGGGTTGCCATTTCTTTCTCCAGGGGATCTTCCCAACCCAGGGATCGAACCCAGGTCTCCCACATTGGAGGCAGCACTTTAACCTCTGAGCCACCAGGGAAGTAGTACTACTTCCTGGTTAATCCTGATTGCTCTGTAGCTTCAAGCAATCCCAATGAAACTTTTCTCACTGAAGTCATTACGGATTCCAGTTCTTAATTTATTTTAATAGCTTGTGTTTAATTTCTATTTCTATTTCTCCCTTGAAAATTCCCTCTTTTTTTGCTTCAGTGACACTGCTTTTACTTAAAACAGTTTTCTTTCAACTGCTTCTACTTTGCAACATTTGAAGATATTCATTGATTGGACCTTCAAGTGATGGTGTTCCATCCACAGCCTCTGTTCTTAGAATGATTTTCTTCCTAAACACTTCTCAGATGTCTCATCTGCTTTCATGAGTTGAAATTTTCTTTAGTAATGAAAGACTAGTCTTTTCTGTAATGATCTAGCTTCCAGTATCTCTGTGTCTTAACTCAATAAAGGTTAAACAAACTGGTCGGCTGGGATCCAGCACTCATTATGGTCAATCAAACGAACTGGTAAATTATACAATCTCTAAGAACAACTTTGAAGACATGACATATATCAATGCTTATCACATTTTCTTATCATGGCATTGCTTAACAACAATGGGAGAGTGGAGTAAATGCTATGTAAAAAGACTGGAATTTCTGTGAATAGTTCTAATCATATCATGGCCTCTGACCTCAATCTCCAGCTCAGATCTTTAGACTTGTGTATTTCTCTGTCTTTTGGAAACCTGTATTTATACTTTTTATTTTTTTAATGAATCTGAAACATATGTCTAATAGAACTCTTATTTTTTCATTCACATTAGAATATCCTCCTTTTATTTCCTGCCTCAGTGAATGGCATTGATACCTATCTAGTTGTTTCAGCTTGAAACATAGGAAACCATACTAGGCATTGCCAAATCTATCTAAAATTAAATTTCACAAAGTCCTTTACTTTGACATACTTTATACATAAAATACAATTTAAAAGTCATTACCACAGTAAACAAGACCTTTCATTACTTTGCTTTAGTTATCTTAGAAAATTATGATACACCATGATACAATTCACAATTTCTGCTGCTGTCAAACTGAGCTATTGTTTCTCTCTTGTTTCTGAAAATTTGTCACATTATGTTTTTGCCTTTGGCAAGAAGACCTAGAACTGTCTTAGCACCATCTTGAACTAACTAATTCCTGTTGGCCTTTCTAGGCTCAATATATGATTTTTTCTGTGTTAAATCTTCCCTGACCTCAAATCCCATAGAATCTAGTGCCTCCCCTGCACACTCAGTTCACCTCCTCTCTAGAATTTTACTCACTTATGTAGTAATTTGTTAATCACAGATATTTATTGAGTATCTACCGTAGAAGTGGTCCTTTTTTTCCTCAGAGAAAAATAGAATGACTTAGGGGTAGATAAGAGAACACTCAATAATCAGTTCAATAGGTAACATAATTATATGCCAGGGCACAAATTTGAATTTTGTGATCAAAAGTAGCTACAGATTTTCTAGTAGTCATGTACAAATGTGAGAGTTGAACCGTAAAGAAGACTGAGTGCTGAGGAATAGATGCTTTCGAATTGTGTTGCTGGAGAATAATCTTGAGAATCCCTTGGACAGCAAGGAGATCAAGCCAGTCAATCCTAAAGGAAATCAACTCTGAATATTCATTGGAAGGACTGTTGCTGAAGCTTAATCTCCAGTACTTTGGCCACCTGATGCAAAGAGCTGACTCATTGGGAAAGGCCTTAATGCTGGGAAAGGCTCAAAGAAAGAGAGTGCTGCACAGAATGAGATGGTTAGATAGTATCACCAATACTCCATGGACATGTATTTGAGCAAATTCTGGAAGATAGTGCAGGGCAGAGGAGCCTGGCATGCTACTATAACATATGGGGTTGTAAAGAGTTGGATGCTCCTTGGTGACTGAACAACAACAAAAAAATGTAATGATCAATAAGCAGCTTCTCTGAGGAGCCAATAGTTGAACTACCCATGCAGATAGAACTACCTTTATAACTAATGCACGGGGATAGTCCAGAGAGATGATGTGGGGGGGGAGGGGGTGGGGGGGGGCGGGGGGGGGAAGGGCCCTTTCGAGGTCCAAGAGGGAAGGTGTGATTTCCCTCGACATGCAGCAGCAGAAAAGGGCCTCNGGGGAGGTGGGGGTCGGGATTGGGAGTTCATGTACACTCGTGGCTGATTCATGTCAATGTATAGCAAAATGAATACAGTATTGTAAAGCAAAACAAACTAAAAAATAAATAAATAAATAAATAAATTTATCTAGAACCCTCAAAAAAAAAAAAAAAGTAATACAGCCCAAGTTTATAAAGCATGAGTGTTCTTGTTATGTTCAAGGAACAAAACGGAGACCAGTGTACCTCCCTGAGTGAGTAACAAAGCAAATGGCTTGAGATTACTCTGATAGGCATAGCAATATTCTGTTGGGCCTTGTTGGTCAAAGTGGGCTTTACTTGAGAGTCGTTAAGCCCTTTGAAGACATGAAATTGCAAGGGTTGGTGAAGGGAGGGGAGGAACAAAATGAAATAATCTGATTTAGTAATTTTGAAAAATTTACTCCAACTTTTTTATAGCAAGCTGAGAGATCCCTAGGAAATTGATTGTGGTGATCTTGGGGGAATAAAAGATCATATTTTTAGTGCATATCATTGTATGTCAGAATGGAGCACATCATAGTGTTCTAAAACTTTCTGTTATTCTGTTAAATCTGTGCCATGAACTTCATGTGGGCAAATGTTGGTGTCCCATAGTACAGTGACTGTGGATAAAAATCTCTTAATAAATACTTGTTAAATGAGTTAGTATATTAAAAATGAGGGAAAGACAAAGAAGGAGTGAAAAGTTGATATGTCTGAAAAGTGTTTTTATAATATATTGTTTTTCATATAAAATTATATACTAATTACAAATGAAAGATAATTTGGAAGAACTGTTAATTTACTTTTCAGAGACAGAGAAAGACAACCTTAAAATTTGCCTATGAAGTGGAAGTTATCCTTGGATAACTTTGGAATTCTGTTCTGGGAGGGATTGTGAATAAGACAGAGTAGAAGGGCTTGCATACAGAAAAAGCTTACCGTAGACTTACTTTCCCCAAATAGTCACTTTTTGTACATATAGCAACTCATGGGTGTGTAAGCAACTTTTTTAAAGAAATATTAAACTATAAACTATAGTTGATTTACAATATTATGTTTGTTTCAGGTATACAGCATAGTGATTTAGTGTTTTTATAAATCATACTCCATTTAAAGTTGTTATAAAATATTGGCTATATTTCCCCATGCTGTATAACAGATCTTTGCATTTTATTTTGTAAGTAAGTTGTTTGTAGCTTTTGGTTCCATCCCCCATTCTTCTCCCCTTGGTAATCACTAGTTTGTTCTCTGTATTTGTGAGGGAACTTTTTTGTTTTGTTACATTCATTCATTTTACTTTTATTGGATTCCACATAAGTGACAACATGCAGTATTTGTCTTTTTCTGTTGACTTATTCCACTAAGCATAATACCTTCCTGGCTCATCTATGTTGTTCTCATGGTAAATTTTCAAAGCAATTATTTTTCTGTTTGTTTTTTCTTTGTTTCTTTTCTTCTTTTTCCTTTTAAAATCTATCCGCTAGTAGGTAGTTCTCTCAAAATGACTTAATTGGTCATTTATATAAGCTTAGGATTGGGTGGTTTGTTTGAGATAAGATCAGAAGATTGAAATCAAAGAAGATTTACTCTTTAAAGATGAGTGTGGACTGAAAATGAAGATGTTCAGTAGAAGAAATCAGTTTAATTAGGAAAGTACATCAGAATGTTTGGTGAGTGGATACACTGAATGGAGAAAATCCCAAACCTACATGTAAGAAATTTGACTGTGTGCTCTTTGAAGGTGTTGAGTGTATCTGTGGATTATTGCATCTTTGACAGTTTGTGGTTTATTCAAGAGCAGCAAAAAGTATTTGTTGCGTTAGACTTGGAGATGAGAAAGGTCTATGAGGGTTCTTGGCCTGATTTGATGTCAGTTTAACAAAAGGACAGTAACTGCAGGAGTAAAAAGAAGTTATAGTTATAGTCTGTTTGAAAGGAAAAATAATACAGAGACAGGGTAAAGCTTAGAGTTTTTGCACTGCTGCTAAAAATTAGAAAAGTGAAGTAGGAAATGATAAGATGAAAAGTTTAATGGAGTAGACATTAGAGGAAATAAAAGATAAAGACATTTTCCAGCCTCTGAACATAAATTATGGACAGTCAAGGGTGAATATCAGTATGTGAAAAGAGAATAAACTTGTTAATTGTTGAAAAGAGTTAGAATGATTTTTAGAATATGTTTCCCCTCTAAATTTGACGTACAATGTTACTTAAATATTCTACATTCTTAGTAAAAAGAAAAATACATGGGTTTTTGACATTTCGTATAGTTATGAGCATTTTGGGGATACAAGCATGACCTTTTTGGTGCACGTTCCTTTATAGATTGTGATTTTTGTTTAAACAAATTGATGGTTTGTGGCTACCCTGAGTCATCAAGTCTATCAGCACCATTTTCCAGCAGCATTTGTTCAATTCATTTGTCTGTGTCAAATTTGGTAATTCTTGAAATATTTCAAAGTTTTTCATTATTATATTGGTTATGGTGATTTTCAGTCAGTAATCTTTATGTACCTGTTTTCTTTGCTTTGGGGTGCCATGAACCATGTTCACATGAGTCTGTAAACTTCGTTAATAAATATTGTGTGTTGTGACTGCTACATGGACCAGCCATTCCCCTTATCTCTCTTTCTGTCCTTGAACCTCTGTATTTCCTGAGATACAAACTTAGGCAAATTAATAATCCTGCAATGGCCTCTAAATGTCCAAGTTATAGAAAGAGTCTTATGTCTCTCACTTAAAGAAGCTAGAACTGATTAAGCTTACTGAGGAGGGCATGTCAAAAAGGGAGATAAGCCTTTTGTGACAAACAGTTACCCATTATTAACGGAAGGGAAATGTGCTACTTCAGTGAACACATGAATGATAAGAAAGAGAATGGCCTTATTGCTGATATGGAGTAAGGTTGAGTGGTCTGGATAGACAATCAAACCAGCCACCACATTCTCTGGTGCTGCTGTTAAGTTGCTTCTGTCGTGTCCGACTCTTTGTGACCCCATGGACTGTAGCTCACTATAGCCCATCAGGCTCCTTGTCCATGGCAAGAATACTGGTGTGGGTTGCCATGCCCTCCTCCAAGGGGTCTTTCCAACTCAGGGATTGAACCCACGTCTCTTCTGTCTCCTGCATTGGCAAGTGAGTTCTTTACCACTACTGCCACCTGGGAAGCCCCACATGCTTGTAGGCAAAGACTAATCCAGAGCAAGGCTCTCACTCTCTTCAGTCCTATAGGCTGAGAGAGGAGAGGAAACAGTAGAAGAAAAATGTGAAGCTAACTGACTTTGGTTCATGAGTTTTAAGGAAAGAACTCGTCTCCATAACAAATGCAAGGTAAGCCAGCAAGTGCTGGTGTAGAAGCTGCAGCAAGTTACTCAGATCTAGTTCAGATCATTATGGAGGTGGCTACACGAAACAATGGCTTTTCATATATTGGAAGAAGATGCCATCCAGGGCTTTAATAAGCTAAAAAGAAGTTGGTGCCTGGTTTGAAAATTTCAAAGGATGGACTGACTTTCTTGTTAAGGGCTAATGCAGCTGGTGACCTAAAGTTGAAATCAGTGCTCATTTATCATTTCCCCAAATCAGGGTCCTTATGAGTTACACTAAATCTACTCTGCTATATCAACGGAACAACAAAGCATGTATTTCAGCACATCTGTTTGCAGCATGGTTTACTGAATATTTTAAGCACGCAGTTGAAGCCTATTGCTCAGAAAAGATTCCTTTCAAAAACTGGTGCTCAGTGACAATGTACCTGGTTACAAAATGTACAACAAGAGTCATGTTTGTTTTTATGCCTACTAAATGCAGTACCCAATCTGCAGCTCAAGAATCAAAGGATCCTTTCAACTTTCAAGCCTTATCACTTGAGAAATACAGTTTGTAAAGCTACATCTTCCAAATATGAATCTGGGCAAAGTAAATAAAACCCTGCAAAGGTAGGACATGGGAAAAGGTAAAAACATGAGCATTAATAGGAGATTAGAAGAAGTTGATTCCAACATTGATGGATGACTTGAAGGGCTTCAGGACTTTAGTGGGGGAAGTGATTTCATCTGTGGTAGGAATAGTGAAAGAAGAGTCTGAAGATGTGATTAAATCACTGCAATCTCATGATCAAACCTTAACAGATGAGTAATTGCTTCTTACGGATGAGCAAAGAAAACTGATTTCTTCAGATGGAAACTACTCCTCATGAAGATGCTGGGAATACTGTTGAAAATAACAACAAAAGATTTAGAGTATTATGTCAGCTTAGTTGATAAACAATGGCAGGGTTTGAGTGAACTGACTAATTGCTATCCAACAGCACTGCCTGCTACCGAGAAGTCGTTTGTGAAAGGGAGTCAATGGATGTGGCAGACTTCATTGTTGTCTTATTTTAGGAAACTGTTGCAGCCACCACAGCCTTCAGCATCACCACTCTGACCAGTCAGCAGCCATCAACATTGAGCCAAGAACCTCCACCAGCAAAAAAGGTTATGGTTTGCTGAAGAAGCTCAGATGGTTAACAGTTTCTAGCAATGAGATGTTTTTTAATGAAGATATTTAAATTAGTATTTTTAAGACAATTCTGTTGCATGACTAATAAATGATAGTATAGGATAAATAGCATTTTTATATACACTAAGCAACCAAAGAATTCTTGCTACTCACTTTATTGCAGTGGTGTGTAACCCAATCAACAATATCTTCAAGGTCTGTCTGAAGTTATAAAAAAATCCAGAAGCCAAAAGGTACAATTCCTCATTCAGTAATATTCAAAGGTATTATTTGACTTCATATCTATTGAAGTTTTATAAAATGAAAGAGTTATTTTTAACTAGTGTTACTAGTATTCATTATTGATTTTCCAGGGAGCAGGTGTCTATTGCAGAAAAATGAGCAGAAGTATTTGAACTAAGCATTTAGCAAGCGAGATGATGATTTCTTTTTTCCCTCGGAAGGCAACTGAAAGATAAAGGATCCAATTCATTATAGAGAGCTTGCACATAGAATTCGAATCACATACCTTTTCAATGAAAGAATTATTCTTATCCATTGTGGGCTTTATTTCTTAATTAAAGGAAAACAATATAATTCAAGTAATTATCATCATTTCTTAACATTTGTTTAAAGAACAAGTCACTTAAGAATCTAATTTATTGGGAAAGACCCCTTAGTGGTATTTGTGCAAATGTGCAAGAAGAATAAAGTTCCTTAGAATAATAACTCCCTCTCCTTCTCACGTTGATTCTCTGGCTTTTTCTCTGTGAAATAAATGCTTCAGTAATTTGACTAGTATCTTAAAATTTCTGATTGATTATTTGCTTAGGGACTGAACCGAAGATTATCTTATATTACATATGAATGAATGTTACTTTTGAAATAATATTCTAAATGTTCTTATGTATATAAATATGTACTTATTTGGTGAGTATAAAAGTATAAGCACATACTTTTGTTCTCATCATCCACAGGCAACTGTTCTTGACATTCGCATAATTTTCCTTCCAAGTATTCACCTGTATATTTACACATAAATGTGAATGCTATTGATTAAACAATGTTGTATCTGCTTTTTAACTAAGTAGTTTCTCCGGTAGACAATTGTTATTTAACAGTCTTTGAAAACATAGTTTTAAGGCTGCAATGCAGTTTGATTGTGACCTGCATAACTCTGCCTCCACTGTTGAACATATTTTCATTGTGTAAATAGTCCTAATCAAATAGCTTTATATATGTACTCCTTGATCTTCTCTATTAGACAAGACTCATTCTTTTATTTGTAAATGCCATAGAAAAGCTCAGACTAGTTTCACTGGAAACTGAAAGCAAGCATCATGTGTTAGAAGGACAGTGTGACAGTTTGTTGGGTTACAAACTCCAAACAGTTGTCGAAAATGGCAAGGCTGGCATGAGGACTCCAGAATGTTTAAGAGCTCTTGACTCAAAAAAATACATTAATCCTCTGAATTTCTTGTTCTTCATAAAGATGTGTATTAACTTTTCTCTTCATTATCTGATCTCTTGGAGTCATTGAATAGAGATATTGTATCTGCTGTGCCCTTCAGTTCAGTTCAGTCGCTCAGTCGTGTCTGACTCTTTGTGACTCCATGAATCGCAGCATGCCAGGCCTCCCTGTCCATCACCAACTCCCGGAGTTCACTAGTCCATCTAGTCGGTGATGCCCCCTTACTATCTTTAATTACTGTAAGAAGCTTGCACAACTTTGTCTCACTTTGACTCCAGGCACAAAATTTCAGGGAGGGTGCTCTTTGAGTCTGCTTGGGTCTGATGCTTATGACTGAACCGCCCACACCTGGAGGGCAGCTTGGAGAGCAGCAGGGTGCTCTGAATAAGCCAGCCTGAGCCAGGTGTCCACCTGTGAATTGAGTTTGTATTACAGCATCGTTGCTTTTGCTTAAGCTAAGTCTATATTGGAGACATAGATCATTTGGAAGGACTCTGTGATGGGTAGTTACACCACCAGAGGATTCCCCACCATTTTGCTATTAGAAACCAGGTCCTTCCTATTAGGGCAAGACATAGCTATGAAAACATGGACGTTATGATTTTTAAATTTGTTGGGTCCAAATTAATTGCCTGGGGAAAGAAGAATGTGGGTGAGATCTTTTGATTGAAATTAGACTTTCTGATAAGCTCAGGTGTGAAATTTAAGACTTAAAATATTGCTAGAGAAGTCAAGAATATAGTGTCTTAAGCATAACTGAAAATAGCTGCAATAAACTGTTGAAATGGTGGTAGTTTGAGTGGTAAGGATGGAGCCCCTCATCCAATCTAGTCCTGGAAGATGCAACGTATACAGAAGGACATCTGAAGTCTCATGCACTGTTTCTCTACATCTCTTGGGATGTGGCCTTTAACTTGAATGAAACCAAATATTTTCTAAACCAGGGATTTTCCCCTGCTCACTAGATCTTAGTAACATAGTACATCAACAAATTTTCTTCACTGCACCCAATGGACCAATTAAAATCTATATGTAACAATGTATTTGGGATAAACAGGTATATCTACACTACTTATGAAGTTAGGGATACATTCTTTTTATTTTTAATTAAAAAAATTTTAAATTAATTTTTATTTTTTTAGTTTGTTTTGCTTTACAATACTGTATTCATTTTGCTACACATCGACATGAATCAGCCACGAGTGTACATGAACTCCCAATCCCGACCCCCACCACCCCCCTTCCGCCCCAAACCCTCTCTCTGGACTATCCCCGTGCATCAGTCCCAAGCATCCTGTATCCTGCATCAAACCTGGACTGGCGATTCATTTCACTTATGATATCACACATGTTACACTGCCACCCTGCCAACCCATCCCACCCTCTCCCTCTCCTACAGAGTCCAAAAGGCTGTTCTATACATCTGTGTCTCTTTTGCTGTCTTGCGTACAGGTTTATCATTACCATCATTCTAAATTCCATATATATGTGTAAGTATACTGTATTGGTGTTTTTCTTTCTGGCTTACTTCACTCTGTATAATCGGCTCCAGCGTCATCCACCTCATTAGAACTGATTCAAATGTATTCTTTTTAATAGCTGAGTAATACTCCATTGTGTATATGTACCACAGCTTTCTTATCCATTCATCTGCTGATGGACATCTAGGTTGCTTCCATGTCCTGGCTATTATAAACAGTGCCGCAATGAACATTGGGGTACACGTGTCTCTTTCAATTCTGGTTTCCTTGGTGTGTATGCCCAGCAGTGGGATCGCTGGATCATAAGGCAGTTCTATTTGCAATTTTTTAAGGAATCTCCACACTGTTCTCCATAGTGGCTGTACTAATTTGCATTCCCACCAACAGTGTAAGAGGGTTCCCTTTTCTCCACACCCTCTCCAGCATTTATTGCTTGTTGACTTTTGGATCGCAGCCATTCTGACTGGTGTGAAATGGTACCTCATTGTGGTTTTGATTTGCATTTCTCTGATAATGAGTGATGTTGAGCATCTTTTCATGTGTTTGTTAGCCATTCGTATGTCTTCTTTGGAGAAATGTCTATTTAGTTCTTTGGCCCATTTTTTGATTGGGTCATTTATTTTTCTGGAGTTGAGCTGCATAAGCTGCTTGTATATTTTTGAGATTAGTTGTTTGTCAGTTGCTTCATTTGCTATTATTTTCTCCCATTCAGAAGGCTGTCTTTTCACCTTGCTTATAGTTTCCTTTGTTGTGCAGAAGCTTTTAATTTTAATTAGATCCCATTTGTTTATTTTTGCTTTTATTTCCAGTATTCTGGGAGGTGGATCATAGAGGATCCTGCTGTGATTTATGTCAGAGAGTGTTTTGCCTATGTTCTCCTCTAGGAGTTTTATAGTTTCTTGTCTTACGTTTAGATCTTTAATCCATTTTGAGTTTATTTTTGTGTATGGTGTTAGAAAGTGATCTAATTTCATTCTTTTACAAGTGGTTGACCAGTTTTCCCAGCACCACTTGTTAAAAAGATTGTCTTTAATCCACTGTATATTCTTGCCTCCTTTGTCGAAGATAAGCTGTCCATAGGTGTGTGGATTTTAATTAAAAATTTTTAAAAATCTTTTGACCATGCTGTGTGGCATGTGAGATCTTTGACCCTTACCAGGAATTGAACCTGTTCCCCTTTCATTGGAAGTGCAGAATCTTAACCACTGGACAATAAGGGAAGTCCCAGGGATACATTCTTTATACCTAACCGTGCCCGCCCATCTTCAGATGTACCCTATGCACTCTGAAGCTAGTAAATCTTAATAAACATTCACTTGTTTTTTTGTCTTTTCAAAAAAACTTTAACTACAATATTGTAAGAATGCTAAGTTGCTTCAGTCATGTCCGACTCTTTGCGACGCTATGTATTGTAGCCCACCAGGTTCCTCTGTCCATGGGATTCTCCAGGCAAGAATACTGGAGTGGGTTGCCATTTCCTTCTCCAGGGGATCTTCCTGACCCAGGGATTGAGCCCAGGTCTCCTGTAATCCATGCAGATTCTTTACCATCTGAGCCACCAGGGAAGCCCAGTTATAGGTTTCATAGATACAAATCTCACCAACTTTTAAACAGTTCTTAATTATTCATTTCCCCCCATATTTTATTTATGGTGAAAACACTGCATCCATAATTATTTGGAAGAGTCCTCTTGGAGAAACTCTGGTTAATTGTGTGTGTCAACTTGATTGGGACACAGACTGTCTAGATATTTGGTCAACCAATATTCTGGATATTTCAATGAGAGGGTTTGAATTTAACATTGAAATCAATAGATTGAGTAAAGCAGATTGCTCTCCCTGAGTGAGCCTTGTCCAGCCAGTTGAAGAAATGAGTATATCAAAAGGCTGACCACCCCCTGACTAAGAGTAAGTTCCTCCTGTCTGATTGATTTCACGTTGTGACATGGGTTTTTTTTTTTTTTTCTCCTGCTTTTGGATATACTGCCAAATTGAAATTTCAACTCTTACTGGATATTGAACCTGCCAGCCTTTGGAATAGAGCTACATCATAAGCTTTCTTGGTTCTCAGGTTTCGACTGGTACTACCCATTGGCTCTCTTTGGATTCTGTTTCTCTCTGTCTCTATCTGGAGAACATAAGACAAATTTTGGTACTGAGAATGGTTTTAGAGGAACAGAATTTTGAGGTGAATTTTATGCATTGGTGCTAGTGTCTCTGGAATTGACTCTATCGACTGGGGAACTTTTGCAGAAACTAATGCCTGTGGCCAGTGATTTGTCATGTAAGTGAATACTGAAACACTCTCACTCTGTTCAATAATGTTTGGGTGTCAAAAGATATATTAATACATCTCTGGTTAATAATGTGTTAATATGGTTAGAATTAAAGTTGCAAATGACTCTGGTTCCAATAGTAAATGTAGCACTGATGTGATTTGGCCATAGAGATATGAAAAATACCTTTATAGGATTTTCCTAATTGACCTCTTACAAGAAGCAGAATCTGGAGGTCTGTGTTTATGATACTTTTGAACATTTTCCTCAGTAAATTTAATGAGACTGGCCTGTTTCTTCTAATGTGGCTGGAAGAGTGTTGAAAGAAAAGGATGAGCTCAGGGGTTTGAATTCCCAGTTCAAGCGCTGCATAAATGACCTAAAGCTTCTCTGGGTGCCCTAGAGGAGATCCTTATTTCTTGTAACCTTAAAGCTGAGATTGCTAAAAAAAAAAAAAAAAAGCAAATAAAAACATTTCATTCTGTCAGCGGCTAAATGCAGTTTGAACTCCCACCTCCCAGGGTGTCTGCTGCAGACTGAGGGCATGAAAGGGACAGAATGGGATCCTGAAAGTTGGAATGGGAACATGTAGGAATACCTTGACGAAACTGAGACATCAAACCCATGAATTCTGATGAATCTCTTTGCCAGTGGAAGAATCCTCTCTGTTCCCACTGTAAGTGATCTCTTCACCCCCATCTGAAGGGATACAATAATGTCTGCACTGCCTAAGTAAACTGTATTGGTCTCTCCTGAGGCAGTTGCTATGGAAGAAATGGGACCCACACCCATCACCCACCTTTGCTTCTACACCTGTAACTAGACTCCAGTCCCAGTAGGTCTGTACAGGTGAGGTTTTTAGAGTATGAACCATAGGAGATATATTACACCCTAAGAGAAGTACTCAAGTTTTCTAATTTATACAGACAGAAGTCTAGGGACCTATGCAGGAGTAGATATCAAAAGTGTGGGGTAAAGGAGGGAGGAGAGTAGAGCTGAGTCAGGTTGATTTACTGATACAGACTCACTGAGCAAGGATTCTGTGTTTCGTGGGACAGATCAGAGCATTACTGAGGACTGTGACAGTTTCTTTGGTTGATTGACTAAAGCAGGTATTGCAAGGTGAACCATAGTGGACAAGCTGAAAGTGCCCAACCAACCTTGGTTTAGTGAAGAGGAAGAGATGTAAATACTTAAAGAAACAGGAATGTTAGAGGATGTTTGTCATTTAAGACATCTTTCCCCATACAGAGAGCATCCAGAAGACAGAATTTTCACCATGATGATGAGAAATAAATTTGTGATGGGAGCCCAGCACCTTGGAAGAGCTCCACGATTGTTCTTTTCTGTAACCAGATCTCACAGTGGGAACTGTAGTCTCTGAATTGGGAAACCTCAATGAAACTGGAATAATTGGATCCTGGAAAACAGGGGCCAGTTTGTGGCCAAAGGCCACCACAGGCAAGGTGGGTGTGGCTATGATCATGACCTACAGTAACAAAGCAGCGGTCGGCATAGCCTGACTCATGCAGACATGGCCTGGTGACTTCCTCATGGTGCTCCATGAAGTGAAGCAGATAGGAAGCCGATTACCTCCTCACTTGATCGGTAGAACCAGAAATATTTTATGCCAAGTGAACAAAAGTCTTGAAGAGATCTCTAGTCTTTCCCTTTCTGTTCTTTTCCTCTATTTCTTTGCATTGATCACTGAAGAAGGCTTTCTTATCTCTTCTTGATATTCTTTGGAACTCTG
>SJXQ01001863.1:305404-323942 GCA_006408695.1 Aepyceros melampus | reverse complement strand
CCCCCCCCCCCGGCAAAAATAAACAAACGCTTGTCCTTTGACCCAGTTGAGCTGTGAAACCAGTCAAGATTGCGGATGAGACAAATACCGTCTTAAACGTGCATCTTGTTCTGTTGTGAAATTCATCAAAATGTATCGATCAACTATAGCCGTCCGTTGTCCCCAGAAAGGCCTCCCGGGGCGGGCGGGGTCCAGCCTGGGATTAATCCCGTCCCCCAAGGGGCCAAGATCTTCCCCGGTGGCCCAGATGGTAAAGAATTGCCTGCAATGCAGGAGACCTGGGTTCGATCCCTGGGTCGGGAAGATTCCCCGGAGAAAGGCATGGCAATACTCCACTCCAGTATTCTTGCCCGGAGAACCCCATGTACAGAGGAGCCTGGCGGGCTACAGTTCGTGGGGCGCAAATAGCCGGACATGACTGAAGCGACTGACTCTGCTACACTGCCAGGGGGCCCGCAGTAAGTCAGAAAAAGACTTGATCCTGGCCCCAGGGGAAAAAGGGGATCTGGGGGAGTCAGGTAAGGCCCCGCCCCTCCTGCTATCACCTTGCGGGGAGGTGCCGAGGGCCGAGCTCTGACGCCCACAGGCAGTTCTTGGCCTCGGGGCGGGGCAGGAGCCCGGCTCCACCTGTCTGCCACCACCGGTTCGGGGGGCGGGCTCACTCAGCACTTCAGGTGAGCAGCTCAGGCTCGGCCACCGCCCTCCTCACGCCGGGGGCGGGGGCCAGGGGCGGAGCCTCTACGCCCCGCCCAGCAGCCGGGCCCTGCCGCGCCGCTGCGGCTCCTCCCCCCTCCTTCCGTCCGCACTTCTTCCGTCGGTCCTTCCTTCCTTCCTTCCTGCCAGCCTGCTTGCCGCGCTCGCACGCTTCGAGGCATGGGTCAGAGCCTCCGGCCCGCCTGCGCCACCTGAGGATCCCGGAAGCCGCCCCCGCCATGGAAGAGGACCAGGAGCTGGAGAGGTAACGGCCGAGGGAGTGGGGGGGGCCGGGAGGAGCGGGCCGTGCCGGGCCCTGGGAGCCGGCGGCTGGCTGGGGCCTCCGCCTCCGCGGCCCGGCCTGGCAGCGAGGGCCTGACCGGGAGGACGGGCGAGGAGGGGGCGCGGTGGGCGCACCAGGGCGGGGAACGGGGCCCCGGATTGGGAAGGGGTCGGGGGTGGAGCTGGATTGCTTGAGTGGAGACTCTCAGTGCAGTAGATACCAAGGAGGGAAGACGGGTTGTTAGAGCGGAGTTCAGTCCCCAACGGCCCATCCCCGTTAGAAACAGCCAGAGTCAGTAAAAATAAGTGCCCCCGGCCACTGTTTCCCGAGTGATGGGCTTTGCCTGTGGCCAGGCCCAGGCCACTCCTCTGGGCCGAGCGCTAATTGGTCGTCTCTGTGCGCCGAGTTCTCTTTTTTTTTCCCCGTGCTTGGAGACTCTCCTCAGACTTTGTAGTTTCCGTACCTCCTGTAAACGGAAACCGTAGTTGAAAAACTGCACGTTGATGAACTTTAGTTTCTATTTTTATCATCTGTGTTTTCCCCCACGCCTTTCAATTCCCCTTATCATCCTTTAGCAGGACCCACCCTGTTCTGTTCCTGCGCCTCTTCTTGTGGCTCTACCAAAAGAATATTTTAGCAAACTTTTTGTTGAAGGACACTCCCCTTGATCGTCATGTGGACGGCCAAATGGAGTAGGGAGAAACTGTAAGCAGTAAATTATTTAGTGGTAGAATAAGTGGAGGCAGAAGAAGATAATAATAAGGGCTAATGCTAATAGTTCTGTGTAATTGGAGTGCATTAGAGCAGTAACCTGTTGCAATTGTGATAGATTAAAAAAAAAAAAGCTAGTTTCAAAACCGTACTCAGTATGATTTCATTTTTATAAAAACTATGTGTGTAGAAAAATGTCTGGAGTGAAGACCTCAATGGCTGAAGGCGAGAGGAAGACAGCCCTGGAGATGGTCCAGGCGGCTGGGACAGATAGACACTGTGTGACATTTGTGTTGCACGAGGAGGACCATACCCTAGGAAATTCTCTTCGGTACATGATCATGAAGAACCCGGAAGTGGAATTCTGTGGTTACACTACAACCCATCCTTCAGAGAGCAAAATTAACTTGCGCATACAGACCCGAGGTGCCCTTCCCGCGGTCGAGCCCTTTCACAGAGGCCTGACTGAGCTCATGAATGTCTGCCAGCATGTGCTTGACAAGTTCGAGGCCAGCATAAAGGAATATAAAGATCAAAAGGCCAGCAGAAACGAAGCCACATTCTAGTCTCTCATGCACCATACAGGGAAAACTGATCTCTAGGATATTCTGTATGTCTCTTGGCAAAACCCAAAAGTAAAAGATTGTGATGACAGCACGATGTGACCTGCAGAAGGGCCTGCTTCTAGCTCATAACTCATCTTAGCTGTTGGAGTCCCTGCGAGAAACTGTATTCTAATAAATTCCCTCTTGTACTCAAACTGATTTGAGTGGTTTCTGTTCCTTTGTTCTGGAGGTGGACTCTTATGATTTTGTGTTTTTTTGTTTTTTCTTTTAATTGAACCAAGGTTGAAAGTGAGGAAACAGATAACCAGGCACCTAGAGAAAGACCTTGATGGAGGGAATTAAAAGGATTTCCCTCCCCTAGTCACAGGAGAGAGAAAGATGCTGTAGAGCAGTGGTCCCAACCTTTTGGGTACCAGGGACCGATTTTGTGGAAGACATATTTTTCCACGGACTGGGGAAGGGAAGGATGGTCTCAGAATGATTCGAGAGTGTTGCATTTATTGTGCACTTTAATCTAATGCTGCTACTGATCTGAAAAGAGGTACCCACCTGAGGCGGGGAGGTTTGAGACCCTATGCCATAGAGCATGATCCCAAATAGGCTGTGGAAGGTTTAGAAAAGAAAGGTGGGAGTGAGGGGAAGACTTGGCCTCTTCCTAGATATTTTTTAGTAATTTATGAGAATTGCATGCTTTGCTATGATTGGCAGATTGTGCAAGGGAGGAAAATAATTTGAGAGAATTCCGGTTTCATGTGAGAGAAGTTAGGTGGTCTCAGGCTTCATCTTTATGGTAGTGTTTAGAGGAAGAGTCCAGTTTAGTGCTGTAATTTCAGGACCCTAATATAGGAGGAGTCAACTGGGATGACCAGATAACATTTTCAATTCTTGGGTAGGTATCTCAGTACAGCCCAAGGTTCCGTGAAAAGAAACAGTATTTGAGAGAAAGTAAAGACAGGAGGAAAATTGAATGTGTGGAAAATGATTTTTGGGGAAACCTAAAATACTGGTGTATCACACTTAAGAGCTGCCCTACTTACCTCTTCAACCTTGTGTCTTATACCTGTCCTACCCCATTTGACTGATAATTCAGCCTACGTATCTGTCAACCTTAGAAGCTCAGCACCCGGCCCCACCCTAGTACTCTGAGAGGGGAATCTGCTTTAGGTATGGAAGTCAGAGAGGATCTCCCAGAGATCACAGGAAGAGAAGGAGCTGGCCATGCAAAAAAGAAAAGCATTCTAGGGGAGTAGCACTTGCAGAAGCTCTGAAGCAGAACACCAGTAGTCTGAGGAATCAAAGGCCTTAAAAGGAGATCTGCATGTCTAGAGCAGGGCAAGCAGGGAGGACAAAGGCCTGTGATAGGCTCCAGGGCAAGAGCTCTGGGGCAGAGACTTTAGAAAGTACAAGGGGAAGGCATCTGGGAATCTGATGACAATGTGGTGGAATGGACTGGAGAGGCCAGGGTAGAAGCAGCTGAACTGTAAGAGCTGGAAGGGCCAAAAGCTAGTGATGGAGACGAGTGGATTTGAGATACGTTTGCGAGCCAAATGGTACAGAATTGGTAGACCTCAGGAAGTGGGTGTAGAAGATGAGGAAAGAGGAGGATGATTTCCACCTAGATTTGGGGCTAAATTTACTGAAATGGGAAGCCTAGAGGGGAAAATTCATTGGGAGGTGGAGTGATGGAAAACTTGGGTTGCAGGGAGGGGACTGGTTGGGAGGTGGAGAATCAGAAGTTCCATCTCGAATGAGGTGATCAGTAGATATGAGTTGAAGGCCATCAAAAAGATTCAAGTAGAGATCAACTTTGTTAGTTCTTGCCACAAAGATGAGGTAAATGCATAAAAACTGGAGTGATAAGAGAGTCCAAGCCAAGCCTTGGGCAAGCTCAGTATTTAAAGGTTGGTAGAAGAGCAATCAGTGAGGTGGTGGGGAAGCCTGTAGAAAGTCAAGTTGTGGAAGACAGCGCTTTCAAAGAGAAGAGTGATGAATGAGTCACATGAGGACAGAAAAAATGTCAGCTGAAATTAACAGGGAAGTCACTGGGCAGCTGGCAGCATTAGTTTAGTGCCTACAAAGGCTAAAATATTAACCTGGTAACAGAAGAATGGCTTCATTTGGGTTTTCCAATAAAGAAAATACACTGTAGGACGTTAGAGGCTAAATTTAAGTGGGAGCAGGAGTGGGTGGGGAAAGATCAAAAGTTCCAGGGCAAGGACAGGGAACATTCTCCTTGGGTGACAGACAGTAAGAAACAATTAACAGAAAGCTGATGTCAGTTAACAGCCAATGTCAGCATAAGTAACTTAGCACTTGAAGACGCAGGGAAGTCCTAAAGGGATCAGTGGGAAATGATCAAACATTCGTTTGCCTCTTCTAAAGTTCTGCCTATGAGTAGTTCAGTGGGGACTGGAAACAGAGTAACTTAAATGAAGTGTAATACCTATGAGCCAAGACCTGTCAGGAGATGAAGGCCAGATTTAATTTGTGGACACAGCAGTGCAGAATGGTGAGTGTAGACTGAAGTAATCAGTAACAACACCCGTGAGGGGTGGACCCACTGGTGGCCACCCGCCACATCTTGTGGCCTCTTTGCTCCTAAAAGGGCTCATCATCACTCATGATTTGGCATGGAGTCTTGAATCTGTTTGTTGTTTAGTCACTTCAGTTATATCCGACTCTTTGCGACCCCAAGGACTGTAGCCCACCAGGCTCCTCTGTCCATGAGATTTCCCAGGCAAGAATACTGGAAAGGATTTCCTCCTCCAGGGGATCTTCCTGACCAAGGGATCGAACCCACGTCTTCTGCATTGGCAGGCAGATTCTGAGCCACCAGGGAAACTGAAGTGAAAGTGAAATTTGCTCAGTTGTGTTTGACTCTTTGTGACCCCATGGACACGGTCCATGGAATTCTCCAGGCCAGAATACGGGAGTGGATAGCCTTTTCCTTCTCCAGGGGATCCTCCCAACTCAGAGATTGAACCCATGTCTCCTGCTTTGCAGGTGGATTCTTTACCAGCTGAGCCACCAGGCAAGCCCAGCCCTAAACACAAAAACACCATCACAAGGCAGGTGTGTGAAAGGAAAAAACAGGGAAGGGCAGGCAGGATAACCAAAGTCCTGGAGACCAGAGAAGAATCTTTGCAAAAAGTTAGTCAGAATCTAAGGGAAGGCAGAATTGGTCTATGAGAAAGTGAGGGAGATTGATATAAATCATGTATTACTTAAATAAACTGAAAAAACTTACTCAGTATTTCTAATTTACTAACAGCAATAATATCAATGGTTCAAGCCCAGAAATTCTGTTCTGCTATAAAATACCTATGCCTTTTAAAGAGGCAATTATTAAATGATTATATGCTAAAGGCTTTTTTAATATATAACAACTTGAGTACTTGCCTAGCACTTCCCATTTTCAAAGCACTTTACAAACAATTTATAAATTGCATACAGTTGCAACATCTAAGTGTTCTAATTGGTCATTATAACGCATAGGTGCCTGTAGAACCTCTGTGGAGATGAAAAGGTGTCTACCTAGAAAGTGGTCCAATCAGTGTCATTCTGAACTAGTGTCTCACATTTTTAGAAATAATGAAAGCACACCAAGTTCTGTGGCCACCATTCCTCACCCTTCTTTTTGTTTCCCTTAAACATGTTGTTAAGCCTATAGATAGTTTCCGGATCACTAAAGTCATTTTTTTTTCCGATAAGCAAAATTTAGAACCAGAGACGACATTTGTACTAGCCCTCAAACTGGGCTTCCAGGAAATTTGCCCAGATCCACCGGTCTGCTTTCAAGTACTTATGACCCTAGATCTAGTCCTGTGCTCAGATTCCTACTGCTGGTTTTTCTGTTGCCATTTGAAAGTGTATAACCCAGGTGGTGCTAGTGGTAAAGAACCCACCTGCCAATGCAGGAGACATGAGAGATGCAGGTTCAATCCCTGGGTCAGGAAAATTTCCCTGAAAGAGGGCATGGCAACCCACTCCAGTATTCTTGCCTGGAGAATCCCATGGACAGAGGAGCCTGGTGAGCTACAGTCCATGGGGTTGCAGAGTCAGACAGGACTGAGCAAGTAAACAACAGCAGCAAGTACGTACCTAGTAGTGGTATCAGTCCTGAGAAATGGTGGAGATAGAGAATATGAATCTGCCCTCCAAAGCCCCCTGATTTTGAAGAGGACAGATAAGAGCCATACACATGAAAAAGGTAGCCAACTGCATTTACAATGAAGTGCCCTCATGTGCAGCGTAGGGCATTACCTGCTGAACACGGAATGGAACTGGTGAGGGACACTCTTGTAGCAGAGATCATTCGATGCGTGCCCAATCTGCCAGCCACTGCCCTGGGCCCTGGAGAAATTAAACCACACAGGCAGTGTGCCTTCCAATAACTCACGGAGCACTGAAGCAGGCAAACCTGTGAAAGAATTAGTGCTCCAAGATAAACAGTTTCCTTTTTCCCAGTGTAAAGAAGCCATTACAGATTCTCAAGCTAGGGAATGCCCAAGCTGGATGGACGAGTGGGAGGAAATGTGGGAAGACGGCGTGGGTCAGGGGGCATGTGTACCAGTCCAGGTGTAATGTAAGGAGGGTACCATTGTAGACGTGGAGGTAAAAAGATGGATACCAGAAAGCTGCTGGAAAAAATTAACGTGGAGCCAGAGTCCGCGAGGGAAGCAGGTGAGAGAGGCTGTGCACAGCCCCAGTCCTTCAGCCCAGCGTTTTGCTATCACTCCCTCCCAACTAAAACCAGCACGGCGGGATTCCTGAGCTCCTCTCGCCCCCTATCCTTGCTGACAAGAGTCCACCCTTAACCTCCTTCCCTGCCTGTCAGAGGAACTGCGTTTAACAAGGTCGAGACTCCGGAGCTACAGATGTGGACTCTGAGGGTAGGGAGAGGAAGTTGGGCAGTGAGCTGACCAGCCCTTGCTGCCCTCTGCCCGTACCACGTGGCTCTCCTCATAGGGAGCATCACCATTCATTCATTCATTCGTTTGGCAAAATGAGCACAGTTTAAACACAGACATGGTTTAGGTACCAGATGGACAGCAGGGAACAAGCTGTCCCACGTACGGTTTGTTTTCTGATGGCAGAAGTAGAAAATAAAGAACTAGTACACCCATAAATGTATCATGTAATTAAGGTAGTGATGTAAATGGAAGCGGAGGAATATGGGCTTGGGGGAGAAGGCACTCAGAGTCTGGATAACTAAGGCTATTCTGAGGAGGCAACCTGAGCAGAGAAAAGGAGAGACCAAGGAAAATGAGAATACACTCGGAATTTCCTGAGCGATAAACTAAAGTTATTCAGCCAAGAAAAAGCAAAATGATGAACATTTTCAAAGGAATAAACTTTCAGCATTGGATGTGTGTGTAGTACTCAAATTCATATCATTCATCTTTAATCTGTATATTAATTACTAGTAATGATAGTATAAGAATCTGAGTTATTGTGTAGGGCAGTAGGGTATGGTCGAAGTTTGGGATCCGCTGATAGGTGTATGTGTATTAGGAGAGTTGACCTTAATTTGGTTTTGGCATTTTTGAGAGAAGCACAGCTTTCTTAGAAGCAGAAGTGGACATGCTTGGAATCCTGCACCCCTTTTCAGGCTAAATAACTGTGAGTTGAGAGCTCACACTGTTGGAATCACGCTGCCTGAATCTTGGTCTTGGTGCTAGGCTTTTTAGCTGTGTTACCCCAGACAAACTGTTTGACCTCTCTGTGCCTGAGTTTCTTCACCTGTAAGATTGGGATAACAATACTTACCATACAGGGATATTATAAATATTAATTTAGATAATAGAGTCAGAGTGCTTAGGATAGTATCTGGCCCGTATAGTATGCTTTCAATTAGTGTTAGCTGTTGATATTATTGTAATACCAGTTGTGTCAAACAAACTGGTTTTGTTCATATTTCTTCTGGGTGAAAGCCTGAAAACAAAAACCTTAGTGCCCTCTGTTATTTTTGTTTGTCTGTTTCCTCTGGCTCAATACAAAACTACAATATAAATTTGTGGGCCCCTGAGTGGAAGGTTATTAGGAGAAGGCAATGGCACCCCACTCCAGTACTCTTGCGGAAAATCCCATGGACAGAGGCGGCTGGTAGGCTGCAGTCCATGGGGTCGCTAAGAGTCAGATATGACTGAGCGACTTCACTTTCACTTTTCACTTTCTTGCATAAGTATAAGAATCTGAGTTATTGTGTAGGGCAGTAGGGTATGGTCGAAGTTTGGGATCCGCTGATAGGTGTATGTGTATTAGGAGAGTTGACCTTAATTTGGTTTTGGCATTTTTGAGAGAAGCACAGCTTTCTTAGAAGCAGAAGTGGACATGCTTGGAATCCTGCACCCCTTTTCAGGCTAAATAACTGTGAGTTGAGAGCTCACACTGTTGGAATCACGCTGCCTGAATCTTGGTCTTGGTGCTAGGCTTTTTAGCTGTGTTACCCCAGACAAACTGTTTGACCTCTCTGTGCCTGAGTTTCTTCACCTGTAAGATTGGGATAACAATACTTACCATACAGGGATATTATAAATATTAATTTAGATAATAGAGTCAAAGTGCTTAGGATAGTATCTGGCCCGTATAGTATGCTTTCAATTAGTGTTAGCTGTTGATATTATTGTAATACCAGTTGTGTCAAACAAACTGGTTTTGTTCATATTTCTTCTGGGTGAAAGCCTGAAAACAAAAACCTTAGTGCCCTCTGTTATTTTTGTTTGTCTGTTTCCTCTGGCTCAATACAAAACTACAATATAAATTTGTGGGCCCCTGAGTGGAAGGTTATTAGGAGAAGGCAATGGCACCCCACTCCAGTACTCTTGCGGAAAATCCCATGGACAGAGGCGGCTGGTAGGCTGCAGTCCATGGGGTCGCTAAGAGTCAGATATGACTGAGCACTTCACTTTCACTTTTCACTTTCTTGCATTGGGAGAAGGAAATGGCAACCCACTCCAATGTTCTTGCCTGGAGAATCCCAGGGACGGGGGAGCCTGGTGGGCTGCCGTCTATGAGGTCGCACAGAGTCGGACACAACTGAAGCGACTTAGCAGCAGCAGCAGCAGTGTGGAAGGTTATTAGTCTGCTAAAGCCATTGCTTTTTTAAAAAAGATAGTTTAAATAAAAGAGCATTGCTAATATAATTGAATATAGGTAAAAATCAAAGATAAGTGGATTGTTTCTTCTTTTCATGAAGAAATTAAGATTCTAATGGAACATGCACAGTCTTCCTTAAGCTATAAGACAGAGGTTAAGCAGGAAGAAAAAGTAAGTTCCATGGCAGATGGATTCCTGGTTTGGTACCAGATACATGAATACTGATGGGGAATCAGGGTTCAAGCTATATGCCAGCCAAGCATCAAATTGCATAAAATGTAATATATTGGTATTTTATCTGCCAGTGCTCCATAGATTCCATGTTTGCTATGAAAGACTCTTAATAAATGTCAAAAAGAAAAGCTACCACTGACGTGCTGTTCTTAGTTTACATGCTAACTTGGGTCAGATGTCAGAGCAAGTGCAGATAAAGCACAGAACAGTTCTGTCCAAAGGGCTCCTGGAGAAGATGAAGCTGCCTGGAGCGTCTAGTCAGACGGGCTGGATCTTCTGGCCTTTAACAAGTTTGTGGTTTGGAGGTTTGGGTTTTTGTTCTTTTTTAAGGGTGAAAGAGGCTTTCTTCCTAGGGGCCTCTTTGGACAGGACTGTGTAGAGGTGAAGTATAAGGACTCTGAAGGCAGGGCCTGGTTGTCATCTCTGCTTCACCGCTTCCTAACTTGGAAACATGTGGAAGAGCAGCCTAGCCTTTCGGAGCCTCAGTCCCCTCATCTGTAAAATGAAGCTAATGATAATACCTACTTTACAGGGTTATGGTGAAGTGTAAATGCCCTAAAGCACTCAGCACAGTTCCTCGTAGACTTAAGTCTCAATCATTAGCCATTACTGTTACCATTGTCGTGTTGGCCGCATTGAAGACAGTCAGTGGTGGCTAGAACAGCAGCCTTCTAGAACTGGGCATGTGTCTATCCGTGGGGTCCCTGCCTGTTTCTTCTTACCACATGGCCAGCTGGGACCGCAGGCCATGCTGGCCTTCCCATTTCTTTCAGATTTGCCTGGAGTGTTCCATCTTGGGGCCTTGGTGCTTGCCCTTGACTTCCCCAGCCCCTCCTCCCCAGGTCTTCACCTGGCTGTGTCTTTTCAGAGTACTTGCTCAGGCCATCCTTAACCACTGTGTCAGTTACCCATTGCTGTGTAACAAAACAGTCCTAAAACTCAGCAATTGAGGAATCTTAATTGGAGCTAAGGTAGAAGAATCTGACTCAGGACTTCTTGTAAGGCTACAATCAAGGCAGCATCTGGGCTGCAGCTTCTCAAGGCCTGAACAGGGGTGATTAATTTCCAAGCTCGCTCATGTGGGACAGCCTTGATCCAGTACAGCTGGCTTCCCCCAGAGCAAGAGATCTGGGAAAGAGGGAGAATGCAAGATGGAAGCTGAGTCTTCATACCCCATCTCAGCAGTGACAGCCCACCACGTCCACTCTGTTCTGTCTGAGAGAAGTGGGTCCAGCTCCTACCAGGGGAAGGGGATTGTACACGGGCAGGAATATCAGGAGGTGGGGATCCCCAAGACCATCTCAGAGGCCACCGACCCACAGCTGCCTTCTCCAAGATAACACATGTGCATCCATCCAGACCGCCCTCACTGTCCCCTGACCCAGCTTCATTCCTCCCTGGTCCTCACGTTAACTGACGTTGTATTCTGTATCTCTCTGTTTATGGTCTAATTCCATTTGAACATTGACTTCAGAAGGCAAGGGCTCTTTCCCTCTTTGCCTTTGTGTCCCCAGCACTTGAAACCAGGCCAGGCAGGCAGCAGGCTTTCATTCATGCTAGGCCAGTGAATGAATGACTGTGCGTGCGTGACTTGAGTGTGAGTGTCTGAGCACACTTCCCTGGCAGGGAGGGAAAGATGTGATTACACTGATATGACCATTACACTCACAAGCTGACACTTGCAAACTCAGCCAGGACAGTGACAAGCTCCAAGAAGAAAAGGAATTCTCAACAAGCAAGGAAGCAGGCCCATCCTGTAGCTTCCAAGGGAGGAAGGGCTGAGGTGTGAGCATCACGGAGCAGCTCAGTGAAGGCCACACCTGGTGACCCCGCTCTCTGATGCCTTCTCCGCGAGAGCCTTAGGTGCTGACCTCCCTCACCACCTCTCCCATGGTGCAGTTGGTACCTTTCCTCCTGTTGGTATAAAACATTCATCACAAGAGTGAGGAGAAGAGGGGCATCCTGCACTTTTAACTGCACTGAATCTGAATTTGTGAGGGTGAGATAACTATAAGCTCAGGGATTGCAAACCACCAGTTGGTAGTTAATGGTCTTCAGCGTCCTCTGTCCATTTGGAGATGAGCACATGCTGGGATGGGCGGGAGTTCGTTAGGCAGAAGGTGGTCGTGATGGGAGCAGGTGGAGGCGGAGGTGCTCCTGGTGGAGCAGCCTGCACAGGAGGAACCAAGCAGATCTCACACACACGGACAGGGCGGAGGAGTGCAGAGAGCTCACCTGAGCTGAGCCAAGTGGGCTCTGTTGTTTTCCCTGGGTCTGGAAAGGAAAGGAAATGGTTCCCACTCAGTGCGTCTCACAGTCGTGAGCACTGACCCCCAAGGCAGTGGCGGCTGGTACTGTGAGTGCCTGCTCTACACTTTACACAGCTACTGCATGGCACCAGATTCGGGGAGTTCACTGATCAATAACACTTCGAAGAATAAAACCTCATAGGGTGAACTCTTGTAGAGTTGCATTGTTTTATTTCGCCTTTGAAAATCAACTTTGTTTTGGTTTGAAATTGTCAGAAACCCCAGTCGTTCTATGGCCTGATAGCACGTAGAGGCCTGCAGGGTGTGTTTTCACTCCCTCCGACAGTTGGTCAGGCAGTTCGGTTTTGACACGGTCTGCCTGGAGAGGTATCAGAGCGCACGCAGTCCCTCAAGGCTCTCCTGCCCACCCCCGCTTCAGACGCTGGTTGCAAATCCAGGTTATTACATGCTTCTGACCTATGGCTGGAAGTTCTCATGACCCTTTCCCTGGGCTCAGTTAATTCGTTCAAGTGGTTCACAGATTTCAGAGAAACATTTACTCACTTTTATTGGTTTACTATAAAAGATACAGATGAAGAAGGACATGGGGCAAGGCCTGTGGGAAGGGGTGGGAGTTTCCACACCCTTCCTGGGCACTCCACCTCTCCTCACATCTCCATGCAGTTACCAACCAGAAGTTGGAGAATCGGAAGAGAATCAGAAATTCTCCGCACTCTGTCCTTTCGGAGTTTTCCCTGAGGCTTCGCTCCACAGGCACAACTGATTAAATCATGGGCCCCTGGTGGCTGAACTTTATCGCTAGCCCCTCTCTCCTTCCCAGAGGTCTGTGGATGGGACTGACAGTTCCCAGTCTCTAATCACTAGTTGGTTGCCCTGGGTGACCAGTCCCCATCCCTAGGCGGTGGTTCAGTCACAGATTCGGTTCAGTCACAGAGTCGTGTGCTACTCTTTGCGGCTCCAGGGACTGCAGCACACCCGGTGCCTCTGTCCTCCACTCTCTCCTGGAGTTTGCTCAAACTCATGTCCATTGAGTTGGCAATGCTATCCTACTAGCTCACCCTCTGCCACGCCCGCTTCTCCTCCTGCCCTCAGGAATGGGAGGAAAACCAAACATATACTTCTTTCAGTAAATCAGCATACCATAAAACCAAAACAATTAAATTATGCATTCTGTAACCTGACATCTGTTACGCCATTTTCATCACATTGGCTCCCCACTAAGACAACAGAGTCCTCAGTTTTCTCTTGGATCTTCAAAGGACTTGGTCCACAATTCTTAATGTCTCACCACCATACTTGGTAAATTATATAGGATCTCAGAATAAATTTTAATTGGAGCTTAGATTTCAAGATAAGGGTCACATATCATAGAGATGCCTGATCTAAATTATTTCAGATCCCGGTTTGCTTGCTTACTGTGTGCTACATACTTAAGCATAAATCCTGGTGCTTGGAATACTTAACAGGGTTTTTATTCAGAAGTGATTAATATACAGTTGGGGAAATAAGTATCAATTATCATATTCCCTGAAGATGAAGAAACGCGACTTTCTCATCGAGTTCAGTGTCCATCAAAGTAAAAGAGTCCAAAGTTCTCCACAGACCTTGTAATCTAAGCCTTCAGAACTTGGTTCTATGATTGTTTTCCTGGATTTTTGTTTGTCTACATGACAAACATGGTACATTGTCATTAAATGGATGAGAAAAAAATGGGGATTCTAGAGCTTTATGATTAGAAACTATTCTGCTGCTGGCACATCACTAAACATCCAGGAAATGCAAACTGAAACCAGGTGAGATAGTACCTCCCACCCATCAGAATGGCTGTTAACAAAAAGACAAGAAATAACAAGTGCTGGTTGAGGATGTGTAAAAAGAGAACACTCCTACATGGCTAGTGGAAATATAAATCAGTGCAGCCACCATGGAAAATGGTATGAAGTTTCTTCGAAAAATTAAAAGTAGAACTACCATCAGCCCAGCAATTCCAGTCCTAGATATTTATCCAAAGAAAATGAAAACATTGATTCAAAAAGATATATGCACCCCTATTTCATTGCAACATTATTTACAATAGCCAAGATACAGAAGCAACCTAAGTGCCCATTGATAAATGGTTGGATCATGGAAAAAGGAAGAGAGTTCCAGAAAAACATCTATTTCTGCTTTGTTGACTATCCCAAAGCCTTTGACTGTGTGGATCACAATAAACTATGGAAAATTCTGAAAGAGATGGGAATACCAGACCACCTGACCCGCCTCTTGAGAAACCTATATACAGGTCAGGAAGCAATAGTTAGAACTGGACATGGAACAACAGACTGGTTCCAAATAGGGAAAGGAGTACGTCAAGGCTGTATATTGTCACCCTGCTTATTTAACTTCTATGCAGAGTACATCATGAGAAACNAAGAGATGGGAATACCAGACCACCTGACCTGCCTCTTGAGAAATCTGTATGCAGGTCAGGAAGCAACAGTTAGAACTGGACATGGAACAACAGACTGGTTCCAAATAGGAAAAGGAGTACGTGAAGGCTATATATTGTCACTCTGCTTATTTAACTTATATGCAGAGTACATCATGAGAAACGCTGGGCTGGAAGAAGCACAAGCTGGAATCAAGATTGCCGGGAGAAGTATCAATAACCTCAGATATGCAGATGACACCACCCTTATGGCAGAAAGTGAAGAGGAACTAAAGAGCCTCTTGTTGAAAGTGAAAGAGGAGAGTGAAAAAGTTGGCTTAAAGCTCAACATTCAGAAAACAAAGACCATGGCATCCGGTCCCATCACTTCATGGGAAATAGATGGGGAAACAGTGTCAGACTTTATTTTTCTGGACCGTTGTCAGCTCTCCCTTTTGCCTGTTGGTACTAGGCGCTGCTTTCTTGGGCATGCAGATGTTGCCGAGTAGACTCTGCTCCCATTATCGCTGTGTAGCGCCCTTCTTTGTCTTCTGTTACAGACTTTGTTTTAAAGTCTGCTGTGTCTGATAATGAGTATTGCTGCCCTGCTTCCCTGTTTCTATCTACATGAAGTATCTTTTTCCATCCCCTTTGCTTTCAGTCTGTCTTCAGTTGTGGCATCTTTTAAGTAGCATATATAATTGTTGGGTCTTGTTTTTAAGCTAATCAGTTTGGCTTATGTCTTTTGATTGGAGCATAATAGTCTACTGGCATTTATAGTGATTACTGATGGGTATTGGGAGATTCCCTGGTGGCTCAGATGGTAAAACATCTGTCTGCAATGCAGGAGACCTGGGTTCAATCCCTGGGTCAGGAAGATCCTCTGGAGAAGGAAATGGCAACCCACCCCAGTACTCATGCCTGGAATATTCCATGGATGGAGAAGCCTGATGGGCTACAATCCATGGGGTCGCAAAGAGCCGGACACGACTGAGCGACATCACTTTCACGTACTTATTGCCCTGCTGTTGCCGTTTCTAGCTGTTTTTATACTGCTTCTCCATGGTTTCTTGGGATTTTTTTGATTTGTGGTTACCTACCATGGGGGTCATGCATGTGACCTTTGTGGCAGCGTAGGTGGTTGGCCCACAGCCTTTACTCTATACTTGTGCTTACTCATGGGCACCCTCCTAATCTATAAATTCCTGTAACTCTTAGAGTCATTGTGGAATTGATGAACTGTTTCAGTTTTTGCTAGTCTGAAACGTTCTTCACCTTTTCTTTAATTCTGAATGATAACATTGCTGGGTAAAGCACCCTAGACTGTAGGTTTTTCCTTTTGAGACTTTAAATATATCCTGCCACTCCCTTCTGGTCTGAAAAGTTCCTGCAGAAACATCCACTGATAGCCATATGGGGTCCCCTTGTTAGAATTCTCTTTAGCTTTTGCCGCTTTAATTTTGGCGTGTCTTGGTGTGGGTGTCTTTGGGTTCGTCTTGTTTAGGGGTCTCTTTGCTTCCTATTCCTGGCTGTTTCCTCCTTTAGGGTCAGGAAGTTTTCAGGCATAATCTCATCAAATGCATTTTCAACCCTTCTTCCTGGACCCTTGTATGTGAATATTAGCACCCTTGCTGTTGTCCCAGAGGGGTCTTAATTGATCTCCATTTCTTAAAATGTGTTTCTTTTTGCTGTTCTGATTGGATAATTTTCGCTCTGTCTTCCATGACACCTACATGTTCTTCTGTATCACATAGCTGGTTGTTATTCTCTAGTATGCTTTTCATTTCAGTTGTATATAGCTGCTCTGATTATTTTTTTATATTTTTTAGTTCCTTATTAAAATTCTGTGTTCAATTCTTTCCCCTAGTTCAGATAGCAGTCTTACTACGAATACTTTGAACTCTTTTCCTGGGAATTATCTGTTTCATTAGTTTTCTCAGGTCTCGGCCATCTCATTTTGCTTTAGTTTTCTGTGTCTGTGACATCAGGTGAAGCAGCTATCTCGTGTGACCCTGAAGGGTTGCCCCAGGGTGCTGCCTTGGTAGGAGGTGGGCGCAGACGGAGGGGCTGGGTTCTCTTCACCACGGTGGCCATCACTGCCCTCGTGGGGTGGGGTCGGGTCCTGCGGCTGGAGCAGAAGCCCTGAGGATGAGGTCCAGGCTGGTTCTGCTCCCCCTGACTGTGTGCTCATCCCCCTCCCAGCAGTGGCATCCTTACCCTTAAAGGGCAGCAGGGCAGGTGCTCGGCTGGGCTGGCATGGAAACCAGTGGCATCCCACTGACTTGGCGACCCCACGGGCTGCAGCCCGCCCAGCTCCTCTGTCCATGGGATTCTCCAGGCAAGGACACTGGAGTGGGGCATCTCGAGCCAGGGATCGAACCTACGGCTCTGGCAGTGGCAGGCGGTTCTTTGCCGCTGCGTGCCCTGGGACGCCCGGGCAGTCGCGTTCTGCTTCCTCTGCCTTAGTTGAGCCGCAGGCGAGCCAGTGCCCCCGCGTCACAAGTGGAGCTAGGGTTCCCACAGCCCTGCTGATGGCCTCACTGGTTTTCAAACCAGCCAAAGGACTCATCTTCCTGGTGTCACGGCTGGACACGCAGTATTGTGGTTCAAACCCTCAGTCCCCAGGAAGGCACTCAAGCCCCTGTCCCCCCCTTTCCTATGGGTCCCTCTCCCCGCCAGGCTGGTTTGTTTTCAGTGGGCACTGCCTCTTGGTTGCTCTGGTTGTCTGCTCGGGAGGGGAGGTGAGCTCTGTCCTCCTGCTCTCTCGTTCTCCTCGCCCCAGAAAAGAGGAAATGCTAGCAGCTCACGTGACACGCTTGCCCCACAGTTCTTGCTGGGACACGACTCAGAGCTCCCGCTTGTCTTCTGTTGAGGCATAAACTCACAGGCTGAAAGGCAAGAGGAACGGCCCTGGCTCCCCTTCCTCCGCCTCTTGGGTGGACGGGAACTCCTATTGAGATTGGAGGAGCGGCTAAGCAACTGTCAGCTGTGTTTTACTAGTGTTCACTGTTTCTTTGATTTCTCGTGGCAATTTAAAACAAATTACTAAAGTTTTGGAGTTAGGATTTGGAGAAAATTTGGGAAGAAGGATGGAGAAACTTATCAGAAGCATGACTTGTGAGCTGCAGAGGAAAGTGGGACTCTGGTAAGCGGGGAGGGTGAGCGCAGGGCTGGGGGCATTTCCTGAAGGACCGGACGACTAACCAGCAGCTCAGAGCAGGAAGGGAACCAGCCAGGAGCGTCCCGGGCAGAGAGTCCAAGCTGGGCGAAGGCAGGCGAGCAGGGCGCGGTGCCCCTGGGGAAGCAGGGATGGCTGGGTGCTTGTGTGCTGGCGCCAGGAGCTGCTGAGCTTGTGGGCAGCTGGACTCTTCTTTCAAAAGAGTCCTGTGGTTGGAAGGGGCCGAGTTGGGGTGTGGACGAGGGGCACCGCCGTCTGGGACAGGCTGGCAGTCTCCCAACACCACCCAGAGAAAAGCAGGCTGGACCGGCCCGGGGCCGAGTCTCCTCCGCCCACTCACACCTCCGCTTGTGTTTGTAGGGGGCTGCGTCCTGCTCTGGCCGGAGTAGGGGGTGGTGGGGGAGTCTGCTGGGACTTCTCTGCCAGCCCTCAAGTAAACGGGGCAGCACAAGCCACCGCCCAGGACCCCTCCACAGCCTTAGAGGCTGGGGGTGCACGCGCTCTAAGGTCAGAACTGCGGACCCTGAGTGCCAGCAGAACAGATTTGGTGGGCTTCACCCACAGCTTGGGGGAGGGAAACATGGAGGGGAGGGCCCAGCTGTGGGCTGCGCCCTTCCGAGAACCCCCCCGAAGCTCGCAGCATGGTGACTTGCTGGCATGTTGCCTCTCCTTGCCTTTCAGCATGGCATGGGAAGCAGATTGTCTTGAGACCTCATTCAGTGTGGAACCTGTTTTAAATGCTTGGTAGATACATTTAAATTAAGCATGAGTAATGTCATAATATTTGCTCTATCATACTTAATTCTTATTCCCAGAAGTTAAAAGAATCTTTTGCAAAGCAACTTGGTTCAGACCAAAATCTCCCTTAGTTTTGACTCCTAAACCAGTTGGTTTTTCTGGTCCTGGAATAACAAAACCTGGTGTGTGGAGGCTTGCTGTGGACACTGGTGGTGTGAGGGTCTCCCGCCGGCAGGGGAGGGGCGAGGACCTGGGTGGGTACCCACCAGCGGTTCATCCCGAGAGACCTAGCGCCCCGCCATGATACCCGGCCCCCTCTGCTCAGGAGGACCTCCCCCCACTGGGGCAGCCTTTCCGGTT
>SJXQ01001863.1:248073-277834 GCA_006408695.1 Aepyceros melampus | reverse complement strand
GCATGGCGTCCCGGCCAGGCTCCTCGGGGTCCCGGGCGGAAGCCGAGCTCAGGCTGGTCTCGCTGACTGTGCGGCGCAGCCGCGGTGGTGGCGGAGGGCTCCGGGCGCCCCCCGCGGCTGGGGCTGGGGTTCCCTTGGCGCGGCTCCGCTGCAGCCTCCGGGCTTGGGCGTTTATCCCTGAAAAGCAGCCGTGCGGGGTGAGCAGGGCCCGGGCTCAGGCCGCAGGAGCCACTCCTCATGCTGGTCACTGCTCCGTCCAGCAGGCCTGCAAGGAGCCGCAGGACTTTGCCCGCTGACCGCATCCTGGAAGGCTGGGCACCTTGAGGGCTCCCCCAGGAGCCAGGCAGCCCAGCTGTCTTGAACCCCAAACACCCCCCAGGAGCCTGGCGGCACACTGCAATCAGCCCCCTGAGGGATGCCAAGCCCACCTCCAAGCCCAACCCATCCACCCATCCCACCTGGCACCCCGCACGAGCGTGTGTGCGCTGGTTAGACAAGAACCGTTCATCCGCCCCACATTCCACAAGGAGGAAGCCGCCAACTCTCCATGGCACCCCAGCCCCCCGCCCGGAGCACAGCCACACCTTCCCAAGCCACCTCCAGCATGGCAGGTCAGAGGCGTGCTGTGCCCACTCATGCACACACCAGCACCCCCCAGGAAAGCCTCAGACAAACCTCTACGGGTGGGAAGCGCTCTTTCACACTAAAGCCACACGGAAGCTGAGAAGCCACCCAGAACTCGAGGCTGGTCTCCCGTCACGGCCGCATCCCCAGCCAGCCAGGGCTTCCGCTCTGAGCCCTCCGAGAGCGCTCCGCAGCCGCTGTCTGCAGCGTCCTGCCCACGACCACTCCAAACAGAAGCAGACACCGCCAGGGGAAGGGAGGGGGCAAGCGGGGCCAAGGGCGCGGCCTTACCAGGAGCTGGCAGCCAAGCGGGAGGAGACAGACCTGCTTCTAGCAGGAGAGAGAAGCCGGCTCCTCTGCAGCCCACAGGGGGCCGGGGCTGCGGGAGGGAGGCCGCTCGGCTCAGCCCAGCCGCAGTGCCAGTGTCTGCCGGGACCGCCGCTGCCGCAGAGCTGGGCCAGGGTGCCGGGGGAGGGGCACGGTGGGGGCAGGAGGCAGGCATAGAGAGGCAGCCCCCTCAGCCCTGTGCTCCAGCTGGGGCATTGCCGCCAAGCCCCGGGGCCCCCTCCCTCCACAGAGGACGCGCCCAGAACCGCCTTCCAGAAGTGGGCTCCCAGGCAGCAGCAGAGCCCAGAGGGTCGCCCTTCCCTCTAGGACAAGGACGAGGCCTGGACACCCGGGGCCAGGGTCCCCTGGGATGCACAAGACGGGCATGGGCGCCAGCTCCCAGCCACCGGACCCTCAGCTGGGGTCCCGCCCCCGCAGATGACCCCTCCCGGGCCACAGCAGGGCCTCTCACCCGCCCGCACTCAGAATGGCCTGGAGTGTGGAACCGTGCCGCGGCCTGGCTCCCAGGGCTCCTCCACGGGCCCCTGGGGGGAAGGGCCAGGGCTGTGGGGGCGGCGGCGGGGCAGGCAGGGGCAGCTAGAGGCCAGGGCCACTGGACCGTCGACATAGCACGGCCAGCGCGCAGAGCCAACTCGAACGCTGCACACCCCGCCGGGGCACAGCCAGGATGACCCTGGCGTGCAGACACCGAGCAAGGACGGACACTGGGCCCCCGTGAGCTCCACAGGAACTGTTCACCAGGCAGGATGGAGCCACGGCCGCTGCCCAGGGAAGGCCGGCCCCGGGCGGCACCAGCAGTGGGCAGAAAGGCCGAAGAGGGGGGCGCAAGGGCGGGAGGCCCTGTCCCCACGGCAGCCGCGCGGGAGGCGCCCCTGTGCGTGCCCGCGGGTGGATCTGGGGCAGGCCAAGCTGCTTGCAAAAGCAGACAGGAGGCACACAGCAGGTTCTAGAACTAGCCGGCTCACAGGTCGGGGGATGGTCCCGGGGCCGGCCAGCACACGTGGAACATCACACGTGCACACACGGGGACACACTTCACGGGCGGCTGTGTGTGCTGTCTACTCACTCATAAAAACTCAAACAAGGTTGTTCAAATGTCAAGGTCAACTCTGGAAGGGAGGTATCCAGGTGTCAAGTATGTTATTGTCTATTCTTTATATTTTAAAATTTTCTTAAAGTAAAGTCATAAACACCACGCGGTCCCCTCCCGTGTGAGGACTCTGCAGCTGCCCCGAGGTGGGGGGAGGGGCGGCCAGTGGCTCCAAGGAGGTCGTGGCTTCCAGGGCTGATGCATGCATCCCAGTGCCGTGCATAACCAAGGCAGCCCTGCCCACCTGAGCAGACCCTCCTCGCTGAGCCTGGGATGGGGAGCTGAGCACAGCGGGAGGCAGGGCACGGGGGCAGCATTGCTCCTGGATGGGGTGTCTCTGACGGGGAAGGGGGCCGCGCCTGCGGGAGGGGTCCCTGACGGACAGAGGGGCGGCGTGTCCTCCAAGCACGATGCTTTCGGCTCAGGGAAGGAGCGGGCTCTCCTCTCACCGCAGCACTGCCGGGCGGGACCTGAGTCTCCCATCGGACACTCCGAGGCAGGCAGCAGGGGCGGAGGGGACACCCCACCACACGGAGGTTCCTGTGCTGGCCCAGGCATCCCCGTCCTCTCTGCCGGGAGAGAGCAGAGGACCCTGGACACGGGGGAGGGGATGTCTGCTGGAAGCAGCTGTCTTCAGGGCTCCAGAGCAGCCCTGGAAAGAACAACAAGGCCTTTCCTGCCTGTCAGGACATTCTGGACAGCAGACAGGCTGCAGGTCTCTCCCCGGAGCCGGAGGGTCTGAAATAAGACACGCAGCTCAGAGCAGCCCCTGCTGCCACCCCCACCACTGGGGCAGGGGCAGGCCTCGGACTGACTGAGACGGGGGCCGACGAGGCCAACGAGCCTGCATGGGCGAGTTCTGCTGAAACGGGGCTGACTGAGCCGACTTCAGGGCCCTAACAACAGCTGGGGATGCGCTGCTGAAACAGACTCGGCCATGGCCGTGGCGGAGTCCCGAGCCAGACCTGCCTTCAACACGCCCTCCGGACTGGAATGCTGTTTCCAGGTCAGCAAAGGCTGCGTGACGAAGCTCCACGACAACCAAGCAACCCGTGAGCTGGACCTGAAGCTTTTTTGTATTTGAAACATGCAACAGAGACCTCAGGACCATCGAGAGCACCTGCCTCCTACACGGCGGGCCTTATTCCACGCACTTCGCGTTTAACTCCACTTCGCTCTCGTTTCATAATAAACGCTACAGAGGGACTGCAGTGAGATAAGAATATGCCACCTAGCTTTCCAGGCTCAGTGTTCCCAAGGGCAAACACAGTTCTAGACAGAAGCGTGCGTGCAGGCCTGCCTCCCCTCGAGGAGCCCACCGGAAGGCCTGCCAGCCATGTCGTTCATGCGGCACTGGGGTCCTGACCAGTACAGTCACGTCCGAAACATTCGCAGGAAGCTGTAATTAAGTTACAGACGATGTGATTGTGTGCAGAGAAAATGCAAAACTCTTAGAAGAAATGAACTTACTCAACAAGGGGCCTAGACCCCGCACACGTAAAGAAATGCAACACTGTTTTTAAATACTGGAAACAAAGCGAAAGGGGCACATCATTACAAATGAAAGGGGCACGTCATTACAAATGACACCATTTACAGCAGCACCAGGAAATATGAAAAAACTAAGCATTAAACCCTGCAGAAGCTGCAAGAGAGCACAGCACTGAAAACCACGAAGTGCTGTTGACATAAATGAGAGAAACCAAAGCGAAAGAAACACCAAGCGCAAGCGAGGAAAGGGAACAGCCGGCGCCCCGCACGCCGCCCAGAAAGGAACAGCCAGCGCCCCGCACGCCGCCGGGAAAGGAACGGCCGGCGCCCCGCACGCTGCCTGGAAAGGGAACGGCCGGCGCCCCACATGCTGCCAGGCAGTGTGGGAGCCAACCAGCAAGCAGCTGGAAGACACTGTGGGGCCGCGTCTCTACCACTGACTGTCGAGGCCGCTCCGAGGTGGACGCGACAGAGACATGCACAGCGGAGCCACGGCAAACGGGCCCAAGCTGGAGCCTTTCCTCACCTCCACCAGCAGGACGACCAAGTCAGCTGTGCTACAACACGCCGAGACGATGTGCCAGCAGGCCAGAGCGATGCGGGCAGGCACTAACGGCGCTGCAGTGCACTTCGGCAGTGTGAGTTGCTACCTCAGCTTTACTTCCATTTTTTTTAAGTCAGGCTTTAAAGACCCTCACGTGAAAGGCAAGGCCAGAAAGCTCTCCAGAGAGAACAAGGGGAACATCTTCATGACCTCGGAGACAAGGAAGGATTTCTTACACAACGCTGAAACAGAAACACGCTGGCCGTGAAGGAGAGGATGAGCAAATCCAACCACGTTCACAGATCTGCTCATCAAAAGACGCTGCACGTAGAACTCAGAACATCAGCTCACAGATCTGGAGGAAATAATTACAACACGCATCGCTGACAAAGGCTAGAGACCAGAATAAAGGACGCCCACAGAGCAATACAGGGCTCCCCCGATAGTCAGCTGGCAAAGAATCCACCTGCAGCGCAGGAGACCCTGGTTCAATTCCTGGGTCGGGAAAAAAACCGCCAGCAATGTAGGACCCCTGGGTTCAATCCCTGGGTTGGGAAGATCCCCTGGAGAAGGGAACGGCTACCCAACTCCAGTATTCTGGCCTGGAGAATTCCATGGACTATACAGTCCATGGGGTCATGAAGAGTCAGGGCAACCAACTTCCACTTTTCACATTTCACAAATCAGTAAGGAAAAGACCAGACAATGAAAATGCAGAAGAGCAGGCCACACACTTGAGGAACCAGGAAGCTGGCCTCACCAGGTAGAGTGAAAATGCACACACTCAGCGTCCAGCCAGTCCCGCCAGGCGCACACCGCAGAGGGGCCGCACACGTGGGGACCAGGATGCTCGCAGCAGCGTGGCTCCCAGCCTCATTCGCGGGGGACAGGCCACGGCTGGGAGCTGCATGATGGAGGAGACATAACTCCACGCGCACAACTCAAAACAAGCAAAGCCAAACTGTCGCGGGCAGAAACACACGGGCGATAAAGCTACGAGGAAGACCGAGAAGACGACCATTACAAAGTCACGACAGCGGTTCCTTTCGACGGGGAAGGAGAGGGAGGGGCTCAGGGCGGCCCCGGGGGACAGCAAGCCGAGTCCACGTGCCCTCCTCAGCTTGGGACTGACCTATGGGCCCACACAGGGTGCCTCCCACAGCTTCACACCCAACCGAAGCCTCAGGACCTGCCACCGTACCTGTCCAGGCAGAGGGCACCGGGAGGACACGGCGGGCAGGAGCCCCACGTCCATCCCATCGAGGGCCCTGCCCCTGCAAGCGGCCACAGGCTGCAGTAACCCGAGTTCCAACCAGCATTGAGGACACGTCCTACACCAGCCGCTGCGGCAGTCGGATGCTGCCAGCCCTGCGGCTCCATCTCTCCGCAGCCCCGTGCCCAGCACGAAGCTTCACCCTCCACCCAAGGAGCTGACAGATGTCCGCCTTCCGGCCATCAGCCCAGGGGTTCAAGACCCGGGCAAAATGCAGATGGCCTGCGCCTCCCAGCCTCCTCTCCAGGGCTGGGCGGAGAGCCAAGGACCCCTCCGTGGGCCACGGCCCTGCTCCCGCCCACCGCACTCCAGCCGGGACGTCTCATTTCTGAAGCTGGGTCATGGGTGCACAACCAGGCCACTACCTTACCCTGGACCCAGTCCTCTGAGGAAAGTATTTCAAAATAAAGACGAGGAAAGCAACGGGAGGTGGGCACCGACTGTCAAGCACAGAGGGCTTGCGTACAGTCTAAAATCCACTCCATCTCACAAACTAACATCAGGAGTGCACTTCCCTGTCCAATCAGCAGAGACTCGAAGCCACAAGAGAGCGAAGGCGAGGCGAGATGGGCACGCGCAGAAACTGCCCGTGGGGGCGCCACTCAGCGTCAGTCCTCGCCAAGGTCAAAACCAACCAGGGGCACGGCGCCAGCCACGTCCTGCTAGACACACACAGGCCTGCATTTAAAAACGCCTCTAGCTCTCCACGCTGAATCTCACCTTTAAGTTCCTCTCCTCCAGAAATAATCAGAAAGGAATCAAAGATGCTTACACAAGCATTACTTACAGAGAGAAGTGGGAAATATTCTGAAGCTTCACTAAGGACAGTCACGCAGACCACGCCCCACTAAGCGCTAAACGTGATGCTCAAGTATGAGTGAGTACCCCGAGCTGAAAAAGGCAAAAAGCTCCGTGCACAGGGTGATTCAAATTATGCAAGAAAATAAACTTGACAGTAAAAAAGGCAAGGCAAGGCACCACCATGTTAAAAGCGATTCTCTCTCGGAGCTAATCTCACACATGATTTTTACTCTCTGTATACTTTTTCTTACTTTCCAAATTTTCAACAATAAAAGCATTTTAAAGTACCGAGGAGGGGCGTCCCTGCGGCTCAGTGATAAAGAATCGGCTGCCAGTGCAGAAGACACGGGTTCGAGCCCTGGTCCGAGCAGATCCCACCTGCCGCGGAGCAGCTCAGCCCAAGCACCTCGACACTGAGCCTGCGCTCTCAGCCCAGGAGCCACAACTAGGGAAAAGCCCGAACCGCGATGAAGAACAGATTAATCAAATTTAAAAACTGTTTGTTTTTTTCTTTTTTTAAAAAAAAGAGCATCCTTAAAGCACCGAGGAGCATTATCTCCATGGTAAAACCTGGACCTTCTCCTACTAATTAGGGCCTTAATCGGGAAGAACCGCGTCTCCGGGAGGGCTAATAACCTAATTAAGATGATGAGTGAGCAGATCAAATGCTTCGGCCACTTGTCAGCCCGTCACAGATGGAGACGGGCCTCCCAGACCCGTGCCAGAGGCAGATCGGCGCGGCAGAGGCCGGGTTTTTCTCTGGCTGAAACCGAAGGCCCCGTCAGATTCCCCGGAGACTCCTCGAGCCCCCCCTGGAGGGGACCCTGGCAAACACAGCACTCGCCCAGCCGCACCCCAGGCCTCGACGACCCACGGGAGGGGCTTGCCACCAGCGGGGCTCAGCGCTCAGCCAGGGACGCGCTCCGTGGCCCAGCTCAGCCAGCTCTGCTGCTCCACACGGAGCGGCCTCCCTGCCCCGGAGGCCACGCCTCCAGACGCCCGCACAGCTGCCCACATGCACGCAGGCTGGAAGACAGGAGGGGAAGCCACTGTGAAAATCGAGCAAGCAGACAGGGCAGAGCAGCCAGGAGGAACACATCACAGGAAGACGGCCGCCCAGGAGGCACCGGCCCGGGTAAGAGCAGCCCCAGTGGGGCGATCCGAGGACCGCGGTGGTCCTTCAGAGAACATGCGTTTTTAGGGTGAAATGCCCATTAAGAGAGAAGGTGATGGCACCCCACTCCAGTACTCTCGCCTGGAGAATCCCATGGATGGAGGAGCCTGGTGGGCTGCAGTCAATGGGGTCGTTAGGAGTCGGACACGACTGAGCGACTTCACTTTCACTTTTCACTTTCATGCACTGGAGAAGGAAACGGCAACCCACTCCAGTGTTCTTGCCTGAAGAATCCCAGGGACGGGGGAGCCTGGTGGGCTGCCGTCTATGGGGTCGCACAGAGTCGAACACGACTGAAGTGACTTAGCAGCCCATTAAAAGTCGCTAAAGACAGTAGAGATTAAAAATGCATAAAGGGCCAAGATACGCAAACAGAAAATTTTAATAACCTTCATAAAATAAGAGAACATGGACTTTATAAGCAAATACAATAACCGACCCTGGAGTAGGAAGTGGCAACCCTCTCCAGCATTCTTACCTGGAAAGCCTCATGGACAGAGGAGCCTAGTGGGCCACGTGCATGGGGTCATGGAGACGGGGACACTGCTGAGGGGCTGACACGGCGCAGGGTGACTGACACAGCCATCATTTTTACATTAAAAAAAAAATCTGACACAAAGGGTGCAGGCACACGCTGAGTCTGTGGCGTGAGGCTGGGGGGGGGACGCTGTGTTTCCAGGGGGAGAAGGCGGGGATTAAGTCCAAAGGAGCGAGAATCACATGTCACAGCTTCTCCCAGAGGGAGAGTTAGAAGACGTGGAACAGAGGCCTCCAAAATGCGTATTTTCATCTAAAACTCTATATCCAGCTACAATATTAATCAAGCATTAAGGTAGAAAAAAGATCTTTTAAGCAACTTCACTTCCCATGGATACTCTCAGGAGGCCACTGGAGAAAACAGTCCACCAAAGCCAGGCGTAAACCTAGAACCAGGAAGAAGGAACGGGAGATGGGGCGGGGTGGGGGTCCCCTCTGTAGAGACACCAAGGAGGGGTGGCTGAGAGCGGGCTGGAGAGCAGCCCTCCCAACTGGATAAAACCCACACACACCTGAGCATCTTGAGAAGAGGTACCGGCAGAGGACAGAGGAACACTGAGTGAGTGAAAAGTAACGAGGAAAAAGGGCGAACAAATAACAGCAGCAGTTAATTTCAAAGAAAACAGAAGCTGGACAAGAGAAGGTCCTCAGCTGTAAAACGCTGTCTCTGGTCCTAAGAATGTAAACACTGATTACAAATCTAAACAAATTTATCTAGATTCTTGAGCAGACAGGGCCAAGGGGCTGATATTTTAAATGAGCGAGGGTGAGCAGAGTGGCATTCTTGCCCAGCGGTAGTGGGACACGTGTTACCGTAAGCTGTGGGATTAAATGCCAGCAAGGACCAGAGTTCACAGCCGAACCTGGTTCCCTCTGGGCAGGGCCAGCTGGGAAGCGGGAAAGGCGAGGGCAGTGACGGGCTGTTTTGGCTTCCGTGCTTTGCTTTGTTGATTTTACTTAGTGATGAGAAAGTACCGCTTTACCTGCTCACGGATGTACCTGGTGAAAACAAGCTTTTACGTGTACATGCTTTTCTACCTGATGAACAAGGATGAATGAACGCGCGCACATGTGGTATATGTTTCATCAGTTCCGAGGCACACGTTCATGTCTCCGTGTGCACCCTGAATACACACGGGAGCCCCAGGCAGCAGCTGTCGTGTGAGAGCTGCCTGCTGTTCCTGGGGGGCCAGACCGTGCAATACTCCAGTCACTGAAGAACCACCTGAAGAATGGACGAGTTCTGGTCATTGAGCACAAACTTGCAGAATTTCGTGCCAAGGCCGAGAGACAGTCCCAGGGTAACAGGGAAGTGCTCTTAAGAGGCGTGGCCTCAGCGATGCTGTTTGTTTCTTTTTAATTCAGGTGTTCCCTGCTGCCCCGGTTTTGCTCCAGGTGTGAAGTGAGAGCCACTCTGCAGTCCTGTGCTCGGGCTCCTCTCTGCAGCGGCTTCTCTCGTTGCGGGAGCATGGGCTCGGGGCGCACGTGCTCGGAGCACAGGCTCAGGGGCACACGGGCTCGGGGCACACAGGCTTAGCTGCCCCGCATGTGGGATCCTCCTGGACCAGGGATCAAACCCGTGTCTCTGGCAGAGGGATTCTTTACCACCGAACCACCCAGGGAAGCCCAGCAACGTTCCTGAGGCCCAGAAAAGGGAACCTGTGCACAAATAAATACTAATATGAGGCACTGCGTCCTCGCTGAGCTTGTGGTATTTTCCACGTTAGTGGTAAGGAGGTGCTGGTGGTCTTACGATCAATAGCATCTTGTATGTGGTGAAACACAGTACAAACAGGAATACCTACTGCAAGATTTTCCTTAAATGATTCATCAGTAAAAAAACAAAGCTAAAATATATACAATGCTCTGACCACACCATGGAGTATTCCATAAACCCTAAAATGAATGAATTAAAATGGTAACAGATGACATGTGGAGATTTTCAAAAGGAATTTGCTAAGACAAGATACAGAGGTCTTCCTTGGTGGGCTAGTGGTTGAGAATCTGCCTGTAAATGCAGGGGTCACGGGGTTGATCCCCGGCCTGGGAAGTTTCCACATGGCCCATAACAGCAAGGCCCTGTAGGCCCCAGCTGCTGAGCCACACTCTAGAGCCCGCGAGCCCTGCACAGCCACTGCTGAAGCCCACGCGCCCACAGCCCAAGCTCTGCAACGAGAAGCCTCCGCAACGGGAGGGCTGCACACGGACAAAGAGCAGCCCCTGCTTGCGGCGAACCAAGAAAGCCCACGCGCAGCAAGGGAGACCCCGCGCGACCCAAAGTAAAGAAATACATCTTTTCTTTAACTACAGAAAAATAAGTACATGATCCTGTCTCTTTAAAAAAATGTAATGAAAATCCCACACAGGTGCATGTTTACATAAGTCTGCACAGCAGCATGGGAACACAGGATCACTACGGAAGGCCCTGCGGGAGCAGAATTCTGAGTGCCCGCGACCTCTGCCCCTGGGGTCTCTCCCGGGAGCAGCCTCACGGGCAGGAGAGATCCTGCAGGTATACTCAAGTCCCTGAGCAGCTGATCTGGAGATACAGAGATTATCCGGCGGACCCAACACGCAAGCAACCTCCAAGCAGAGCGTGCTCTGGCTGGTCACAGAAGAGAAGGTCTGACAAGGGGGTTCCCTCGCTCGGATGGGAGGGGCCCCAGGGAAAGGAGCTGAGAGTGGGCGCTGGTCCACAGCTAGCAAGGAAGAGGAAGGAAGGGAACAAAACAGGGCAGTTTCAGTCCTGCAGCCCCGGGGAGCAGGATGCTGCCTCGCACCAGCGACTCCGCCCCACCGACTATTTTCCTCTTTCGACTCGAACACCCTGTCGTCCTGTGTCTGTCCCACCACTGGCTGCTGGGAGCGGGGCGGGTAACTCGTCCCTGTGCCCACGGGTCCGCGGGGGAAGGACTGTGCCCCTCCACCCTCGGGGCTGTACCTAATGGACTACAGCCAGGCGCCTCCTCCACACCTGACTGAGGCTTCTTAGATGATGAGGTTTGGGACTGGACCTGATACTGTAAGGGGTGAGATCTGGGGACTGGGAGATGGGCTGTGTGCATTTTGCACGTGGATGAGGGTCGCTGGGGCCAGAGGGCAGACTGCAGCCAGAATTCTGGATGAGCCCAACAACCGTTCAGGGTCTAACCACCTCCCCAGGAGTGGGAGGTGCTCCCTAGGGGCGGTGGGGAGAGGCGTCTGGGCATCAATAAAAACAGGGAGGGGGGAAGGAGAGAGTTCTAACCACCTTCACATGGCTGGCTGGGGTGCAGGGCGGGTCCGAGAGACCTCGAGCTGCGGTCTCAGCTCCAAGGCCTCGGCTTTTCCAGGGCAACCAGCGCCTGCTCAGCAGGAGGCACACCAAGGAAGAGCCAGCAGGGACAGACAGGCGGTCTCCCCCAGGAGTGACCCGAAAACCACACCCCAAATCCAGGTGACAACGACAACGGTGTGCCTCGTAACAGCTGAGACCTGAGCCGAGCAGGAACTGGCCCACGGCGGCCCCGCGATCGGAGCGCGTGGCACCCCAACGCTCAGCGCAGCGGGACCCACGGTCGGAGCGTGGCACCCACGGCAGGCGGAGCACCCACAGTCAGCGCGGCAGGCCCTGCAGGTCAGCGCACGCAGCGCCCACAAGCGCCCGCCTGAACCTCGCAAGCAGGCTGAAAGGAGACACCCTCTGATTTAGCTCACAAAGTTCACACTGAGGCAAAACCGGGCCATCTGGAGAAAAGCAAGCACGACCATCACAGAGTCGGGACGTGGGCGCACCTCCAGCAGAGACCCCAGCCAGCCCGCCGAGGACCAGGAAGGCGGGGGCCCCGCTGCCCAGTGGGGGCCACGGTGCTTTATAACGACTGGTTCAGCTGCAGACGTGCTTTGTTTGCAGCAGTTTTCTTTTTTTCATCTACTATTTTATTTCTCTCACTTCGATCTGCGCTGGGTCCTCACTGCTGAGGGATGGCTCTCTCCAGCTGCAGAGCACCGCCTCAAACGCGTGCCTGCGTGAGTAGCTGCGGCTCCTGGGCTCCAGAGCTCAGGCTCGGCAGTCGTGGCACACGGGCTTAGCTGCTCCCTGGCCTGTGGGGTCCCCCCGGATTAGGGGTTGAGCCCGTGTCTCTTGCATTGGCGGGTGGATTCTTTACCTCGGAGCCACCAGAGAAGCCCTTGGATATGCTTCATATCCTCTTCTGTAAAAAGGAAAACGGTTCATCATGGTGGTCAACGGGAGCTGGGGTCTCAATGACCTTTCTGTTCTGAATTTTCACGAGTGGTTCGAAGTCATTGTGAACGTGTGTTGCTATACGACCAGGATCGAGGGTGAGCAGACCTCCCCTAGCTCCCTGGCAGTGGGCTCTGCCCCGGCACCCCACACGCTCTGGGCTCCCAGCCCTGCCTCCACCCACACCCGCGAGCCACCTCCCTCAACCCTCCTTCTCAGCCAAACATTGTGGAAAAGCTGTCTGTGCACAGGCTTCCTAGTCTGTTGCTACTCACCCTCCTGGATAACAAGGAAACGCTGCAGGCGCCTGAAAGGCTGTGAGGAACAGAAGCACATGCCCCCTGCAGAGGACGTTCTAGACATGGGCGAGGATTCCTCCTCCATCCAGAGAGAAGAGCTATGCTGATTTGGGGTCATAACTCCTGTGTATTTTTTCATGGATTAAGTATGGCTGGGACATTCTATACAAACAGAGTAAATGTCTCTGAAAAGCGCGTATTTCATTTGCACCGCGCGGCGTGAGCACAGCCACTGGCTGTGTGCCTCGAGTGCTCGGTGCTGCGCATCTCACCCTAAGGTATTTAAAGGGGCCACTCTCCCTGCTGGCCAGTGAGAGCACCTCCAAGACAGCCCCCAGGGATCTCCTGCTTTTCAAGCTCTTCTGGAGTCTCCTCCTGTTTAACCGCAAGGACACGGCGGAAGTGGCAGTGTGACCTCCACATTCGGGTCATGAAGACACTTCAGCTTGTGCTTTGCACGCTCAGATCACGCGCTGGGGTTAAAGTCAGCTGCCACGCCGTGAGGACCCTCCATCAGCCTACGGAGATCTGGGGCCTCCTGCCAACAGCCCGCATCAACCTAGCAGCCGGCATGGCAAATGTTAAATCACCTCAGCCTTCTAGAGATCTGTCAGACTTGCTCAGGACGGTTTGGCACACACTTCTGGCTTGGGTTTAGTTTTCATGTCCACATTCTTAAGTGAGTTTGGCTGATAACTGTATCATGTTCTGTCTCTCTGGTTTTTACATAAAGGTTATATTTGTTGTACAGAAGAAAAAACATTTCTTTTTCTGGCATAGTCTGATCTAAAATATCGAAATAAATCTTCTCATTGAACATCAGGGAGAATTGGCCTGTACGACCTTCTAGGTCTTATGTTTTTCTGACTTGACTTTGGTTTTGGCTGGGGACATCTTCAAACTACTCAAGCCATTTCTTTCAAGGTTGTAGGCCCATGCAGGCTTTCCACCCCTCAGTAAGTCTGTAGGTTCTCTCTGGATAGGAGACGCCCATTTTCACCTGTCCTGGCATAAAGCTTTAGAGTGTATCGCTTACATGTGTCATCTTTAGCTTTCCTCCATCTTCCCAGTTCTGACTATTTTACTAGTCTTTCCAGAGAACCTGCTCTTCGGTTTGGTGGTCCTCCGCACGGCAGGTACATTCCTGTCTTCACTCTCTGCTCTGTATTGCTGCTTTGAATTTGTTGTGTCCTTTCTTAACCCAGCTCTGAACGCACACAGCACATTGCTCTGCAGTCTCCATTTTTTTTGAGGGCATTGTTTACAGCCAGGCCCCTCCTCTTCTAAACATCACGGCCGCATCCATAAGCTGCATTTTCTAATTCATATTAAAGTGTCTTTTTTGATCCCTATTCGGAAGCGTCTCAGTGTTTAAATGTACGAGTGCGCAAGATGCTCTGTCACTGTATTTCAACGCCGTTCTGTCTTGTTTTCCTCTTGCATAACAATGGGGATGACAATTCTGCATCCAGCAAGCACAGACTGTGCCTTCCAGCCTCCCTTGTAGGTAGGCAGAGCCTTCTCGGGCTTCCCTAGTAGCTGGGGTGGCAAAGAATCCACCTGCAATGCAGGAGACCTGGGTTCAATCCCTGGGTCAGGAAGATCCCCTAGAAAAAGGGACGACAACCCACTCCAGTACTCTTGCCTGGAGAATCCCATGGACAGAGGAGCCTGGGGCGGGGGAGGGGGGGCACAGTCTGTGGGGTTGCAGAGAGTCTGACGTGAGTGGGTGACAAACACACGGGGCCTGCTGAGTTCCATCAGCAAAAGACGAGGGCATGTCATCTTCCAGGACAGGGACTGCAGGGACACCGTCACCCCTCCCCACGCCCTTCCTTCCTCCCGCCTTAAATGAAGAGGTGGCGGCAGCGGCCCTGCCGTCACCTTGCACCTGGAGGTGACCCTGGAGGTGGAAGGCACGAACTACAACGGCGGGGCTGGCCCTGGAGAAGCCAGGGTCCCTGGGGACCAGGAACGCATCCCCACTGGCCCTGAACCGACTCGCTCTGGTGTGAAAGAGAACCTCCCTGGACCGGGCTCACTCACCCTCAAATGCAGTGTCGGGTCAAATGCAATTCCTAACTGATGAAGACGTGTTTGAGATGGCCCTCTGGAGGTGGCCCTGGAGCACAGCAGAGAGCCCGCTGGACTTCGGGAGGTGACCTCACCTCGGTGCTGGGTCTCCTGACCACAGATGACGCCACTCACACAGAAGCATTGACAACCTGGACTAACAGCGAAACCAGCCCCGTCTCCTCCCCAACCCGACCTGCAAGAAGAGGGAGGCTTCCCGTCTGCCTTCCGGCCACTGCAGCTCCCCTCCCACCTCTCTGGCCCCAGCTACTCTGGACTGTTCCACTTTCCCTGGTTTCTCCCTTAGAGTTGCACTCCATAGTGCTGCTAAATGACACTGCCCTCCTTTGCTCCTCTTTAAACCTCACACAGAATGGCCACACTGCGTATTTTCCTGCGCGTTTCTTTTCCCCTCCACGTTCTGAGATGCACCTATTATCTGGACACAGGAGGCCTGGGTCCACGTTATTTACTGCCTGACTACACCGCGCGCCCTCCGCTCCGCACTAATGGAGATGTGCGCTTTTTCAGGCTTCAGGCTATTACAGAATGCTGTTTCACTCTCCTACTCATCTCCTGGGGACCGCGGGGCAGTCTCTCTAGCAAAGTGCTTCCTGAATTGGCACACGTGGGAACCAAGGACATCCACGTGGCACACGGGAGGTAAGCTAGAGGGGTTGAGGGGTCTGCAGAGGCTGCAGCGGCGGCCCAGACTCTGGCCGCCTCGACAGACGAGGGAGCAGGCAGATGGAGAGCCCCAGAGCCCCAGGAGCAGGGGGCAGCCCTGGGACACATCGCCACACTAGCAGAGCCCCCACCTCCTGAAGGGGCCAGTCTGCATTGCGGCCCCCTGGCCATCACATCAGCGTGCCCCCCTCCTCACCAAACCTCAACACTGTCAGACTTCATTTTTGTTAAAAAAAGAAAAGGAAGAAACAGCACTGTGGTCTTAATTCCCATTTTCTCACGACTAACAAGCTGTGGCGTCCTTTCTCACTCACTGTCCACGCTCACTTCCTCTTCTGCGAAACACTGAAGTGTCTCTTCTGCCCGTTTATTGGGTTGCTTCACCTTCTCCCCCCATTGTTAATATCTCCTGGATTGTGACTGTCTTATTATGAATTCTCTGTGCTTACAGCCTGTTTTTCTCTTTTCACTGTTCATCACTTCACGGAATAAGAGATTGTGTTTGTCAGTCTCTTCATGACTTTGGCTCTTTTGTGTCTTCTTTAGGAAATTTTTCTCTGTGCTATTTATCATTCATTCCCAACTTAACTGTTTTGCAGTCAGAGAACATGTTCCATGAATCAGGTAATTTAAAATATGTCCAAGCAGAAAGTAAAAAGTTTTACTTTCTGCTTGAACACGAAGGGGTGTGTGTTACATGCCCAGAGTTTATTTGACAATAAAATGCATTTTCTAATTGTTGAGAGGAAGGAAATACCCAACAGATCAAGATCACAAGTGCCGGTGGGGAATGGGTGGCAAACCCGGCGTGGGCGTCTGCTGACACGCATCCTATCCGGAGCTTCCTTAAAAGGCAGAGTTCCGCAGCCGAGACACAGAGTGCAGAGCCTCTCAAGACTGAAAACACTTCCTAGCTGGCCCTTTATGGGCTTCCCCAGTGGCTCAGGGGTGAAGAATCTGCCTGCCATGCTAGAGACGCAGGAGACTGCGGTTTGATCCTGGCTGGGGAACCTGCTACCCACACTCCAGTACTCTTGCTTAGGAAGTCCCATGGACAGAGGAGCCCGGTGGGCTGCAGTCCCTGGGGTTGTAGAGGCAGACCTGAGCACCATCCCACCACCACCTAGCCCTTCACAAGAAACGTTTGCCAACTCCTACTGTGTGTTCAAAACTGTTTCCTTTTTGTCTGCTTACCGTCGATTAACGAACAGAGCTGTGTAAAGCCTTCTGCGACGACGACACTTCTGACAGATCGCGACCCTCCGTTTATGTTTAGATGCGACCCCTAAGCCGCCCCTTCCTGCTGCAGCTCCTCTCCCCTCCCTGAGCACTGGTCCCCTTTGCCCCTGGTAATCATTTTCAGTTCGAAGCGTCTGGATGACACTGTCACTCTAAGCGCTGGCCTTTTTTCCACTCTCTCATGTCTTATGTTCTGGGTGTGCTGCTCGTAAACAAAGCAGCAAAGCCGAATGCAGTTTTTCCACAGACTCCAACAACCTCTGTCTTCTAGTCAGGATGCTTAGCCCCTTACTATGTACACAGTTTCACGTCCACCGTCTTAGACGGTGCCTTGCTCCTGCACCTTTGCTCTGTGCTTCCCACCCGCCTCATCCCTGGTATCCTCTGATTGACCCGCACTGAGCAGCTCGGCCGGCTCGCGCACTCTGTGCCCTGACCACGGATGGAACGCTCTCCTTGCCTTAGAAGTGCCGAGGTGTAAGCACTGGGTCACCAGGGAAGTCCCCTACCTTCTTTTGAATTAGGAATTTTTTAACTCTATTCTTTAACCATTTCCCCCTAAAAGAAAGTGGTTTATTGCTTTTACGACAAAGTAAGATGCTCTCAGAAATTTTTTTAGTGAAGAAAATTCTTTTAGAACTTTAAGACTTTTCTAAAATGCTATTTTTGTCCGCTTCAATACAGAAAGCTCTCCAGAGGCCACTGCCAGGGCTGGAAGGCACAGCCCGCGGCCCTGGGGCCCCTCCCCACCGCTGGCTGAAGCCGCCTGTTCAGAAGCAGGGCTGGTGCTGTCGGTGCCCCCCGCCCCGCGGCCTGGGGTGCCCCTCTGCCGGCACCCACTCCAGCTCCTCCCCACCACCACCAGACCCCTCCCCGCTGCAGCATCCTGTACAGGGGCCTGGGGGGCAGGCAGGGGCCAAGCTGCTTCTGGTCAGGCTGGCTCAGAAGGAAAGCCAGAGGCCACGTGTCCAGGGCTGCCGCTTAAGGCCCTAGTCTGGTTGTGGGGTCAGCATGCTTGAAATGAAGTGCGACTCTTTTCAGGCTTCTCCCTAACACTGTAACATGAACTCTAGACTTAAATACAGTGGACAGGTTCATCAGTGTCTCTCCCTGCTGGAGCACTGTTAAGAACAGCTGAACCATTACCCTCAGGTTTAAATCCTTCTGCTTGCTTCTTTCTCGTTTATTTTTATTGTTTTTTCTTAATGGAGAAATACATCATCTCTTTTCAAAATAGCGCTTGAAAAATACAAGGAGTACAGATACTATAAAACAAAGCCAACTCCAGTCATGAGACACTACGCACACAGTATGAAAAAATAGTCCGATATTCAGGTAATGAAAACTAGAATTAAAAAGCTCCAACTTTCCAGCTTGGAAAAACAAGTACAATTACACGAAACATTTAATAAACTAATTTTGCCCCAATGTGTGAACAAAACGACAGGACTAAATTTGTGCCTGGCAATTTCAATGACACAATAGCTATTCAAAATACACAGGTACTGTACACACGTCACCTGATTTTATTGTAGCAGAAGGGGAGAGGACCACACAGGTAGCAGGAACACCATGTACTAGGCGTCAGGAAGTCATGGTGAACAGAGTCTCAATTACTGCACAGCCCACGACGGAAACGACTAGAACCCAACTCTGGGGAAATTATTCAAAAGGGCAGGGGAAGAGTTTAAGAAACTGCAGTGTGAGGTGAAAAATGCACGTGTGGTAGAAAGGAACACGGTCGGGGGACGGGAAGAATCAGAACTAGGCTGTATGGAAAACCTGTTAGGTTTGCTCCGTCCAGAATAAGCCTGAGTTTCCATTCACCTACAAGCGCGGGCATTCCTGTTTTTCAACGTGAATGTTCTGCGGCTGAGTTATGAGTGGCCTTTAGTTTAAAGAAAGGTATTTTGAATCTTTTGCAGGATAAACAAGAGCAGAATGCTGGCCAGATGTCAAGTGCTTGCTGGAAACTTTTTATGTCTCTACATGTAAATTTCACTAATGAATTTTAGTAAGTCATTACAAATAAAAATTGATTTAAAATTCTAGAGAAAATGCTGCTGCTTACACATTTAAATTAGAAATTAGCTTTACTGAAACAGGTATTCTGTGGAGGATACGCACGCATCTTCTCTTATGCAGAGATTGAATGGCCACCCAAGATGGACATTATGCTTCACAGGAATTACTTTTAGTAAAACTTCGCTGCAATACTAGCCAGGTGGCCACAGGACTGTTGGCTTCACATCATGGTTAAGGAAACACTAGCATACCGAGTGTTCTGTGAAACAATATACAAGCGCGCCTTGTGCACACAAGCAGAGAGAAGGCGGTGGGGGTGGGAGTACGAAAAGCTTTTTCTTGTTTTAAGACAAATGATTAAGTTATGAAGCTTTGTTAGCTCAATACAGTATCTGCTATCTGACCGCTGATAGGTCGCACCCTGAAACAGTTCTACAGATAAAACCAGTGTCTCCTTTCTTGATCCTGTCCCATCAAAACCAAGCACTTACTAATTACTGTTCCAACGCCAAGCGCATATCCTAAGAGTTGATACTGTGTCTGAAAGGGTGGCCTCACAGGGCTGAGCCAGGTGGCCTTGATGCCTCTGAAGCACAGTACACCGCTTGCCGCACAATGGGAACCCACCGCAAGATTCATAATGAAGAACACCCTTCAGGAAAAAAACTGAAACCCATCAAGCTGAAAAAGCTAAAACTAGTTCTACTTTCTAATAAAAATATACATAAAGTGCATCATCAGCATAAGGAATTCTGATACCAGTGTGTATTGCAAACTTCCCCCAACAATGCATCCAACATCAGTCCCGTCCAGACGTCAGTCATGGGTACAAATATAGCTGGCGGGGTTTTGTCCTCACTCTTTCCTCCTAAAGGGCAGGAGTCCTTTGAAATAGCGTAACTGTGGCTAACACATAAGTAACCTAACACATTAGTAGCAGTACTTCCAGCTTCACATACTAACCTGGACTTCTGATCAAGATTAGCCCATGAGAGAAGTCACCAAATAGACCTAATAAACCTATTTGGAACCGTATCTAGTCTGGTGCCCTTCATTCTCCTCCATTAGCATGTGAAGACAGCAGGCTGAGTTGGCAATACTGTTTATGGACCCTCGAGGTGTTTTCTCAGTTCAACCTGTTTTATTGAATTCTTGATAACAGGAATAGGATCTGCAGGGAGAGCAGGGGTACTGGGAAGGTCTGCAGCGGATGTTCCCCGTGTGGCCAACAGAAGCTGCTGTCTGAATAGTTTTCAACCGAGTGACATGGTCTCTCTATGAGAACATTCCTCTTCCGTTTTGGCTGCCTTGGTCCTTTCTTCTTGGTGACGCGACAATGTCCTCTAGACTCCTAAGATAGGATTAGCTATGCTCGTTGCTGCGCTCCCTGAAGGCCTGGGTGGATGGCTGACCAGCCGCGTTGAGGAAACGACTCTGGTGACCATGGGCTTCGGTGCTGGAGGAACAGTGGGCTGCGGAGCCGTCTGAGGGATGCTTTCGCTGGCCGCGCCCCCGGGGCTGTCGCTGGGATTTGCTTGCTGCGAGGAGACCTCAGGAAACTGTACGCTGGGCACCGACGCTGCCGTTGCCGCCGGGGTGGGGCTGTTCCTGCCTGGAGCGCTGCCCGTCACGGGGCCAGTCTGCGAAGCGGCAGGAAGTGATGGCACACGCGTGCTGCTCTCACCGTCGACAGACAAGTCACGGCTGCCGGCATCCAAGGCTGTCAATTTGACACCTTCTGCCGGAAGTGTTTTCTTTTTCTGCAGCACATGATTCGGCAGTAGTTCGTGCAGCTCCTTTCTCTTCAAATGCATCGCAGCAATTTTCATGTCCACCTCAAACATTTTACTATTAATCGCTTGCCTATATACAGTGTCTGTGAAAGACTGGATATCATAGGTGAGGTCAATACTGAGAACTTCAGAGTTTTCTGGCTTTTTTAACACTAACCCAATCACCCACATTGTACGAAATTCTTCCTTGTCAGGACTCTCCTTGGGTGCTGGAAACGACTGAGGATTCACATGAGCCAGTGTAATAAATTCATTCTTCTCCAAGCTTCCAACCAGGATTCGGATTTTTGATTCCACCAAACCCACCCACTCTAGATGTTGTTTCCTGTTGGCGCACTTGCCAGAAGCACAATATAATGCTTGTACTTCTGGAAGAAGCTGGGTGCTTCGAAAAGTTTGGACCACTCTGCCTTACTCAGCAAAATCTCATGTGTGATAGCAAGCCCTTGCTTAAACTCTTCAATCATGACCATCCGTGTTGAAACAGACACATTGTACGTGGAGTTCTGCTGTGGGTATGCTGGTGTGATTATGGGCATGAGATGGTACCTATCACTGGGATTTACTCTTGGGTCCCAGACAGGCAAGTTCAGATTCCGTTCTTCGGGCTCTTTCAGTAGCACTGGATTCGGCCATTCCCACTCAGAAAACACCAAGAAAAATTTACGGACAAGAGTTGATGCTATGGCATTTGGATAAAGCTGGCAAGTTCTTGCTACTAGCATCGCCCAGGAAACACCACCAAGGAAACCTAGTATATTGGAATAAATATTGTGGCATTTGGCCCACAGCTTGATGGCTCTCAGAGTTAATCTGAAGTTGTCAATGTTTGGTACTAGATGTAAAATCTCATCAGTTACCCGGCAACCATTAAGGCTCCTTATGCATCTTATATCTAAGTTTTTAAGCAGACTGTCATCTCTTAGGTCCAAATCTTCAGGAATAGTCTGCAATGCTAATCTTGCAAACAAAATATCAATCTCTATCCCATCGAAACACAGTTTGATAACTGGTACAAACGCCTCCTCAACAGCCCTTAAATCCTTTACTTCTTCATGTAGTTTCAATTTATCATAGAAGGAGGTGAAAAAGTCGCTTCGATCAACGTGTCTCGGTGCCACGCACAACGCATCGATGTCTGCGCCTTTCGTATGCACCCCTAACCTGTAAGAACCAAACGTAAAGATTTTCCCTCCGACATTTTCAATTACAGCTTGTGGCAGACTCTTGCTTTCACTGATTTCTCGTATCCATTCCTTTACCAGATTATTTAATTTCTCCAAAATTAAAATCCTGCGCTGCAGTTCCTCTTCCTCTTCAAAAACCCCGAAGGGCTTCAGAGTTTCATTAATTTCTGGGTAAGTACGCAGTCAGTCTCCCTGGGGGGTGCTAAACTGATGGGGGAAGAGATGCCGTAGTGCTTGGGCGGCGGCGGGGTCCGCTGTGATCCCAGGGTGGTCACCGGAAACGGCATCATCTCTAGCGCTGGCCCCGCCACGCCGCGTGCCCCGCCACCGCGACCTCCGTGGCCGCCGCCCGGGTCATGATCCGCTGAGGCGGGAGGGGCGGGGCTCCTACCAGCCCAGGTCCGACCCGCTCCCGCTCCGCTCCCGCCGCTTCAAGCGCCTCTCCGCGGTCCCCTCGGCCCCAACATGGCGCCGGGGCCCTCGCCGCTGCGTTCTAGAACGCCCACGCACGCCACGCCGCGCGCCACGCACGCCACGCGCCGCGCCCGCCACCCCTGCCACGGCGCATGCGCGCGCGCAGAGCCTCCTGGGGGCTGTAGTTCCGGGGGCCCCGCCCCGGCATCCGGCAGGTCCGGGCGGGCAGGGGTGCGCCCCGGTTCCAGCCGTGTCGAGGCCGGGTGGGACGCTTGGCCCGACCTACCGTCCATCTGCTCGCTCGCCGTTTCCTCCTCGCCAGGTCTCCGTCGTCCCCCGCGGCACCTTGCAGGGGCACCTTCAGGACCCCTGCACAGAGGGCTCCGTTGTGGGGGAGCGGTTCTGTCGCGTCCCCCGTGGTCGGCTACCTGGGTGGCGGGGCAGCCGCGACCGCAGCTCCGGGTTCTCGGTCCTGTCCTGTCCCGCTCCGAGGGTCCCATCTGCTGGCCTCCAGTTTCTGCGGCTCCCGGCGCGGAGTCTGCAGCCGGCTAGCCTGCTGCCGGCCGGTCTTGTCTTTGTGACAGCTGTAAAAATCTGTCTGCAGTGTCCTGCGGCATCGCCACCAGGGAGCAAGGGGCGAACCTCTCCTTCATCTCATGCGACAAACACCAAGTCACGCTCCCGGGTGACTCCCGGGCACGTCCGTGGGGTACGTCCTCGCTCCATTCTCTTGGCCCTCTTCGTGGGGACATGTGACAGACCTTCCCACAGTTCCCCGTGACTCTCGGCCCAGGTTTCTGTCTGCAGGATGCCGGGCCCACCTTGTTCCCTGGTCCTCTTCAGCCGCATTTAGTCTGCTGTTTAAGCCATCACCAAAATGTCCCTTTACAAACTTGCATTTTTATTACTAAAGCATCTTTTTCTTTTGCAAATCCTCCCTACCTTTTGGGATGACATTCTGTTCTTTCCTGTTTTCTTTTTACCTTTTATTTCATTGAATAGTTTAAATCTACTTACTCAATATTTTATAACTAATGGTTCCAGTTCCCAGGTTCTTGAGAATTTGAGTCTACAGTTTTCTACTGACTCATTTCAAGCAACATCACTTCCTGTGTCTTGTTATTTGGGGTTGTGAGCTTATCTCTGGCCAGATTTGGGAGACCTGTGTGGAAGGATGTCCTTCCAAAGAGTACTTTGTTCTATCGGATGTCCTTGTACATCATCAAATTATGTACAATGTAATTTCTTATCCACATCACTTAAACAGTACAATTCTGAACTCCAAACATGTGAGGGGAAGAGTGATTTTTCAATTCTAGGAAAGAGTATTTAGTTTTTCCCACCCAGAGCCCAGGTCAAGAGAGAGAACTCTTTGTCATCTACTTTCACCACGTAGCAAATTCTTATTTTATCTTTTCATTGAGTGTGTCCACCTTTATAGTTTCCAAATATATATGAGGTCTCAGTTCCAACTCCCTACAGAGGTCTCAGTTCCAACTGTCTACATCTTTCTTGGACAGCTATTAAGTTTCTTGGTTACAAAGACTGGCAAATACCTGCAAGGCAACTGTAGCTTCATAATCAGTTCAGATTCTAAGGTCTTCATTTTGTCGTTTTTTCCCACCCCTAGAAATTCCTTTGGAGAAGGCAATGGCATCCCACTCCAGTACTCTTGCGTGGACGGAGGAGCCTGGAAGGCTATAGTCCATGGGGTCGCTGAGGGTCGGACACGACTGAGCGACTTCACTTTCACTTTTCACTTCCATGCATTGGAGAAGGAAATGGCAACCACTCCAGTGTTCTTGCCTGGAGAATCCCAGGGACAGAGGAGCCTGGTGGGCTGCCATCTATGGGGTCGCACAGAGTCGGACACAACTGAAGTGACTTAGCATAGCATAGCACAGGGATTCCTTTATTTTGGGAGGTTCTCAGCTATGCATCTAAAAGGAGAATTGTTACAATTCATCCAGCACTTCCAGGTACTTTATGCAGAAAGATCTTCCAGGCTAATTAATCCCACATATTGCCAGAAATACAAGCACCACTTTCTCAACCTATTTCAACGTGGTATGCGTGCTAAACGGTCCAGCAACATAGCTACCAGGAGGGCCTTTAGTGACCACCTGCTGCCTAACACAGTGGCCTCAGTGGTCCGCACCTCTTGACCGACAGCAGACCCACGCCTCCGCGGCCTCACACGCTGCGCTGTCCTGGGCATCCTGGGCCGGCCTCAGCCTAATCTGCTCCTTCAGTACTTTCCCCTAAAGCTGGAGCTCCTCCAGTTTCCTTGTTAGGCCCTGACTCTTCTCACTGTATGTGTATCTGTTACCTGGGTCATCTGTCAATTTTCACAGCTCAAGTATCACCTATTAACAGCTTAAGTTTTTATAACCTGCTCTCTTCTAAGCTCCAGATCCACATCTGACTTCCTTCCTGACACCTCCACTTGGATGTCTCAAACTGGACAGTCTACAGGGAACTCTTCCTCTTCCCTCCATAACCTGTTTTTCTCCAGGAAGTCACCACTTTGGTAAATGGCACCTCCATCTACGCAGCTGCTCTTTTCAGAAATCTGGGCATCATTCTTGACACTTCTTTCTCATCTTTGACGTCCAGTTCATTTACAAACATTGATGACTCTACCTCCAGAATATATTTGGCATTCATCAGCTTCTACCTGTTTTTTCATAACTCTAGTCCAAGCTACCATCAACTTTCACCTAGACTCCTACAATAAAGTAATCTATTACTGACTTTTCAAAGTATTCTCTACCCAGTAGCCACATCAGTCTTTAACCCCTTCAGTGGCCTCCATTAAACTCAGTCTAAAGTCCAAACTCCCTAACCCCCTGACCGTCTCTCCAGCCTCACCTCTCACAGCCTCCCCACCCTCCGGCTGCCTTGCCTTCTTCATCCTCTCACATGTTAAACAGCAGAGACGTCACTTTGCCAACAAAGGTCCGTCTAGTCAAAGCTATGATTTTTCCAGTAGTCATGTATGAATATGAGTTGGATCATAAAGAAGGCTGAGTGTCAAAGAATTGACATTTTCAAACTGTGGTGCTGAAAAACACTCTTGAGAGTCCCTTGGACAGCAAGGAGATCAAACCAGTCAATCCTAAAGGAAATCAACCCCTAATATTCATCAGAAGGACTGATAGTGAAGCACCAATACTTTGGCCACCTGATGGGAACAGCCAACTCATTGGAAAAGACCTTGACGCTGGAGAAGAGGGTGACAGAGGATGAGATGGTTGGATGGCATCACTGACTCAACTCTGGGAGACAGTGAAGGACAGGGAAGCCCAGCGTGCTGCAGTCCATGGGGTCGCAAAGACTCAGACACGACTGAGCGACTGAACATCAGCAACAACTCATTCCCGGGTCTCCGCACAGTGCTGTTCCCTCGGCCCAGAAGGTTCTTCCCGCCCCACCTACTGTCCACTCCTCTCACCTGCTTAGTGTTGTCAATTTTGAGATTGGCTTGAATTTCATCTCAGAATATCGCTAACCTCCCTGCTAAATTAGCACCTATACTCTTTTATAGCACATAGAAGTCATCACTCTATGTTTCTCAAATCATCTTTTATTTCCCACTGCAGACTCTTAGCTCCATAAGAATATGTTTGTTAAGTGCTGTATATCCAGAACCTAGTCAAGTACCTAACACAGGAGCACTCAACAAATATTTGCTGACAAATGAATGAGCATAACAAAGAAAAGTCTTTCAGGACTTCCCTTAGTCCAGGGGCTGAGACTCCACACTCCTAATGCAGGAGGCCTGGATTTGATCCCCAGTCAGAGAACTAGATCCCACGGGCCACATCTAAGAGTCGCACGCTGCAACTAAAGATGCCACCGCGGCAACCAAGACCTGGCACAGCCAAGTATCTGAAAAGGAAAATTTCCTCACCTTCAAATCACTGGCTAATCAATATCCAGAAGGCCCACCGCTTGAGTTTTGTTTAGGCCGAAGGACCCTTTCAAAGTTACACTCTGACTCAGGAAAATCATCTCACGACTCAGTTCACAGCCGCTCATGCCCGCCGGTAAGGGCATCTCTCTGGCTGCATGACTCCAGCACCCTGCCACCCTGCAGCACCTTCTGTTTTAACCTGTTTCCAGGAAGATTTCCATGAGGTGGGGGCTCATACTCAATGCTTAAGGATACGGAATGGCTATACAAGAAAGCAGGCAGCCTGTCTGCAGAAGCTGCTGTCTTGCAGTAATCCAGAAGCGCCATGCCCTAGTGGGGACCCCCAGGGAACTTGGCACAGGCCCTGGAGAGGGTCATCGTGCCACCGTCTGTAGCAGGAAGAATCGGATGCAACCTGAGTGCCCATGATTAGGAGAATGGATCATGGAGAACAAAAGCAAGTGGCGGAAACCATGCCTCAACAAAAGCAATGCCGCAAAAAAGAGCTGGATTTACACACAGCACCGCGGGGAGAATTGAATGCTGTATCTTATCACACATTACATGGTGCGTGATGTCTGTGGGTGGAAAGAAAGCTTAAACTTCAACATAGTCAAATTTATCTGCCTTTCCTCCACGGTTTGTGTCCTGTACAGAAAGCTGAGCACTGAGGAATTGATGCTTTTGAACTGCGGTGTTGGAGAAGACTCTTGAGAGTCCCTTGGACCGCAAGGAGATCCAACCAGTCCATCCTAAAGGAGATCAGTCCTGAATATTCATTGAAAGGACTGATGCTGAAACTCCAATACTTTGGCCACCTGATGTGAAGAACTGACTCATTGGAAAACACCCTGATGCTGAGAAAGATTGAAGGCAGGAGAAGGAGACGACAGAGGATGAGATGGTTGGATGGCATCACTGACTCGATGGACATGAGTTTAACAAACTCCAGGAGTTGGTGATGGACAGGGAGGCCTGGCGTGGTGCAGTCCATGGCATTGCAAAGAGTCGGACACGACTGAGTGACTGAACTGAAGCCTTATTTATGAAACCTTTCCTTTAGCTCTATAACTTTATCTCTGATGTGTGAGTTTTTAAACTGTCTGGAGTGAAGCTCCAACTTCACTTTTTCTTCCCTGCACCGTCCCTGGCCATACTTAAGCCAGTTCCTCATATGTCTTGTGTCTTTCAAACATTCTGCACCAGTTCTGATCTCCCGCTGTGTCTTGTGTGTTAAGCGGTGAGCCTTCGAAGGCTCCTTAGATGAAATGGCCTGAAGTCTCCAGGGGCAGCGGGGGAAGGTCCCAGGTGGGCACATCCGGCTCGGGGGACAGGGCTTCTAGGCTTCCTTCTAACACCCCGCCTCTATGTGAAACTAAAGGCTGTAATTTTTTTTTTAATCTAAGCAGTGAATCAAAGGATGAAACTGGTTTGTTAGCAGCTAACCAACTTTATGTTCTCTTTGAATTAAAAACCCTCAGGAACAGACTTCCCTCGTGGTACAGTGGATAGGAATCCACCTGCCAACCCAGGGGACATGGGTCTGATCCGTAGTCCGGGAAGACACCACATTCCTCGGAGCAACTAAGCCAGTGTGCCTTAACTACCGAGCCGAGAGCTGCAACTCCTGAGCCTGTGATCCTGAGGCCTGTGTGCATGGGAGCCTGCGCTCTGCAACGAGAAGCCACTGCAGCGAGAGGCCCAAGCGCCACGACAGAGTAGCCCCCTTCAACACAACTAGAGGAAAGTCCACACACACAGCAGCAGCGGCCCAGCACAGCCACAGACACACAACACAAATGCTCAAAGATGTCTTTTAGGCTCAGTCGATTTTCTAGTTTTAGATGATGGGGAAAGTTGGCCATTGTTTTGCTTTTACCCAACCACGTAAACTAAAGCTTTCCCACAGTGACTGTCACTGAGAACAGACTCAGGAGGAGTCTTGTTCAAGACTCAAGAGGCGCTACTCTTCAGTAAGAGAGAAAAGAATCCAGATCACCTCCTTCACCCTGAGATAAGTGTTATGAAACGTCAGATTCGTGGCAGGAGGGAAAAAAGGTCAAAAGCAAACAGCACCGAGAAGCTGGGGGACGCGGGACAGAATTCACAGCACACAGCAGCTGAGACAGCAGCGGCCTCACCAGACGCCTGGACACCCCAGTTTAGTCAGGGCTCAGGACTGTCCCCCCCTCCGTGGACGGGGTGGGACGGCAAACACAACTCCAGTTGGCTCCTCAGATGACAGGCCCGCCCCCACCAGCCGGCCTCGGAGGAGACGGGAGGCTGGCAGGCCTCGTGGTCGGTGCCGAAACAGCACGTTCCTCCTCACTCTAGCCCCAGCCCGTGCTGGTGGGCACCCAAGCCCCCTGCAAGCCACCCCACCGCCCATGCCCTGCAGAGAAAACCAGTCGCAGCCCTGCAGCCTGGGGTGCACCTTGAAGCCCAGACCTACAGAGGAGCTTGCCCTTCTAGTTTGCATCAACCCTTAAACAGGCACTTAACGAGCACCTGCTGTATGCCAGACCACACAGACACTGCAGAACAATGGGGACAAGCCCAGGGCTGATGCAGAGACGTCCCTGCAGAGAGGGCCTCGTGACACAGCAGCTTTAGAAACCCTCTCAGCCTCCCTCCAGAGAGGGCGCCCAGAGCCAAGGAGGCCCTGCCTCTCAGACAGGAACAAGGCCAGGCAGGCTGCAAGGAAGGCACCCCAGTCCCTCAGGCGGGGCCCCAGTGCCCAGCCTGGCTGAGGGCCCAGGACAAACGGCCTCAGGCGCCTGCAGGAGGTGCAGGCATGGCCAGCATGCTGAGTTCCTGCCTCGTCCAGGCCACCGCGTCCAAACCAGCAGTTCCCACTCAAGGGCGAACTTGCCCCCTGGCCACTCAGCCAGGACCAGGGACATCTGTGGTTGTCACAACGGGGCGGCGAGGCTGGGACGAAGCTACGCGTCCTACTGGGCCCAGGGTGGCCCCCACAGCAGAGACTGCTGGCTGAGAGTGCCCCAGGGCTGCAGGTGAGAACCCAGCTCACGAGCTCGCCTCTGACCTGGGACACAAAACAACTCCATGCTCTCGCCTTCTCTCGCCACTGACGGAAACCACAAGGCCCGCACCCCTCTCCGGGGTCAGCAGAAGTGACTGCCGCCTTTTCCAGGGGACAGGCCCAGAGCCCTCTCCGCGGGGCACAAGCCCTAGATGCCAGCCTCTGGGAACAGGCGAGAGCGGCTCTGGCCCCCGCCCACGCCACACGGGGCTGCCATCCTCTGGAAATCATGGGCAGGCTGGCAGCTGGGAAAAGGCAGTATTTATGGAAAACACGCGCCAGCTCTGCCCGAGGACACACTACGGGCGCATGATGACGGCAGGACAGTCCCAGAGAGCTGGGTGGGGTCTTCCTCCAGTGCCCTCGGACAGCCCCTTCCGCCACCTGGCCTGGAGGGGCGTCCCGGTCACCAGAGGGTGTCTTGGGGCCTCCTGGAGCCTCCAGGATGCACAAGGGGGCTTTTAACCTGAAACCAGCCCAACCAACGAGCCCCGCGCACCACACAGGCGCTCTTCTGACGTGAGGACAAAGTGGGAAAAACCACTATCACTGTGACTGTTCAGTAACCTGACACCTAGGGAGGTGGGCGCTTGTTCACAGCTGCGCCCACGCCCATGAGCCCGCGCCCGCGCCCGCGCCCACGCCGGCGGTCCACTCCTCTCGCACCCTTCTCCCAGTGAGGTGGACTGTCCGCTCCCGGGGGCTAGAGACACCGTCGCCCATCCTCAGGGAAGCAGGCAAGCATCTGGTGTGTGGGTGCCCACTACAGCCCACACCGCCGCACAGCCTCCAGCGACACTCGGGCACCTGCAGCATCTCGGGGCTCGTCACGGGCCACCCAGGTGGGGCGCCCCTCTCTGGAGACGCAAGTGTTAGGAACAGGGGCAGAGGCCACCAGGGAGGAGCGGCCAGAGGGGCTCATCGACCACCCCCCCGCCAACAGCGACACCTTCACTCTTCAATTCTCTGCAGGCCGCG
>SJXQ01001863.1:225279-240455 GCA_006408695.1 Aepyceros melampus | reverse complement strand
GGCCTCGGGAAGGGGCGGGGCCTCTGAGGGACGAGCCGCTGGCCCAATGGACGCGGGTGAGACCTGAGGGGGCGGGGTCTCCGTGGGTGGGCGGGGCGACGAGATGGGCGGGGCCTAGGATCCCTCCCGCGGCCGCCCAATGAACGCACAGAAGGCCTGGAAGGGGCGGGGCCTCGAAGAAGGGGTGGAGCCGATGGGGGCTTGCCGGGCTCCGGCACCACGTGCCGATCAATTAATAGGCCTCGAAGGTAGAGGTGGGTAGGGCTGAAGCGGGGTTCGGGGGGCTGGGCAGCGCACCTCTATCTTCAGCTCGAGGGGACTATGCTGGAGAGGCCGGGCGAGTGCTAAGCTCTGAGGCCAAGTGGTGGCCTCAGGCTGGGTGGGGGCGGGGGCTGGCAAACTATTTTGTCCCCACCTTCTAGTCCCTAGGTGGACGAGGCCAAGGCAAAGAGGAAGCTAGGTTAAGACAAGCGCTGATGGAAAGTGCTTATGGCGGTACAGAGCCGTTACTCTGATAGATGAACATCCAAAACACGGAAAGAGCACGAGGGTGGCAGGTTCCCTCTCTCTTACAATCCGTCCCCCACCTAGCAGCCAGAGTCTTAAAGCGACAAATCAGATCATGGCTCTCTTCTGCTTAAAACGATGCAAAACGGGGTCAGCTCAGCTCCGGGGCTCCAGCCCAACCGCCCTCCTCGAGTAACTTGTTTTAAAAGCAGCTCCCGTCCTTAGAGCTCACTTTGGCACAAGTCCTCCGGCTGGGGTTCCACCTTGGAGAAAGGCTTCTCACAGATAGCTCTCTTTGTACCGCCCTGTTCTTGGTCTAGACCTGGGGGATTCATGTGGCCTCTGGATAAAAACATGCAGAATTCTGACCCTGGGAGTGAATCTTTTTGGTGACAGCCATTGGGGTATAAAAGGCTTCCCTGGTGGCTCAGACAGTAAAAAATCTGCCTGCAACACAGGAGACCCAGGTTGGATCCCTAGGTCATGAAGATCCACTGGAGAAGGGAATGGCAATCCATTCCAGTATTCTTGCCTGGAGAATTCCATGGAGGAGCCTGCAGGCTACAGTCCGTGGGGTCGCAGAGTCAGACAAGACCAACTAACTCTTTCACTTTTTCACTGAGGTATAAAGTTTTATGGTCATGACCCCAAATTTGCTAGGGAAAGACTGGGGAGGAGGGAACAGCAATCTACTGACCACCTACTGTATGCCAGACCCTGTGCCAGGGGCTTTATGTCAGTCACCTCATCTAAAGCTCACATCAACTCTTATGAGGCAGATGCTGTTACACCCAGAGAAGTCAGCTAGAAGTAGATCCAGGAACTAAGGCCAGGACTGTGTGATTAAATAATATCCTCGGCAAGACTCCCCGTATATATGCACAGCCTTCCCCATGCTGACCCCGAAGAGGCAAATGTCAGTGCTGGAAGGAGAGCCTAGGTTTAAACCTGTGTTTTTCTCCTTAGGCATTCCTCAGCATCGTCCTGTCCCAAGGCCTACCCTTCCCCTCACCCCTCTTCAGCAGGGTGGTAGGGGGCAAACTCCCACCTGTGAGCCAAATCTGAGCTGCTGGGTTTTGTAAATAACGTTATATTAGAACCCAGCCACACCCCTTTGTTTATATATCGTCTAAAACTGCTTTTATGCAGCAAAGACTTTTCAGACCCCAAAGTCTAAAATATTTACTATATGGCCCTTTATAGAAAAATCCACGGCCCTGCTCTTCAGGATCTACTAACGCCAACTATTTGTTATTTCTTAGCGTCCCTGGTGGCTCAGATAGTAAAGAAGTGCACGGGATCACAGAGAGTTGCACGTGCCTGAGCAGCTAACATCCACACACACACACCACACACCTCTCGCATCTCTGTCTTTGCTCAGCTCCTCCCCGCTGCCTTGGTACACCTTACCCAATTGTAGCACTCTGCTCAGGTGCCCGTAATGAAATAACACAGATGGGGGCTTAAACAGTGGAGATTTATTTTCTCACGGTTCTGGAGGCTGGAAGTCCACGATCAAGGTGCCGCGATCAAGAGAGGATTTCTTCTGAGGCCGCTCCCCTTGGCTTGCCAGCTTCTCCTATGTCCTCACTCCTCCCCTACAGTCTTTCCTATTCGCCTGTGTCCTAATCTCTTGTAAGGACACCAGTCAGATTGGATTAGGACCCACCCTAATGACCTCGTTTTCACTTAATCACTTCTTTAAAGGCCCCATCTCCAAATGCAGTCACATTCTGAGATGCTGGGGGTTACAGCTTCAACATATGGATTTTTTTTTTAATGTATTTTTTTTGGCTGCGCTGGGTCTTTGTTGCCCTCAGGCAGGCTTTCTCTAGTTGTGTGCGCAGGAGTTACTCTCTGCTTGGGGTGTACAGGCTTCCCATCGCGGTGGCTTCTCTTGTTGTGGTGTGCTGAATCTTCCGGGACCGAGGATCAATGCAGTCCACACACACAGGCGGATTCTTAGCCACTGGGCCACCAGGGAAGTCCTCGACGTGTGGATTCGAAAGGAACACAATTCAGTTCCTCATACAGTCTTCACCATCTGGCTAATTTCCACTCATCCTTTAAGACTCAGAGTGGGTGATACTTACGTAGCTGCTTCCCTCCACGGTGGTCCCCAGTGATTCACACTGTCTGGTTTCACACCCCAGTGAGTCCGCTCCCAGCTGAAACAGATCGGAGCTGTGTAAACAGTAAGATGTTGCCAAAGTGACAGTGTGACTTCCGGGGCTAAATTATAAAAGCTGTGGCTTCCGCCCTTGCTCTCTCCAGGATCAGTCCCTCTGGAGGAAGAACATTCAAGCAACCCTGGAGGGTTCCACGTAGCGAGAAAACCAATGCCTCCCATCAATACAGCACCAACTTGCCACCCGCATGAGCCATCCTGGATGTGGGTCCCCCAGCCCCAGGAACCTCCCATGGCTGCCACCCCAACCAACATCCTGGCCGCATCTATTGAGGTACCTTCAACCAGAAGTGTCTTGCCTGCAATGCAGGAGACCTGGGTTCGATCCCTGGGTTGGGAAGATCCCCTGGAGGAGAAAATGGCTACCCACCCCAGTGTTCTTGCCTGGAGAATCCCATGGACAGAGGAGCCTGCGGGCTGCAGTCCATGAGGTCGCAGAGTCGGACACGACTGAGTGACTAACACAGCCAGAATTACCCAGTAAAGCTGCTTCCGAATTCCCAGCCCTCAGAAACTACCTGAGATGATAACTGTTCACTCCTGACTCGTGCCCCTAAGTTTTGGGGCCTTGGCTATGCAGCAATAGATGAACGGATCAGTGAGTGCCCCTTATCCAGAAAGGCCTCCCTGCCCCAGACCTGGCTGCCCACCCCTCCTCTGTGCTCCCACAGACGTTTTTTTTGGCCTTGCCACTCGGCTGGTGGGATCCTAGTTCCCAACCAGGGATTGAATCCAGGCCCTCGGCAGTGAGAGCATGGAGTCCTAACCGCCAGACCCGCCAGGGAATTCCACAGACTTTTGTTTTCTACCTTTTTATTCACCAAGTCCACGTTATACCAAACCACATTCCTTAAACACAAATCAGAGATTTCTCCTCCCCGTCCTGCGGTCCTCGAATCACTTCCCTTCAAGCTTAAAGTCCACACCCTCCCCCAGGGGGGCCCCGCTGACCGCTCCACCTGCTCTCTCCCTCCACCACAGAGCTCCGACGACGCCAAGCTTCTGTCTTCAAACACACCAAGCTCCCTCTTCTGAAACCTTTCCCCTTGCTGCGTCCTCTTCCCCAAATGCTCGTCCTGCTGTGCAGGCACGATGCCATCTTTCCCTGAAACCCAGCTCTGGAACTTCTCTGGTGGTCCAGTGGTTACAACTCCTCACTTCCACTGCAGGGCCACGGGTTCGAGCCCTGGTCAGGGAACTAAGATCCCACATACTGTGTGGTGCAGCCAAAACAAACAATTCTGTTATATCCTGACCATTCTCATAGTGGTCACCCCTGTGCTCATTCTCTGTCTCACAGCCTGTTTAATTCATAGGCCTTTATCACTATTTGTATTTGTATTTATGTGTATTTGACACACACTACGATTTGAGTTCTGTAAAGGCTGGCTCCTCATCTGTCTTCTTTACTGCTACACATGGCACAGAATAAGTGAAAAGTGCTAGTCACTAAGTCACGTCTGACTCTTTGCGACCTCATGGGCTGTAGCCCACCAGGCTCCTCTGTCCATGGAATTTCCCAGGCAACAATACTGGAGTACCGGGTTGTCATTTCCTTCTCCAGGGGATCTTCCACGGATTGAACTCACCTTTGTTGCATTGGCAGGTGGATTCTTTACCATCTGAGCCACCAGGGACGTCCCAGATTTCGGGCTGCATGACTGTTTGTTAAATGAATAAGCAAGGGAACGAACAGATTTCCACCCAGTCTCAACCTCTCACTCCCTTCCCTCAAGGGAAGCTTCTCAAGGGCAAGTGCTGAATTTTATTCATCTTTGTATTCCTTCCTGGAAACTCACTCACCCATTCAGAATAAGGGCTTCCCAGGTGGCGCAGTGGTAAAGAATCCACCTGCCAATGCAGGAGACACAGGTTGGATCCCTGGGTCACGAAGATCCCTTGGAGAAAGGAATGGCAACCCACTCCAGTATTCTTGCCTGGAGAATTCCATGGGCAGAGGAGCCCGGCGGGCTACAGTCCATGGGGCCGCAAAGAGTCAGATACAACTAAAGGACTAACACTTGTATCCCTGCAACTGCTGCCGTGGGCCGGTGAGCAAAATTTTGAGCTGTAAGGTTAAATGGAGCGTTGAGCCGCCCTTTGTGGCCACCAGAGGGCAGCAGAGTCCTGGGACTCAATCTAGGAAAAACAGGCTGCCCAAAGGAAAAAACACCTTGTTAAGGTCAAAGGGCAGGTTCAAGGGCAGAGAGAGACTGGGCTCTCCAGAGGCCAGGAGAGGGGTAAGGAGGCAGCAGGCACAGGGAGGAAGTTACCTCTCCATCCCTGGAGAAGAGGCTGGAGAAACGAGCAGTTTCGGGCTCAGGTTCCATCCCCTATGAGCTCAGCACCACGACCACAACAGCAGAGCTTGAGGCTTCCTGTAGACTCACCAGCCGACAGCTCTGCAGTTATCTGTCTTCCCACATCCTCTGCTAAACAGCTTTCGGCTGACAATTATACCTCCAGCACTGGGAAGGTACGGATGCCAGGACTTAAGCGTTGGGTCCTTGCACCTTTTAATCAACAGAAGCTGGTAAGAGGCCAGACAAGCAGTTCAGGCAAGGGAGGCTATCCCAGGATTCGTGCTAGCACGAAGGAGCAAACGAGTAACAGGTGCCCTCGCTCACTCTAAGGAGCGGGGGCTGCTTCCTTAAAGGGGGTGAGGGTCCGGGAGCATCAGCGCATCTGGCGGGAGGAACCGCTTGGGTGGTCTGCCCACCCCCTTGGTGGTGCTGGGCGTTGGGATCAAGCCAAGGACCCTGCTTTTGCTCCCAGAACCTCAGATGTGGCAGTTGGTTTGTAGCCTTTTTGTATCTTATTGTTCCTAACTTGGCCCACCTCCACATGCCTGCAGTTATTTTTTAGCCCCTTTTAGTTTCTTTTTATTTCCTTGCTTGAGGAGATGTTTGGCCAAGGGCAAGCACTGCAGTTAAGGGTCCCAGGTCCCAGTGGAGCTCAGTATGAGGTGTCAGGAGTAGAGTAATCTCTGGAGTAACAGGACTACGAAAGTAAAAGACACTTACTCCTTGGAGGAAAGGCTACGACAAACCTAGGTGTATTAAAAAGCAGAGACATCACTTTGCCAACAAAGGTCCATCTAGTCAAAGCTGTGGTTTTTCCAGTCATCATGTATGGATGTGAGAGTTGAACCATAAAGAAGACTGAGCACCAAAGAAATGATACTTTCAAACTGTGGTGCTGAAGAAGACTCTTGGAGTCCCTTGGACTACAAGGAGATCAAACCAGTCAATCCTAAGGGAAATCAGTCCTGAATATTCATTGGAAAGACTGATGCTGAAGCTGAAGCTCCAGTGCTTTGGCCACCTGATGGGAAGAGCTGACTCACTGGGAAAAAACCCTGATGCCAGGAAAGATTGAGGGCAGGAGAAAGGGGTGACAGAGAATGAGATGGTTGGATGGCATCACCGACTCAATGGACATAAAGTCTGAGCAAACTCCGGGAGAGAGTGAAGGACAGGAAGTCTGGTGTGCCACCGTCCACGGGTCACAAAGAATCAGACACAACTGAGCTACTGAAGGACACCAAGAGGCCTACAGGATAAGACGAGGGCACCACAGCTACAGAGTAATGCGTAGGGCACCAGGACTACAGAGATACGGTACTTGACACTATTCAGTTTGAAGTTTGTGCATATATTCTGATGTGGACATCCAACATTCGGTGCTGGGATCTGTACCTCAGGTGAGCTATTTAGTTGGGAAATAGCGACTCAAAGTCATTAGCATAACCCACTGTGTAGCACAGGGAACTATGGTCAATATCTTATAATGACCTATAATAGAAGAGAATATTAAAGAGAAAAAATACATATATAGATATGGGCCTCCCACATGTGCTGGTGGTAAAAAGCCTGCCTGCCAACATAGGAAACAACCAATTTCAAAGGTCATTGGCATGTTGACAGGAAATGAAGCCTGGGCAGTGTTTAATTGGAACCAACAGTAACACTAACATTCTGCTGTTGCTCAATTGCTAAATCGTGTCTGACTCTTTCAACCCCATGGACGGCAGCATGCCAGGCTCCCCCATCCTTCACTATCATCCCAGAGTTTGCTCAAACTCATGTCCACTGAATCAGTGATGCCATCCAACCATCTCAGCCTCTGTCGCCCCCTTCTCCTTCTGCCCTCAATCTTTCCTGGCTTCAGGGTCTTTTCCAATGAGTTGGCTCTTTGCATCAGGTGGCCAAAGTACTGGAGCTGCACCTTAAGCATCAGTCCTTCCAATTAAAGTAGATCACATCAAATTACTTTGGAGTGTTGGGTCTGTCATAAAGAAACTTGAATCTTATTAACTGTCAAAGATTTTAGGCTGGAGGGGGTGCTTTAAGAAATCTTCTACCCCAGTGATTTATTAAACTGCTCATGTGGTGACGTCTCTGGAAGTTCTAGCGCTCTTGGGACTGGGAGTATGTCTCAGACCACACAAGAATCAGGATTAATTTCCTTAGCCAAAAATGTGACCTTGTGATAAACACAAACCTGAGCACCTGTGGTCTCTAGAGGGCATACTGTTGAGCCAAAATGCTCGCTGGGGTCTGACATTTCCATGAAGATTAACTTTTTTATTGCTTACTTGATTTGTTGTTCCCTAGGAGCATTCTGGGAGAGGTACCGAGACAGGCTGGGACCCGAGACCCCTTGGCTGCAATGCTTGCACTTGGACCTACAATATACAAGAAAATCATAATGAACCAAAAATAACTGTGTGCGTGCACAGTTGGGTCAAATTCTGGACAAAAGGTACAAAAAGCCCAGGACAGCCTCGCTGCTTCCTTTCCAGGGAAATCACAGTGAAGGCTGAGGTCCACACTCTCCCACTCCGTCTGCTTCCTGACCCACCTGTGCTTCCCACTGTAGCCCTGCCTGGCAGCGCACACCCCCTTCCCTTGGGGTCTGTGAATAACTGTCTTTTAAGTGGCAGTCATCTCCTGATCCGTTGGTCTCACCATTCCTGAATAATAATAAGATCTACTTTAAAAAATATATATTTTGGCCACACCACTCAGCATCTGGGATCTTAGTTCCCCGACCGGGGATTAAACCTGCACCCGCCCTGGACTGCCAAGGAAGTCCCACGATCTACCTTTTAAAGTAGGGTGTTTGGTCAGCCTCCCCAGCTGACTCTCCCCACCAGCTGAAGCCAATTCTGAATTCCTGACCAACAGAAGCCAAAAGAGGGTCTGATGGTTATTTGCTGTTTTAAGACTGCATCGCAGGATAACTTGTTATACAGCAATACACAGTTTTTCCTTTATATTTTTCTAAATAGTCCAAGTTTCCTACAACGAACAGCCTTTATAAAAAAACTTTTGACCAATGTTATTTTTAAAAAGACAACAGGGCAAAAGTGAGGCATCTTGAATTTTTATTAAGTTCTTTCTACTCCACTGGAAACGACCACATTCGCCAGCAGGATTATTCTTCTTAATACAAATGTTTATCCAATAACGAGTTAATACAAAATGACAGTTTCACAAACACAGAAAATGTCCAGTACCACAGGACGGTTTTTAAAAGTCATGCCACAAATGTGCCAATCCCAAACACTGTAGACATGACGGATCCATAGAAACGAATAGGAAAGACAACCGGAGCTCCTGTTCACTGCTCCACCCCCGACCCCACCCCCGAGAAAGGGCCTCACCAGCCACAGGGTCTACACCTGCACACAGGCAGGCAGATTCCCCGTGAAACCTGGCGGTGTAAACAGGACTGCTGGGCGAGCCGTTCCCCAGAGTCAGAGCCTGAAATTTGAAACTGTTTACAGAGGAAAGCTGCTCCTCCAAAACTCTGGATCCAAAATCTCTGGATTCCCCCTCTCCCTCCCGCCTTCCCAACGCCTCCTGGTCTACAACCACTCAGCTCCAAGGGCCCCTGAACAAGGGAACATCACCAGGACAAGAGACCCCCAAAGTCTGATGCTGTATTTCCCTCCAGGGGGTCAGGGTTGGCAGTAACCAGATCCTCAGAGCTTCCCACATGGCCCTGGGACACCCAGGCTCCCGAGGCATGGCACCATGCTGGCCCTGCCGATCACGGCCAGCTGGCATGCAGCCCCTAGCACCAAGGCGCAGGGCTTTTCAGACAGTGCGCCCAGAGCAGTTCCCAGAGCTGAGGATGCAGGCCCACCGGTGGGCCACAGAGTCATTCCAACTTGAAAACAGTGCCACAGGATAAGATAGAGCCGGGGGGTCGGAGTAGGTTAGGGGATGTCACAGTGTGCCCTGCCTGGAGGTCCTGTTTCAGGGCGGGGCATAGACAACCGGAGTCACCGTGTAAAATGCATTTCTTATGATGGGTATTAAGAAGGCTTGGAAAACACGAACGCCAGCTAATCCCTGCATCCTGCAGCCTGACTCCTCACCATCGCAGGGGGCCAACCCCGGGACGCACAGGTCACCCTCCCGAAACGGGCTGCCGGGCCACCGCTGGGATGGGCACCTCCCCTCTGACCACCACGACGAGCGTAAACGTCGGTTCGAAAGCCCGTCGTGAGGCCAGGTTTGCAGGGAGAAGGTGGGGCGCAGTATGGGCAGAAGATTCCGAGAGGACCTGAGATGGATTCATCAGTCACGGCCGTGCCAGGCCCAGCAGACCCCAAACCCTCACCCAACAGGCCGGATGGATGAGAGCGGTCGCTTCTCCATGCGTGGACCCATTAGAGCGTGCGCGCACACTGCCTTTAACTTGTGGTGCTGGTGGGAAAGCCGTCAGCTGGACACGCGTGCCTCAAGAATACAAGCACCACTGGGAGCATGAAATACCCGCGGTCTCTCCCTCAGACCTGCCGAGGCACGGGCAAACTGACGGAATTCGGGGATTCAGCAGCCAAATCGGGAGCAACGTGGCCCCAGAAGGACGTTAAGACGACGCCTTCACCTGCGGCCCAGAGCTCAGCGCTCGGGAGCAAGACAGCCTGGCCCTCGGGAGGAGGAAGGAGGCCTCAGCCAGGGACCGCGCCCTGGGTTCTGCCCGCTGGGCTGCCCCAGGCAAATCACTCGGCCTCTCTGAGCAGCCTCAGTCTCCCCAAAGACGCACAAACAGCGGTTTTGTCCTGCCAGGCTTTGTGGGGAGAAATACATGAGAACACGGGCGAGAATAAGCCCTCGTCTGTAACCGTGTGTGACTGTGTGCTCAGAAGCCCAGCCATGCCCCCCTCTTGGTGGCCTCCTGGGCTGTAGCCCGCCAGGCTCCTCTGTCCATGGGATTCTTCCAGCAAGAATACTGGCGGAGGTTGCCTTTTCCTCCTCCAGCAGATCTTCCCAACCCAGGGATAGAATTGGTGTCTCTCATGTCTCCTGCACTGGCGGGCGGGTTCTTTACTGCTGCGACACCTGGGAAGCCCCCCAACCTCATGTACCCGACCTGCTAATCATGAAGAGAGGATGGAACACAGAAGAGCCTGCCTGGGGTGCAGACTGCAGCCCGCTGGTAAACAGGCTCCCCAAAAGGCAAAGCTCTGATGTGTGGGCTTTGCCGATTTCCACAATTGTAGATACTCCACTCTGGCCAGATTCACACTAGCCGTGGCTTAAGGACTTTCAAAGTTTCCTGAAAACTTGGCAATTGGTCTCCATGGCACCACACATGTGTAAAGCACACCAGCAAGGGCTTCTCACCTCCTACCAGCAGCTGACAGCGTCAGCCAGGGTCAGCATGCCACCCAGCCACAGCCCGCCACAGCCCGCCAGCCTCTCCCTCTCGTGAGCCACCAGACCCCCTGTTGCTGTTCAGCTGCTCAGTTGTGTCCCACTCTTTGCGACCCCATGGACTGCAGCACGCCAGGCTTCCCTGTCCTTCCCCATCTCCCAAAGCTTGCTCAAACGCATGTCCATTGAGTCAGTGATGCCGTCCAACCATCTCAGCCTCCACCGCCCCCTTCTCCTCCTGCCCTCAGTCTACAGGCCACCTGGAGGACACACAGACACGTGCTCCCCTCCTCCTCCATCGCTCACACCTCACGCCTCATGGGCTGACTTCCAAACGTCCGAGATAATCCAGCTGTCTGGCAGCACCCAGGCAGGAGGTCCCCGGAAGCCCGGACTCCTTCAGGGATGAGGACGGGGGCCAGTTGTAGGAACAGTCGCCCAGTGTCCCAGGAATGGTGGTGGCCAGGATGCAGCAGCCCACAGAGCAAGAAGCAATTCCACCTACCGTCTGCGTGGGGCCGAGAGCGAACACGCTACACATGAGGGAAAGCTTGCTGGCGAAAGAGCCCCGCTACGGATAATCTATGCTTGTCTCCTGAATTAAAAGAATGCTTGAAGAAACTGTGGCACGTCCACTTCATGGAGGCTTTTAAAAGAATGACTACAAGGAGCTTGAAATAAGGAGAAATAGAAGTCTTTTTTTTTTTAGTAAGCTGTAAAGGTGTCTATGGCAAGAGAAGAAAACATCAAAATTTAAAAGCACGCCTCGAGGGACTTCGTGGCGGTCAGAGGTTAGGACTCTGCACTTCCAAGCAGGAGGGCCTGGGTTTAATTCCTGGTCAGGGAACGAAGATCCCGCAAGTCTCCCAGCCAAAATGAACAAAAAACAGTACCCACGGAGTGAGGAGAATAGAAAAAAAAACACTAGGAGTGGTTATCTGAGGTGCATGGGTGTTAGTTGCTCCGTCGGGCCCCACTCCTTGTGACCCTATGGACTGTAGGCTCCTCCATCCACAGAATTCTCCAGGAAAGAATACTGGAGTGAGTTGCCATTCCCTTCTCCAGGGGATCTTTCTGACCCAGGGATTGAACCAGGGTCTCCCACGTTGCAGGCAGATTCTTTACGGTCTGAGCCACCGGGGTTATCTGAAGCAGATGCTGGCAAATATTTTCTACCTTTCTAGCATTTTCTGAAAATGTTATAGTAAGCATTTATTATTATAATGAAAGCATAAGAAAACAACCCCCCAGGGGAATTCCCTGGCGGTCCAGTGGCTAGGACTCCCAAGTTTCCACTGCCGTGGGCCCAGGTTTAATCCCTGATTGTGGAACTAAGATTCCACAAGCTCTGGTGCAGCCAAAAAGAAAGAAAGAAAGCAAGCCATCCCCTCCCAGTCACTAGGACACACGCTGCCTCCCACAGGCATCTCAGGGCCCCTCCATGGCCATCTCGACACGTGCAGGCCTTGTTTCCCCATGGGGTCCTGTCTCCTTCATCCTGGGGTACCAGGGCTCTAGACCGACTTGCGGCAGAGGCAAAGCTGTCACAAACCTGAGCTGGAAAACAACAGCCCCGAGGTGTCTTCCGAGGAGCAGAGACACGAGAGGAAAGGCAGGGCAGTGTCCCTGCAGACGCTGCTCATGAGCCTGCCCCAGACACAAAGGGGCCAAGACCCACACAGAACTCCTTGCCCAGTCTTCCGCCTCAGGGAGGAGGAGGAGGTGGAGACCACGCCAGACCACGCTCACCATCTCCCGTCCCTTCGCACATTTGTCTGAGCGTTGGCAGGCGAGTTCTTTACCACCGAGCCACCAGAAAAGCCCTTTCATAATGATTCTATGATAGCACCTGCGTCTTTCCCTCACCTGTACCCACACCTGTAACCTGTGGGTGCTCCTGAGCCACTCCGCCCGCGTGGAAGTGGCTGCTGGGGCTCCCCGGGCTCCTTCAGCACCCCACAAAGCCGTCCCCAGAGCCTGCATCTCAGCATCTGATCGCACAGTTTCCGGTGGCACGTCTGACAGGTCCTTTCTGACCAGGTCACCAGGCCCAGTCAGCCTCTGAGCTCCACCTGCCCGTCTCAGCACGTGCGGGGGCTGTGGGCAGCCTGAGAGACACCCTGCTTTGTTCCTGATGGAGGCCTGGGTCGGCTGCAGGGGCCCGAGCAGGGTTACAGGAAAAACCTTCAGAGCGCTTCAGCTTTCGCAAATACAGAAAGCAGAGCTGGGAAGAGTTGACAACCCCCCAGAAGCCCCAGGACTGTAACCTTCTAAATGACCCCTCTGTGCGGGGCATCCACCCACTGCCAAGGTGGCTTTAGGGCTTCAGATCCAGGCCCACTGACAATTCCCATCTCTGTCGGACCCCCTCCACTCCCAGTGCTTTCCTAGGATTCTTCCCCAACCCGACCCAGAGGCTGATGGAAAGGCAGATGCTTGGCCCTGCTTCCCGCTGTACATGCAATTGCAACTGAAAAGACGGAAAGGCAGCTCTGGTCTGACAATGACCGAAACCCTCCCCTGGGCTGAGGGGACAGCCCTGGGGGAGCTCTGCTCTGGGCCTTCCAGGGAAACCCCGCCAACCGGCGGCCAGGCCTCCAGCAGCAAGCACGACTGCTCGGGTTTGTCGTGACGATCGCCAGTGGACTGACTGAGCAGGTGGTCAACGGCAGGCCAGTCCACCAGCACGGGATGCCACAGGGGGCACGCTGTTGAAATGTGAACCCCAGCGCCCCCACCGGCTCCTGCCTTCCTCCCCAACCTTCGCACCAGCTCCACCTCTCACCCTGCCCTGGCAGTGCCCACCTAACTCAGGAGCGGTCACTGAAGTGCCCAGAATGTCCAACAGGCCACTTTGCTGCCAACTGCTCCCTCTCCCGGCTCCTTGGGACACAATAGCTGTCTTGCTGGGTCATCCTGGCACAGGATAGCCTCAAAGGAGGACAGGACGAGGGAGCTGGAGGCATCTGAATTTCCAGTGTCCTGACCACCCCACCCCTCACGCCCGGGGAACAGCCTAGGATGCTATCAGGACAGAGTCTTACCTAACGAGGGACTAAGGAATGTCTTTTTCTTGCCTGCAATGTTTGTGATATATGTGAAGGAATGCCAGGGTCTTGGTTTAAATGGTATCCTGGGAAATTCACTCTCAGAATGATGCTGGGGAAGAAAGTTCATAGGAAGCAAGTCCTGAACGGGAGTCGGGGGGTAGGGGCAGGGTGGTCAAGGCTGCACAAACACCCTCCAGTGTCCTCACCAGCCTGTCCGTAGTCAGACATTCCACCATTGGTGGTTCATTCCAAAGCAGCACAGGCTTTGCCACACCTCTCATTATCATCGCTGGGGATTGCTTTCCAACTCAGGGAGCCAATGAGGATACCAGGCCAAGGTGTTTGACATTCAGCCTCCTGGTGAGTCTTCAAACAACCCTGCGAGGTGTCGCCTTACCACACTCATCGTACAGCAGAGGACACTGAGGCACAGAGAGGTTGAGAAGTTGGCCCAAGCCTTCCCAAAGAGGTGGGAGGACGCCGGAATTGTTCCTGAATCTGGCAAGACACAGTCCCTCCCTCCAGGAGCACGTGTGCTGGGCAGCAGGCACAAGTACCAGGGGATGAAGGAACACGGGTGGGCAGGTGAGCAGGGGGGGTGTTGGGAAGCAGAGTGGGGGAGCCCCTAAATCAGAGGAGGATCAGAAGTTGTGTGCTAATGCCCAAGTGGGGCTTTGAAGGATGTGTAGGAGTTGGGTGGATGAGGGGGTGAACAGAGTCCCCATCAGAGGAACAGGCACCTCAAAAGGTGTGGAGATAAAGGAGCAGGCTGTCTAGGGGGAAATGTCATGCCCGATACCCAGAACCATGAGGAAACACAGCAGCACAAGAGCTCGCAGGGGCTCGGGGACAGTACAGGAAGCCCCGGGTCAGCGTCTTGAGCGCTCAGCACTGGCCCGGCCACTGGGCTTCAGTCCCCATCAGCCGCTCAAGACGGGACTGTCGTCTCGGCCTGCCATGGTGCCATGCTTCAGGGGTTTTCCTAAACAGCATCCCAGGACCCACGTGGTCCCTCCCCCACCTCAGACCCCAGCAGAGGTTGGGTCACAGGGTCCCTGCCCTCAACCAGGGCGAGCCTGCCCTCCCCCTCAAAGTTTCCCCTCCCCCCATCTCCAACCGTGACCCCCAACTGATAGGAAATCCTTGGTGGGCTCACAGGGCAGGTTTGCACGAACACATACACACACACCCACGCAAGAGGACAAAAATTCCCAAGCTCAGAAACCCGCCCACCTGAAGATGTGTCAGGGGACTTAACATCGTCTCGAATGTGGGGTTCCAGATGCCAGAGCCCTGAAACACCCTGGAATGTGCGAGAACTCGGCGTGAGGCACCTGGACCCTGGCTGGGAGTCCCAGGGTGAAGTCTGTCCAACCAGGCGCAGACCCTGATGCAGTCTGAGACGCCAGGTCAGACCCTGCAGGCGGTCTGGCTCCCTCCTGGGCAGAGGCCCGTGTGCCAGTCCCAAGCACTGGCCCAGCCCTGCGAGAGGGCTGAGCACATTGGCTGAGGGTTGGTTAGTCAGGCTTCCACCTCTGGAAGCCTCCTGGTCTTGGGACTGCTGTAGGCTTCAGAAGTTGGAGTTGTCCTGGACACTCTGCCCAGATCCTCATCAAACGACTCGAGGCCTTCCCTCCAGGGCTCATCCGAGGAGCCTCCAAGGGCGGCTGATCAGCACCCATTGAAAGTCTGAATCACAAACCCTAAATCTGGAGCAAGTGAACTGAGTTCCTGGGGTCTGCTTGCCCACCCCCCCCC
>SJXQ01001863.1:208343-219520 GCA_006408695.1 Aepyceros melampus | reverse complement strand
GGTTCAGCCTGGGAGGCAGGGCGGGAGGGCACAGGAGCCTGAGGGGTGGGGGCAAGCCTGGGACCTCGCCTTCCACGGCCAGCCCCTCCCAGGGACACGGACCCCACAGAAGCCCTATCCCCTGTGGCTCCACATCTGGGGTGTGGCCTCTCACAGAGGACACGTGGAGAGACAGAAAAAGAAACCGAAACTGTATGCAATTATTCGAGCCAAGTCAGCAAAACTGAGGATGTCCCAGCACAAAGGAAAAGGGCATCTCAAACCAGTGGGCGTTTCCTGGCGCCGAGCCTCAGTTGCCCCACAGCGAGCGGTATCTTCCGGGAGCAGGGATCGAACCCGTGTCCCCTGCATTGGCAGGCGGACTCCTACCCACTGGACCACCAGGGAAGTCCTGCCTGCTGGGTGACAGCTGAGCTGGGCCTCGTGAACTCCTCCCTCTGCAGCCAGCACAGTGTGGGTTCAGTAGTAAACGGGACTTTGCAGGAGGAACTCCTTCCTTCCTTCCCCACTCCTGAGACTGTCTCCCCAGGCTCCCAGAAAAGTGGATTTTTCTATCCGATGCTGGAGCCAGGTGGTGTCTCCTGGGCCAGGTGCCTGCAAGACCCAGCCTTTGGCTCCGGCTGTTGGCTTAGGTCAGCGGTCCCCGACCTTTGAGGGACCAGGGACAGGTTTCGTGGAAGACAATTTTTCCATGGACTGGGGAAGGGATGGTTTTGTGATGATTCAAGCACATTACATTCATTATACACTTTAGTTTTTATTATTATTACATCAGCTCCACCTCAGGTCATCAGACATTAGAGCTTGGAGGTTGGGGACCCCTGGCTTAGGAAAAGGCTGCGGAGCCAGGGGCCCTGAGCAATGCAGGCCTGTGTCCCAGGCCAGGGGGCTGGTCCGGCACCCTCTCTCCAGCCCCGCATGCATGCATTCCGGCCTCCAGCCTGTGCTGCTGTCTGTACAACCTGACTGCACAGAAACACACCAGATTCCTGCAGAAGGGGCTCTGGTTCCGGAAGACGGTGCTTTTCTTTTGTCCTCCTCAATATTTATGACTCGATTATTGATGGTTTTCTGAAGCACTGGGGAAAGGAGGGTTCTGTGTCACCCCTGACCCAGCTAGTTTTCTCGATTGTTCATGACATGGTCCTCCCTGCCTGGTTAATCGCGTGAATGGCGTGAAAGTCACCATCATCCCTCTGTACGACAGCTGGGGGAGGGGGTATATCGCTGCCTCCCTTTTAAAGGCCAGGAGACTGAGGCTCCAGACAGACTCAGGAGTTATCCCAGGACCCGTGGCTCCAGAAAGGCTGATCAGGACCAGGGCCTCATGCGGTCTGATGCCACAACTGTTCTCTTTGAGCAGCGCCAGAGCCTTGCGACCACCTTTTAGACCCTTTCTTTAAGGAAAAGTGATATGCTGGAATCTTATATGTAAGCTTAATCTATCAAAATGAAAATAAAGGGGCTTCCCTGGTGGCTCAGCGGTAAAGATGCTGCCTGCCAGCACGTAAGACACGGGTTCGATCCCTGGGAAGATAGGTCCGGGAAGATAGCACGTGTCTCGGAACAACTGAGCCCGTGTGTCGCAACTCCTGAGCCTGTGCTCGAGAGCCAGTGAGCCGCAGCTGCTGAGCCTGAGCACCCTCGAGTCTGTGCTCCCCAACAAGAGCCACCGCGAGGAGAAGGAGCCCCGCTCACCGCAACCAGAGAAAACACGCACAGCCACCGAGACCCAGCACAGCCAAAAGTAAATAAACAGAAACTTTAACGACTGAAAATAAAAACCAAAACCCGGAGTTTTTTCAGACTGAGGCAGGGATGGGGGGACCCAGAGTCATTCACGCCTCCACTCCCTCAACCAGAGCACCGCAAAGAAAAATACCCACAAATCACTCCACGAACCTTTGCCTCCTGCCTCCCTTCCCCCATGCAGCCGGGTGTCCAGGTAGGACACTGTCATCACCTCTGATCCTCTCTCAACCCCACATCCATCCAACCGCCAAGTTCTGCTGACCCTTCCCCCGCCAACACAGCTTGCAAACCCGGCACTTCTCCCCTTCTCGGCCCCTGCGTCCCTCCTTCGCAGCTTGGACCACGGTGGTGGTTCGACCTCTGTGTCGGTGTTGGGACAAAGTCCACATCCTCCGGGAGACGCCAAGTCCCACAAGGACAGAGGGCCTGTGTCTCTGTTCACAGCCACATCCTCAGACACCAGCATTCGACGGGCACAGAGCCGGTGCCCAGACCGTCAGCGTCAGGGATAAAGAACAGAAACCCAGGCACTGAATCAGCCAAGGTGGGGGGACAGTCAGAGGGCGGTTCCAGAAATCTAAGTCAAGGATAGTTACTGCAGCTGAGCACAAAACCTAGCTTTACTCTAATTGGCAACATCCAAAAAAGATAAGAGAGATCGCCCGACTCCTGAGAACTGCAGGTGGTGCCTGGGGGTGACCTGGGGCCATCGGGAGGCACCCTCCCATCGTTCCTGGCTTCTCTCCCCTGCTCTCTGCATCACCAGGGGCCCCCACCTACTCACTCGAACAGCAGCCCCTCTCCCGGGACTGACCGTTCTTTTCAGGGTCTCCATACACCAGCCCACCGGGCACCTGAGGACCAGAAGCATCATGGGTTACACGTCTCCTCCTCCCACAAAGCTCAGCTGGGCACAGGCTGCCTCTGATTATGTCCCCAGGCTGACAGGAGCAAGAGCCGATTTCCTGGAGGAAGCTAGGAACCCTGGTATTCCTCCCCACCTTGAGTCACTCACAGTTTCCACTCTGTTTCCTGTAAATACATCTTCCATCCATCCATCCATCCTCTCAACTCCGAGGACAGGGCCGGGGCCCCGGCCACAACCATCTCTCTCCCAGCTCCTTGCATCAGCCACCTTGCACCTCCTCGCTCCCAAGGCATCATCCTTTGGTCCAAAAGATAAAACCAAGGACTTCCCTAATGGTCCAGTGGTTAAGACTTTGCCTTCCGATGTGGGGCGGGCAGTTTCAATCCCTGATCAGGGAGCTGAAAAACCAAGTGACTCACAGCCAAAAAACCAAAAGGGGAAACAGAGCAATGTTGTAACAAATTCAATAAAGACTTTTAAAATGGTCCACAGAAAAAAAATAAAACCAAGTGAATATTGCTTCAAGCCCCACCCACTCCTCAGTTCACAGGCACACCCACACGAGAACCAGAGGACCCACCGTGGAGCCATAATCACCCCAATGTTGGAAACCCTGCAAAGAGGCTGGCACAGGAGATGGACGCCTCTGGTTCATTCATCCAGAACGCTGTCCAGCAAGGAGACTGGACTGCGACTCCTGCGACCGTGACTCCGTGACCCTCAGCACACAATGCTGCCCGGAAGCGAGACCCCAAAGAATGATGATTCCATTCACGTGAAAGAAGACATCGGGCAAAGCTGCCCCAAGACGGCCAGCGACAGGATGCGGACACCACCCCCGGGAGCCTCGGACTGGGGAGGGGCTGGACACTCGGCTTCTCCACCCAGAGGGCCGGCCGCAGGATGTGGGAGTTCCTTGTGTGGACCCCCGGGCAGGTCTCAACAAAACGTGCTCCGAAGGCAGTTGCCTTCGTGTGCACCAACTAAACCCACTTATTAGCTGACAAAATGAAAAAGAACACTCCATTTACGATAGCCAAAGATTGGAATTCCCTGGGCAAGACTGGGACAAACCTTTCCGTGCCTCCCACGCCTTGGAGGCCGACACGCACAGGCTCCAGGCTGGGCCAGCTTCCGTAGCTGTGGCTCCTGGGCTCCAGAGAGCAGTTCAGCAGCTGTGGTGCATAAGCGCAGCCACACTGCCAAATGTGAGATCTTCCCGGGCCAGGGATTCAATCCACGTCCCCTGCACTGGCAGGCAGCTTCTCAACCACCTAGACCACCAGGGAGGTCCCGCTGGGGGCGTTTAAACCGGCACAACCTGTGCAAGGTGCCTTGGCTACACTTAGCCAAAGAACTAAGGCCCACTCCTGCCACCGAGCCTCCAAGTTTGGCGTTTACCCCACAAAGATCAGGCTCGGCTTAAGAACCTGCGGCTTCTGTAGCTCAGAACAGGTTGGCTCAGCAGTTCACCAGGCACAAGATGACTCATGATCCACCAGCAAGGACTCTCACTGCAGGCCTGTGGTTACAGCAAAGGAAGGGGAGTCCTGATGTCATAAACACTCACAAACAGGGGTGGCCAGGGGATGCTTTGCTGCTATAAAAAAGGAATGGGGACATCTTCAAGGTACTAATATGAAAAGAGGTCCCCCAGAACATAACTAAGAGAATGAAGGCTGACGTCAGCATCTGTAAGGTATCCTTCCTTTTCTACTCAAGAAGGAAAGGTGGCTGAGACAGTAAAGAATCCACCCCCAACATGGGAGACCTGGGCTCAATCCCTGGGTGGGGAAGATCCCCTGGAGGAGAGCACAGCTACCCACTCCAGTATCTTGCCTGGAGAATCCCCATGGACAGCGGAGCCTGGCGGGCTGCAGTCCATGAGGTCACAAAGAGTCGGACACGAGCAACTGAGCAACTGAGCAAGAATGCAGGAAAGTATAGGGACTTCCCTGGCGGTCCACTGGTTAAGACGTCACCTTCCAATGCAGGAGGTGTCCGTTGGATCCCGGGTCAGGGAGCTAGGATTCCACATGCCTCGTGGCCAAAAAAACAAAAGGTAAAACAGAAGCAATATTGTAACAAGATCAATAAAGACTTTAAAAAAATAAAGGAGGAAAGAGTAAGTGTGAATATGTGTATTTGCATATATGCATATGCATGAATGCAAATGGGTGTCTATACATATACACAGACATACACATTTGCTCTTTTCTACACAAAATCACCCTGGAAGCATACACAGGAAGCTGGCGCTAACTCATTGCTTCTAGGAAGGAGGATGCGTGGAGGGTGTCCTTTTACCTACATGCTTGTGCTGAAGTCACAGATCACCCAGCCAAACATGCAGGGAAATTCGACGAAGGGAAGGAAAGGAAGCCAGCCCCAGCCCCCACCTTGCTCGGGGACCCGCAGCGATACTCACCAGGGCGCGTAGGAGGCCGCTATGAAGAAATAGATGACCATGCGGTCCGACATGTGCAGACATGCTCTACCGTCCTGCAGCAGAGAAGGCGGGTTACAGGCCCGACCTGGGTAAACGGGCTTTGTGGGGGGCGCCTGGACGCAGGGCTGAGGAGCCTCCATCCAGCCACGACCCCTCGGGCCTCAGTGTCCCCCCATCTGTGAGTGACCAAGGCAGTGTTTTTCCAGCCAGGCTCCCTGTCACCCCAGGGGCTGAATGGAGACAGCTCGGGGCTCCCGTCAGGGACCCTCCTCCCCCGACGTCCTCCTTCTCTAAGCAGCGCAACTCTGCATTCTGCTTTACATTCTGGGCTTTTCGAAAGATTTCAAATGATAAAAAATTCGGTAGCTTAAAAAAACACAGACTCACAACAGACAGAGGGAAACACAGTCTGCAAAACACAGACTCACAGATGCAGGGAAGAAACGAGCGGTCACCAGTGGGGAGGGGGAAGGGGACAGGGAAGGCAATGAAGAGATACAAACTGTTAACTTAAAACAAGCTACAAGGGGAGCTCCCCGGTGGACTGGGTGCTTTCACTGCGGTGGCCTGGGTTCAATCCCTGGTCAGGGAACTAAGATCCCGCATGCCTTGAGATGTGGCTAAATAAATAAATATTGAGTAATAAAACACAATAAAATAAGCTACAAGGACGTATCATACAATACGGGGAATATAGCCAGTGTTCTGCAGTGACTATAAATGGAATATAATCTTTAAAAAACTGTGAATCACTCATTGTACACCTGTAACTTATGTGGTGCATCAATTATACTTCAATTAACAGTGAAAAAAGTTCAACTATACTCAATATTTTTAATAACCTATATGGGAAAAGAATCTGAAAAAGTATGCGTGCGTGTGTGTGTGTGTGTGTGTGTGTATAACTGAATCACTTTGCCGTACGCCTGAAACTAACACAAGATTGTAAACCAACTACGCTTCAGTTAGAAAAAAAAAAAAAAGAACTAAAAACTACACACTCAATAGGAGCACAGCAAGCAGAAGAAAACATGGGAATTAAACATGTATTAATTTTATTTCAGTCTCTTTTCATTCAACCAGCAAACCTAGGTGCCCCCTGAAAACCCTCTGGGTTCTGGTATTCCGGTTCAGGTCCAAGTTCTGGAGCCAGAAGGCCTGGGTTCGGATCCCAACCCTACCATAGAGGAACGATGACCCAAGCAGGAACTTGCCCTCCCCGGGCTCAGCTCCCTCATCTGTGAAACAGGGAGGAGTACTGGCATCCTCCCACGGGGTGAGGGCGAAGAGGGTCAGGACTCAGCACCACGCAAAACAGGAAGTGCTCATAAACGTCACCCGCTTCCATTACGGCCTCACCTTCAAGAGCAGAGTACATTCCTTAGTGCATCTGGCTAGCGTGGTGCAGCCTCCAAAACGGCCCCCAAGGAGCCCCGCCTCCTGGTCCCCACACCCTCGTGCAGCCCTTCCCACAACAAGCACAGCAAACGCGTGGAGCGACGCAAGGTCGCACACGTGCTGGAGTGTGGTTTCTGAGGCTGACAACCTCCGCCTTGTTCTTTTGGATCCTTAACTATGGAGGGGAACAAGCCATGGGGCCGTGGAGAGGTCCACATGGGAAGGACCAAGCATCCCCAAGGATCCAGCACCGATGCGCCAGCCCTGCAAGGCAGCAGCCTCGGAAGTGGCTTCTCCAGCCCCTGGAAGCCCCAGCAGCATCTTGACCACATCTGCAACCTTGGACTGGAACCACACAGCAAAGCTTCCCAATTCCTGCCTCTCTGAAGCTTAGAGAGAGAGGATTGGAGTTCATCATTATTTGAAGTCTCCATGATTCAGAATAATTTGTTACTCGGCAGTACATAACTAATACAAACAGTCTGGCCACTGCAGCCCTCATTAAATGTGGCCAGTGTTTCTATCTGACGCTGGGCTAACTGCATGTCTCCCTAGAAATACAGGGAGTAACAACAGCTGACGTGTACAGAGCACATTCTGTAATCAGAGCACCGTGCAAAGCTCTTAAGCATGACCTCTTTAACCCCACCTGGGGGGGCAGGGGCCATGATTTCATCCACCACATCACACCGGAGGGCAGCACGGCCACACCGCCGACAAGCGGGCCCCACACCCAGGGACTGGGGTCTTTAGAAGGAAAAGGAGAGGGGGCCTGGGACACACAGATGCACAGAAGGAAGGCCTATGGAGAGACGCAGAGACAAGTGAGGCTGCCACAGGCCGAGGAACCAGGGAGCCGCCAGCAGCTGGAGAAGGAAATACAGGGTCCTCCCCTGGAGACGTGGCCCCACTGACTCGCTCATCTCAGACTCTGGGCTCCTAGACCGTGAGCGGCTAAGCTCCTGTTGTTTCAGGATGCTCCGTGTGTGGGAATTGGTTACAGCAGCCACAGGACTCTCATACAGTGGGGTCCACCAGGACCCACGGAAAGAATGGGGACAGGACCGGTGGGATACAGCAGAGTCACAGGGCTTCTGGGGGGCAGGAGGGGCACTGGTCATGGGACCAGTGATCACTGCAGCTGCTACAATGGACCAGAGAGTCCCCTCACTCTGTGGGGGCCCTGGAGTCCCGCAATCAGTGCTGGCCTGGCCACAACCAGCGATGTAACCTTAAGCATGTCCCGTCACCTTCCAAATTCAGAGTCGTCATCCACAAAAACCGGGATTCTGTAAGCTGCCATGTGGATGAGCCCTGGGATGTCTCAAAGAAGCCGGTGACAAAGGGCAGAAGCACCCCAAGTGTCCGTAACAGCTGAATGGATAAGCCACACAATGAGACATGCTCCAGCCTTGAGAAGGAAGGCAATTCTGACACCTGCCGTGACGAGGCTGAGCTCTGAGGATGCCGTGCTCACTAAAGGCTAAGCAGTCAGTGGTCCCACTGACCTGGGGGGCACAGAGCAGACAACTCATAGAGACAGGAAGCAGAAGGGCGGGGCCGGGCTGGGAGGAGATGGGGCGCCAGAGTTTAATGGAGACAGGGCCTCGGTTTGGGAAGATGAAAATATTCAGCAGATGGATGGTGGTGATTGATGGTTGTACAACAGCGTTAATGTGCTAATGCCACTGGATGGTACACTTGGAAACGGTCAAGATGGTAAATTTTACACCATGCTTATTTACCACAGAACAAATCAAAATTAAAATCCAGGATGCTAATGCCTACACTGCAGCATTTTTGGAGACATCCAAAGTGACAGCTGCAGAGTGCCTGGAACCTAGGGCTGCTCAGAAACGGGCAGTTACTGTGACAGTAAAGGGTCCCTCAACGACCTGGGAGCGAGGGGCTTGCTCTTCCGGCTGCTCAGAGGGGAGCACACGAGGCCTCTGAGGGTGAGGGAGTCCCCCGGGGGGACTCAACCCTGCCGGCCTGAAGCAAACGTGGCACAAGGCCGTCCATCCTGGGCCCCTCTCTGCTCAGCCAAGCACAGCCCGAGGCACCTCGCCTCCCCTCGGCCCGCCGTGGGCCCCAGCCCTGGAGACCCCGCCGCGCACACCCCCCCACCCGGGGGCCGGGCAGCAGCACCTGAGGTGGCTCTTCTTCCAGGAGATGGTGTGGAACACGGTGGACACCACGAAGAGCCCGCAGAGCCCGAGGCCGTAGATCCAGGCGGAGAAGGCCTCCCAGTCGTCGTCCGACAGGAAGTAGAGGTTGGAGCTGCCGAGAATGCTGGGGATGATCCAGAGCTGGAGGCGGGGAGGGGGCAGTGCTGCAAGGCCGGCCTCTGGAGCGGGGGCCAGGCAAGCGCAGAGCCCCCGCGCGGCCCCCATGCGCTTTCTGCAGGCCTGCACTGCCGCACAGGGCTCCCGGGGCGGAGGGAAGGGTCTCGACCTGCACGGTCCGGTATGGAAGCCTCCAAGCCCACACAGCTGCCGAGCACATGAAATGTGGCTTGTACCATGAAGGACTCGCCGTTTCCCTTTTCTCTCATCTTAACTGGCTTCAGCTTCGAATCTAACAGCTACACCAGGACAGTGGGAACCATACTGGATAGCACAGCTCTAGACAGTGGAGCGGTGAAACAGGAAGCCAAGACTCCTGTCTCCAGGACGCATCTGTGGCCACCGCCCCCGTCCTCCATGTCCACTGCTAACCCGGCCTCGAGCACCCTAGGCTGGCCGTGATGCCTCACACTGCCGCAGTGATGCCCACAGGGTTCTCCCCGAAGACATCCCTCCCCACAGTGTCTCGTCAAATCTCGGCTCATCCATTGGTTCCTCTGAGAAGCCTCAGAGTTCTGCAAAGCACTGGGCGGGGGGCGAGAGTACAGGGTCTCCAAAAGAGTTTGTCTAATTCTGTGTGTTGGGAGCACCTATTTCAGAGAGAGACTCTACAGCAGCTCCAGCCGACAAAACTACTTAACGCAATGCAGGTGGCACGGCAGATTTTATTTTAAATTATTTTTTAATTTATTTATGTGGCTGTGCCGGGTCTTAGTCACGGCACTTGGTATCTTCAATCCTCACTGCAGTAAGCAGGATCTTTAGTTGCAGAGTGCAGACTCTTAGTGGTGGCACATGGGATCTAGTTCCCTGACCAGGGACGAACCCGGAGCACCCTGTGCTGAGAGCACACAGTCTTAGCCACCAGACCACCAGGAAGTCCCAGCACAGGTAATTTTAGATTTTCCAGTAGCCACATTTAAAAAATGAAAAATACATTTATTAATATATTTGCTTTATTAATATATTAATATTTATTAATATATTGATTTATTCAAATATTATATTATTGATATATTTTGCTTAGTCTGATATATCCAAAGTGTCCTTTCAACACATCATTAATATGGAAAGAACTAAGATATCTTGCATTATTTTTTTCACACTGAGTCTTCAAAAGCTGCTGTGTAGTCTGCAGTCTCAGCGCACCTCAGTTCAGACGCGCCGTATTTCAGCCAAGCAAGGCCAGTGGCTACGAAGCTGGACAGCGTAGTCCGGATCTTCGTAAGATCCTCAAAGGGGCCCAAAGGCTTAAGGACCGCTGCCCAGAGCAGGATTTCGTGGGGGAGACGGCAAGTATTCCAGGCCCCAGGAACAGCATGGGCAAAGACACTGGGTCGTGCCTTCTAGTTCGGAAACAGCGGGTGGGATTCAGGGTAAGATCACGGCAGGGGGAGGTGGGCCAACATTCAGGCTAAGACCTGTATCTGGGAGCTTCTACCGAGCCCGGACGCTGTGCCGGGTACTAGGGAGCCACTGAAGGCTCTTAAGGCCAAAGAGAGGCACGCTCAGAGCCACAGTCCCATCTCCCCACATGACCTTCCCTCGGGATCCCACTGACTCTTCCGGGGCCACGGAAGAAGGCCTGAGGGGCAGGCCTCTTGGGTCACCGCCCTGGGATGAGAACCCTGACTCCAAGGGCAACAGGCTGCCTCCCGGCCCCTCCGGTGCCGCTCAGCCCCCCGAGACTCACGGCATGGGTGGCACAGTTGGCAGCGTGCTCATACTCCGTGGGCTGGTACCTCTTGTGGGCGGGAACCCGGTGGTTCATGAACCTGGGGGGAGACACACAGCCCCCGGGAGCTGGGCCGAGGCAGCCAGCAGCAGCCCCGGTCACACAGCCAGGTGCCCTCGGCCCTGCTGGTGGGGAGGGCCCGCCTCCGCTCCGCTCCCCTCCCCTCCCCTCACTCTCTCTATTACACCTGTCTTGGACTATCCAGCATTTTGAGCCAAATCCCCAAAGTCACATTTGCTAAATATCAGGTTGCAGGGAATTCCCTGACAGTCCAGTGATTAGGACGCTCTGCTCTCACTGCCGACGGCCCAGGTTCAATCCACGGTCAGGGAACTAAGAGCCTGCAAGTCGTGAAGTACGGCTAAAATATTAATAAATAAATCAATCCTGGGGCGTAGCAAGCTCTTTCATTTCCTATTTTTAATTTTCTTCATGCGTCACAGACGCACGGTCTATAGCTCCCCAGGGTGCAGCTCCATGGATTTCACAGACACACACCCACGTGACCACCACCCAGAGCACCCAGAGCTCCTTCCCCACGGCCTAGCAAGTGCCTTCAGGTCCCTTCCCCGGAGCACCCCCCCTCCCAAAGAACCCGCCCCCGACCCACACACACCCACTGTAGACTAG
>SJXQ01001863.1:179214-203431 GCA_006408695.1 Aepyceros melampus | reverse complement strand
CCTGAGACGCCCCCACCCTTGGAAACAGGAGCAGCCATTCCCGCCCCGAGATCTCTAAACCGCCTCTGCTCGTGGCTCTTCCCTCTTCCCGAGCAACGGCGCCCACGTGCAGCCCTCCTCCACGCCTTTGCCCCGCTGGGAGGACTCTGCCCAGGCTTCAGGGCAGAGGCAGATGGGCCCACGGTCCCCATCGACACTAACCTCCTCACGAATGGTCCGCGGGCCATATCCGCAGTGTTCCCTTCTGAACAGGTGCCCACTATTCAACTAACGTATGGACAGGCGGAGAATTCTCCAAATATTTACATCCTGGCTGCTCATTGCTTCACAATTCCTTCTTCGATTCATTTCTCTCCTCCTGTATCTCACTATAAGCAGCTGGGAGGACCAAGCCACTCCATCCACACTGAGCTCAGGGACCGCCTCTACTCGACGTCCAAGGATGCTACATACGAGTCCCGCCCTACCCAGAACACAAACACCAAGCCAACTCGGGCAAAGGTCTCAGCTGCTTTACAGTGAGGACTTTCTGTCCGCTATGCAGTGACATGCCCCTCGCCCCACCTGAGACCACGCCACACTGGCCTTAGAATCCCCCAGGAGTGGGGAGGGTGCTGATAACATCCCCATTGCTCAGATGAAAAAAGTGAGGGCCCGAATTTCGGCCAACATCCTAGTCACGACTGTCATGAATTCTCCCAGAAGATGGAGGCTTTCTCTACCACTCTCTTTTCTTGCTGGCTTCACACCGGAATTACCTTTAAAAGTCCCTCCTCAGGGGACTTCCCTGGCGGTCCAGTGATTAAGAACCTGCCTTGCAACGCATGGGACGCAGGTTCGATCCCTGGTTGGGGAACTAAGATCCCACATGCTGCGGAGCAACTGAGCCTGACAGCCCCATCTAGAGAGTCCACGCCCCACGATGAAAGATCTCACGCAGTGCAGCTAAGACTCGCCTCAGCAAACAAGTCAATCAGTTCAGTTCAGTTCAGTCTGACTCTTTGTGACTCCATGAATCGCAGACGCCAGGCCTCCCTGTCCATCACCAACTTCCGGAGTTCACTCAGATTCACGTCCATCGAGTCAGTGATGCCATCCAGCCATCTCATCCTCTGTCGTCCCCTTCTCCTCCTGCCCCCAATCCCTCCCAACATCAAAGTCTTTTCCAATGAGTCAACTCTTCACATGAGGTGGCCAAAGTACTGGAGTTTCAGCTTTAGCATCATTCCTTCCAAAGAAATCCATTTCCTTAAAAAGTCCCTTCTTGCATTCTACTTCCATGAACTTCAAAACTCTTCCAGTCCCTACTCCTTCAACCCAAGCCCCATCATTTATCAGCCCACATGTCCGTGGACAAGTTACTCAAGCCTTCTGGGCCTCACTTTTCTCATCTGAGCAAAGGGTGTTATCAGCACCCACCCTGGGGGATCCCAAAAGGATGGAATGGGTTAATCTGTGCACAGCACTCAGTATACATTGACCCATGACCGATACTGATGATTCTCTTACCATAAATCCTCCATGGTTTTACTGAACCCACTTTACAGCTGAGAAAACTGAGGTCCAGAAAACCAAATCACCTTTCTGATGCAATACTCTGGCCACCTGATGCGGAGAACTGACTCATTGGAAAAGACCTTGATGCTGAGAAAGATTGAAGGTGGGAGGAGAAGGGGACGACAGAGGATGAGATGGTTGGATGGCATCATCGACTCAATGGACATGAGTTTGAGCAAGCTCCGGGAGTTGGTGATGGACAGGGAAGCCTGGCGTGCTGCAGTCCATGGGATCACAGTCAGACACGACTGAGCGATTGAACTGAGGTGAAGTGATTCAAGACAGCTAGGAAAGGATGGAGGCCTGGGATTGTCCAACCTCAAGACCTGGGCTACAGGAGGGTAGCGAGACACAGTGTGTGAAGTGACCCGTGCACAGGAGGCACGTATACACACTGACCCCTCTCTGCCTCCTCCATCAGCTCTGGAAGAGGTGCGCTAACATGTCTAAGTAAGGAAAGAAGAAGCTTGGCACAGACGAAGACCCTTGTTAACACGCCAGCATGGAGGTGACATGAGCCGAGTCTCCACTGGGCCATCACCGCTCCCCTCCCTGGAATCCGACACTGCCCAGGACAACAGCGTCATCATCCCTCACCTAGCAGGCTGGAGGAAGGGGCCAGGGCTAGCATTGCTGCCCTTAACAACCACTGGGGAGATCTGAAAAGTCCCTGACAAAACAGAATCAATGGGGTTAGGGGGGAATGTTTTTTAAACTTTCCACACGATTCCAGTGCAGGGGCAAGGCTGAGGAGCAGTGGGCTGGAGGAAGGGGCCAGCAGGCAGGGGGTGAGGGGCCCCACCTGGACGACGCCAGGTGCCACACAGCAGCAATGGCCCCGGACCCCAGGACCACAGAATGAACGCAGGGCCCAGCAGAGGCAGCCCACGGACTCTAGCTCACACACCAGTTCTGATCAATGGATGAGAGCCTGCCTGGAGCGCTGTGCTGAAAGAATTCTGAGAACGAACCTAGGTGATGAATTAGCAATGTCTGCCATGGGCGCCGGGCAGGCGAGAGGCAGCCGTCGCTGGTGTTAAGAGCTCCCCGCAAAGCTTCCACTCCCTCCCCTTCTGCCAGCCTCACAAGGTCGCTGTAAACTGAGCAGGGCCGAGATGACGCTTGTCATTTTATACAGGGATTCTGAGACGCAACTCAGAAGTGGTGCAGCTGACTGCAACCCAGACGGGTTCAGACAATGCACTCACCGCCTCTCTCAGCCCTGTCCATGGTCCTGACGGGGAAGGTTCTGCCATCAGTCTTTCACACGGTAGGATGAAGTATCTGGTCATCCCCTCCGGGATGGAGGACTGGCCATGGAGCCAGACGTGAAGGGAGAGGAGGAACAGAGCCCTTTCCTGGCTCCTGAAAGCCACACCTCACTGGCCAGGGGTCAGGGCAGCCCTGGCCACAAGTTATCCATGACCCCCAGGCCCCCTAAACCCTGGCTGTGTCCATCCCTCCCATGCTGGACTGGCCTCACCAAGACTCCCTCCCAGGCCCCACTGGCAGGGTAAAGTCCTGGAGGACCCAGAGCATAAACACCTCTCTCCATAGTCCACAGTCATCACGCCTCTTGGCCTTGCACACATTGTTCCTTCTGCTTAAAAGTCCCTTTCCCTCTTTTCCAGCTGGTGAACTCCTATTCAGCCTTCAAAACTCAGGCCAAAAGGCCCTTTGCCTGAAAAAGCCTTCCTTGAGCCCTACTATCACACCCCATCCAGATTGGACTGTAAACTGCCCCCTCTCACCTCAAGGCCACTGCTTAGGTTGCCTGTTCGGAATCTCCTTCCTCCTCTTGTCTTCCCGGAGCATTCCCAGGAAGAACGTGGCTCTTTCCTCAGGACTCCCACAGCAGCCTGGGTGACCCCTATTGTAGCACGGGTGATCCGTATTTGGGTACTTCTGGGTCTGCCTCGGCCCCAAGACTGCAAACCAGGGGACTGGCCCTGATTCCTCTTCACCGACCTGGACCCAATGCAGAACCTGCACGCAACAGGCGATGCTCACAAGCAACCAAATAACCAATCATCTGTGAGCATTTACTACGTTGTTCAGACTCAACGTAACCAGTCAGGAACAGTCACTGTCTTTTAAAAAACCTTCAGAGCTTTTGGATTAGATGGATCCCAGAGACATGGGTTCATCCAGCCAGGACCTTGGCTGCCCAAGGTCACACGATTCCAGGGGTGGGAGACAACTTGCTGGTTTAGAAAAGCAGGAGGTAAGAAAGGAAACCCCAGTGAAGGCCTGGGGAGAAGAGGGGAAATACAACTTCTTTTCTTTCTATTTCTGGGCTGCTTGACCAGCTACAATGTTCATTCACTAAAAAAAAAAAAAAAAATTTGTTAAAATCTAATAAAATATTTTAAATATGGAAGTCTATGTCTGAAATCAATATTTGAAACTCTATGTTCTCCAACCTACAGCATTAGAGTTGGAAGAGGAGAGAGGCTGGTCCCAAAGAGAGTTCTGGAAACCATCCAACTGCCCATCCAGAGTACCTTGGAAATACACGGCAGAGGGTCCCAGCAGAACTAGACTGCAGAGAGAACCAGTCAGAGAATACCTCGCACTCAGAGGTGCAGGCACATCACAGTCATGGTACCAAACAGGAAGGGCTCTCTTACATAAACTTCAAGAACCGTCAACAGAAGTCTTTGAGGATAAACACCAGGACAGTGGCTGCCCTTGGAATCATTGAGGGATCTGATCTGGGTGCTGGCCCCACGGGTGTGCTGTTTTCCAGCCTTAATGCAAAGGCGCACAATCTCCAGTACTTGCTGTTCTTCAGTTGCTAAGTCGTGTCTGACTCTGAGGCTGCATGGACCGCAGCATGCCAGGCTTCCCTGTTCTTCTCTATTTTCTGGAGTTCGCTCAGATTCATATCCATTGAATCAGTGACGATACCTAACCATCTCATCCTCTGCCATGCCCTTTGCCTTTTGCCTTCCATCTTTCCCAGCATCAGGGTCTTTTCCAATGAGTCAGTTCTTTGCATCAGGTGGCCAAAGTATTGGAGTTTCAGCCTCAGCATCAGTCCTTCCGATGAATATTCAAGGTTGATTTCCTTTAGGATCGACTGGTTTGATCTCCTTGCAATCGGAGGGACTCTCAAGAGTCTTCTCCAGCACCACAGTTCAAAACCATCAGTTCTCTGGCGTTCAGCCTTCTATATGGTCCAACTCCCACATCCATACGTGACTACTGAAAAAAACCATAGCTTTGCCTATATGGACTACTATCAGCAAAATGATGTCTCTGCTTTTTAATATGCTCTCTGGATTTATCATAGCTTTCCTTCTAAGGAGCAAGTGTCTTTTATTTTCACGGCTGCAGTCACCATCCACAGTGATTTGGGAGTCCTAGAAAATAAAATCTGTCACTGTTTCCATTTTTTCCCCTTCCTTTTGCCATGAAATGATGGGACCGGATGCCATGATCTTAGTTTCTTGAATGTTGAGTTTTAAGCCAGCTTTTTCACTCTCCCTTTTCACCCTCATCAAGAGACTCTTTAGTTCCTTTTCACTTTCTTCCATTAGAGTGGTATCCTTATATATCTGAGGTTATTGATATTTCTCCCGGCAATCTTGAATACAGCTTGTGATTCATCCAGCCCAGCATTCTGCATGATGTCCTCTGCATGTAAGTTAAATAAAAGCAGGATGACAAGATACAGCCTTGTATCCTTTCCCAATTTTGATCCGGTCAGTTCAGTCGCTCAGTCGTGTCTGACTCTTTGCGACCCCATGAACCGCAGCACGCCAGGCCTCCCTGTCCATCACCAACTCCTGGAGTTCACTCAAACTCAGGTCCATCGAGTTGGTAATGCCATCCAGCCATCTCATCCTCGGTCGTCCCCTTCTCCTCCTGCCCCCAATCCCTCCCAGCATCAGGGTCTTTTCCAATGAGTCAACTCTTCACATGAGGTGGCCAAAGTATTGGAGTTTCAGCTTCAGCATCATTCCTTCCAATGAACACCCGGGACTGATCTCCTTTAGGATGGACTGGTTGGATCTCCTTGCAGTCCAAGGGACTCTCAAGAGTCTTCTCCAACACCACAGTTCAAAAGCGGTAGTTACACTCTAATAAAGGGTTAAAGATGGAGTAGGCTCGGGCTCCTACCAGCCAGGTCTGAGTGGGGTGTGCTTTCTAAACCACCACCCTGGGAGCTATGCGGGCAGCCCCGGGGAGGGGGCCTAAGCTTGCTGACCATCTGCCCTGTGCCCACCACCTGGGCCCCCATCCAGGCCTGGGCATGCCAGCGACTGGCTCTCCCCTCCGCCCCCTCCCCGCCTGTGGTCTGAAGCAGCCAGGCCCAGGCTCAGAGTTCCGCCACGTCTCCCTGCCCTCCTGGCCTGGGCCCAGCCGGGGTCCGCAGCCCCAAGAGAGAAGCGGGCCTCTTCCTCCGAATGAGCCCGGGGCCCAGGAAAACTGCTGCAGTCGCCCCTTCCGGGCCAGGCTGGTGCCTGGCGGTGGCAGCCTGGAATCCCCAGGGCAGCGGACGAAAGGGAATTGTCCAGGAGACAAAGCAGGGTCTGTCCACCCGTCCCTCCGGCCCCGGGCCCTCTGGGCGCTCCCTTTCTCCAGCTGGGTCCCGGGCTGCTTCTTTGTGCCCATTCAGCAGTTCGCAGCTCCTCCTGGATGGCAGGCGGCAGCTTGGCGTGGTCTCTGGGAAACAGAGTTGGGGAGAACAGACCAGGGGCTGCAGCCAGCTGGGAACTGTTGTGAGATGGAAACCCCAGCGAGGAGACAGAGGGACCAGCAGGGCAAGCCAAGAAAGGGGGGAAAGGGCCGGGGTCTCTGGAAGGCCTGCAGCAGAGAAAATGTGGCGTTCCACGTGAATGGCGGCCCCTGGAGGTGTGCAGCCGTGGTCCTGACCCAACACAGCAGGGGCCAAAGCCCAGCCCTGCACCCTCCCTGGGGGCTCCCTGCGGAATCTGGCTTAATGAGGGTTCACGCCTCTGAAGCAGGGACCACCCCATCCTCCTGGTCTCACCGGAAGCTCCCAGAAGATAACAGCAGGTGCCACAGGAACCCAGACATTCTGGACCAGAAACCTGGGGTGGGCCTCCACCCTCCAGAATCTCCATAACAGGGAGCTGATACAAGCCAAGTGGTCAGCTCTCCACCTCAAACCTGGGGATGCCCATCCCCCTCCCCACAGCGTCCAGACCCCAAGCCAAGAGCTCTGAAATTTGCACCAAAGCTTCAGGAGCCCGGGAACGAATGCTTGGAGGAATCAGCCTCCCTCAGTCTCCTCGGGCTGACTGAGAGCCCGCTCCTCTACCCTCAGTGGAGATAACTCTCAGCCTCGCTCCCCACGGTCTCCCATGCAGGACCAAGCTCTGGGCCTACAGGGCAACCTGCTTCCTTTCTGTGGCTGCGTGCCCTCCCGTCCTCACTCCCACTCCCTCCTGCTGCTGCATCTTGGGGTCACCTCCCAAATACACCCTTTACCCCTGTATCCTCGTCCCTGGGTTTAGCTTGTGGGGAAGCCCACACGAAGGCAGGTTCTTGGCAGCTAAGAGTAAAACCCCAAAATACAGCCACAGGCGCTCTGGACAAGAAGCAAGACTGCAGACGTCCCTGGCGGTCAATGGTTAGGACTCCTTGTTTCCACTGCAGCAGGGGGTCCAAGCTCCATCCCCCGCTGGGGAACGAGGTCCCACATGCTGCACAGCACTGCCTGCAGCCAGCAAGCAACAAACAAGAAGCGGCACCGCCTCTGACGGACTCCAGTCCCGGCTGCTGCTGCTGCTGATCCCAGGAGGCTTGTCTGCACAGCACTGCACAGTCCGAAAGGCTCACTCACACCCTCCGGCCTCCACCGCCTCGGGAAGGGACAGGCCACCACCCTGCCCAGCCCTGCTCCCCTAGACCCACCGCATCCCAACTCTGCCACTTTCCCCTCCCGGAAGCCAGGATGGGATCACAACCACCTCCCTTCTCCTCGCAGGAGCCACACCCGAAGCACGCCTCCTAAGAGGCACATCCCAAACCAGAATCCACTGGGAGGAACTTGGAGAAACTCGGTAAGGGACTTCCCTGGTGGTCCAGTGGCTGAGACCGCAGGCTCCCAGTGCAGGGGCCCAGGTGTGGTCCCTGGTCGGGGAACCAGATCCCACGCGCTGCAAGTGAGGCCCGGCACAGCCAAAATAAGGAAATACACACTTACATAAAAAGAAACTCAACAAATATCTCCCCCTACTCCGCCCCCATCAGCCTCAGGGGACCTGTCACCGCCCTGGGCTCACCTGAAGTGGCAAAAGCAGCCCTAACTCCACATATGGGGGCAGCCACCTTCCAACAGGTAGGCCGCACCATCCTCCCGCCAGAACCACAGGGGCATCCTGGGGTGGCTGATCCTGTCGCAGAAAATCGTTTTCTCCCCACTCATACTAGTCCTCGTGTGAGGAAGGGCCACCCCGGGGCCTGTGGAACAGGCAGAGGCCTGGGCACGCCCCATCCCTGCCGACACAGCGCCACTGGCCCTGGCTTAGCCCAGCCCCGCCCATGCCCAAGAGTCCAGGACAGCATCCTGGGCGGAGCCATGGAAATTCCAAAGCAGAGGGCCCTGGGCCGGCCCCTCCCCCCAAGCTGGTTCCCAGCCAACTCCTCCCTTAAGACCAGGATTCAGGCACCAACTGCTGAGCAAAGCAGCTGCCTTCAGGGAGAAACAGCTTTCCCCAGAGACCTTACGCCTTTCTGGAGCAAAATGTACCTATGTCATGTGCACACATCCACACGCACACAGGTATGCATACACACACACACACACACACACACACACCGCACACAACCCCAGGGGCTCACAGAGCCTGAGGTAGCATCCACACATCCTGAGAACGCCTCCACTTCGAAAAGGGACTGATTCATTCCTTCCCCCTGAGGCCCTTCTTCGAAAGAAATGAAGGCTCGGTTTTGTCTTAGATAATAACAAAGATCCCCCCACTTGGATACACTGAGTGCAGAGGTGTTTGCAAAGAAGAGAGGCTCCTGAAAAATCACAAAACTGCAACCCCTAATGAAAGCAGGGATTCAGGCAAGGGTGACCAACAGATGCAGAGAAGGTTGATGAGAGGTTGCTAAGCAATGGAATGGTCCAATCCGGGGAACCCAGCATCACCTCGCTGGCCCCGAGATAAACCCCAGCATCACCAGAGACAGGGCAGTCAGGCACCCCCTGCCTCCTTGGGAGACGCAAAGCGACGTTTCTCGCCTGTCTTGCCAAGGACGTCAATCCTGAATATAATAAGCCTCTCCAGCTGTGCGGGCCACTGCGGCAGACACAGGCCACGTGTGGCCAAGTCAACAAGAACTGACTCCAACTAAATAAAAGGTACAGTTCAGTTCCTCAGCCGTGCCAGCGGGTAGTGCCCTGGCTGTTGGTGTGCTGGGGGTCTTGTGGTCACGGAAGTAACCCTCACCAGTTAGGAACATGGGCGGAAACAGTAACATCACCAGGGCTTTGCCTTCAACTGTCCACAGAGAAAAAGCAAAGTGATGAAGCAAGGCTGGCAAGTCGTCCGTTAGTAAATTTCAGTTAGGCTATGGGGTCCATCATAACTATCCTCTCTACTTTTCAAATGGAAGTTTTCATAATAGGAGGAACGGAATGTTTGCAAGCTCTCAAGCACTCCCCTCCCTCTGCAATGGTATTCTTCACCGAAGGAAATGGTAACTTTACAGAGAGCAACCTGGTGGATTCCAGCTGAACCAAGGGTCAAGGTTGCGTGTGTGTGCTCAGGCACAAGGGTCAAGGTTAAAACACCACAATGGCAGGACGGGCATCCTGCTGCTGGAAGGCACTCACCGAAACACTGATGTGGCAACTGGGGAAGTCTGTGGGCCACACTAATACTGCGTCAGGGACTTCCTGGCGGTGCAGTGGTTAAGACTTCGCCTTCCAAGGCAATGGTTGTGGGTTCCGTCCCTGGTGGGGGAGCTAAGATCCTACATGCCTCCAGGCCAAAAAAAACCAAGACAGAAAACTGAAGCAACACTGTAACAAATCCAGCAAAGATTTCTTTGAAAAATAAATAAATAATACTGCATTAAGGCCAACGTTCCTTTTTTTCCTCTTACATTTAATAAACAACCTGCGTATGTCACCATTTTCAACTGAGCTTTACTTTCATAAATTTTCTAACTGTGGTAAGACACAACATAAAATTCACCATTTTAACCATTTTGAAGGGTGTCCTTCTGCAGCATCAGTTCAGTTCAGTTCAGTCGCTCAGTCATGTCCGACTCTTTGCGACCCCATAACTGCAGCATGCCAGGCCTCCTGTCCATCACCAACTCCCAGAGTTCACTCAAACTCAAGTCGATTGAGCTGGTGATGCCATCCAGCCGCCTCATCCTCTGTCGTCCCCTTCTCCTCCTGCCCCCAATCCCTCCCAGCATCAGCCTTTTCTAATGAGTCAACTCTTCACATGAGGTGGCCAAAGTACTGGAGTTTTAGCTTTAGCACCGTTCCTTCCAAAGAAATCCCAGGGCTGATCTCCTTCAGAATGGACTGGTTGGATCTCCTTGCAGTCCAAGGGACTCTCAAGAGTCTTCTCCAACACCACAGTTCAAAAGCATCAATTCTTCGGCGCTCAGCTTTCTTCACAGTCCAACTCTCACATCCATACATGACTACTGGAAAAACCATAGCCTGACTAGATAGACCTTTGTTAGCAAAGTAATGTCTCTGCTTTTGAATATGCTATCTAGGTTGGTCATAACTTTCCTTCCAAGAAGTAAGCGTCTTTTAATTTCATGGCTGCAATCACCATCTGCAGCAATTTGGGGGCCCCCAAAGTAAAGTCTGACACTGTTTCCACTGTTTCCCCATCTATTTCCCATGAAGTGATGGGACCAGATGCCATGATCTTAGTTTTCTGAATGTTGAGCTTTAAGCCAACTTTTTCACTCTCCTGTTTCACTTTCATCAAAAGGCTTTTTAGTTCCTCTTCACTTTCTGCCATAAGGGTGGTGTCATCTGCATATCTGAGGTGATTGATATTTCTCCCGGCAATCCTGATTCCAGCTTGTGATTCTTCCAGCATAAGCACACTCATACTGTTGCACGAACATCACAGCATTCCACCTCCAGAAACTTCCATTTTCCCAAACTAAGGTTCTGACTGCATGAAACACTAACTCCCCTCCCGCCCCCAGCCCCTGGCGCCCTGCCTTCTACTTTCTGTCTCCATGATACTGATGACTCTAAGGACCTCGTGTAAGTGGAATCACACAGGATGTGTTTTTGTTTGTTAGCTTATTAGCAGAGGGCCACAATAGCGTTCTGTTCATTACGTTTAGCAGCAGAATGCCCTGAAGGTTCATTCATGGTACAGCCTGTATCAGAATGCCCTTCCTTTTCAAGGCTAGGTTTCATTTTTTAAATCTCATTTCATAAGACAGTGCCCTGGGACTGAGCAAATACACACTGCAGGCTTTGGGGCCAAGGGGGATATCGGCAAGGAACCCTCCTGTAGCCAGTCGAGTAGCCCTTCTCAGTGAGCTCTGGCAGCCCTGGTCCCTCGGGGGTCCAAAGAAAGCCCCCCACTTTTCATCAGTGACAGGTCTGAGAATGGGCATGAAATCCAAGCCAGGACAAGAAGACTCGGTTGCAGGGAGGTGGTGTTCCTGGAGGAGTCTGCAGAATGTTCTCCACCCAGAAGGGTTGTGAGCATCCAGAGAATGAGAGGCCAGCAGAGACACAGCCCAGAGACAGACAGAGGCAGCCTGGCCCCCTTGGAGACTCTGGGTCCAGCTGGACCTGAACCTACAACCTTTTCGTTTCCGAAGATCAACCTGCTTTCCTTTCTTTTCCCCCCTCCTCTTTCTCCTTCCTCCTCTCTCCCTCCTCCCTCCTCTGCCACTTTCTTTTTCTCTCTTAAGCCAGTTCAAACTGAGACTTCTCTTACTTATAACTAAAAGGCCCAAAGTCACCCTCAAACCCCTCCTCACCCAGGCACTCAAGCAGAAACCATACCTACATTTCCAGCATATGTACCAGTATCTCAGTCATGCATTTGTTCACACACTAGGAGCAGACCGAGCCCTCCCCTATGAGCTTCAGAAGGGGAGGGGGCAAGCTTTGCAGGGGTTCACTTTTCTGCCCCAGCCTTGGTCCTCAAACAAGGTTTTCAAGTGAGTCAGTGAACCAACTAGCAACTGTGGGTGCCCAGCCAGTGGACAAGCCAGTCACACCCACCACACGCCAGGCCGCGCTGGCCCCTCACGGGACAAAACGGGGCGTCTGAACAGCCCCCAGCCCACCCCTGCTCCAGCGAGCTTGCGGTCTGGCTGGGGAACGGTGGCCAAAGACACAAGGCCTGCCACGCTGGCCCCTGCCTGAGACGAGGGCCTGGGAGGAACCTGGAGGTGCGGGGGGCTGCGTCGGGACGGATCGGAGGTGCGAGTCTGCACTGCCGCTGGCGCGGGGTCTCTGGACAACTGTCACTTCCCAGGACCCCCACCCCCACCCCCCGCACGTCTGTCAGCTCAGGTCTGCAGGCACAGGGCGCTGAGCTGAGACCTGCTGGTGCTGAAGGGACAGCTCCCCGGGGCGCCCGGCCCGCAGCAAGCACCCCGTCCCTGCGGAGCCAGTCCAGCGCTTGACGCGCACCCCTGTATGCAGGTTTACACACATGTCCTCCCAACAGCCCTAGAGGCAAGCATCATTAGGTCCATTTTAATTTCAGTGCGTCCGCACCTCACATCCTTGTCCGGCCAGTCACCCCCTGGAATCTCATCACATGGTCATCCATCTGTTGTTCGTTTCTCACACCAGGACGTGAGCTCCACGAGGTCAGGGGGCTTGTCTTGGTCAGCCCTGTGTCCCCCGCAACCAGGACAGCGCCGGGCACCTCGCCACATGCGGCGATTGTTGCTGAATGTATGCACAAATGAAACACGGATGCAGCTGTGTGGTGCAGCTACGCGTCCACGTTGAGGATGGGGAACGTGTTCCTGGGTGTCCTCTCCGTGGTCCGCCAACACACTGGCACAGACCCACCCTCTCACCCCTCTGTCTCCTGCCCCACCCTCAACTAAAGACTTCAACCCCAGCAGTAATTATTAAAGTTGGGGAGACTTCCCTGGCGGTCCAGTGGTTAAAACTCTGCGCTTCTAATGCAGGGGGCACAGGTTCAATCCCTGGTTGGGGAACAAAGATCCCACACGCTGCACAGATGACTGATAGATAAATTAAAAAAACAGCCGCAGAATCCCCAGGGCTCCTGCCTTCTGGGTGGTGATATCTGCTCACATGGCAGAGACTCAGGGGCATCCCAACAACCCCAGTCCAGATGCCCTCACGCCCCTGATGACTCTTTCAGCTGGACATGGTAGGAAGACGGGGAACTTCACCATCGGGTGGAAGAAGGGAGCCCAAGGGCAGAGGCCCCCACCCATGCCTGAGCTTCACAGCTTTGCAGCTCAGGTTCCCTGAAAAGCAAGACCTGAGGGTGCAGGGACCTGGTCCCAAGACGAGTCACTCCTGGAGTGACCCCAAGGACTCTGCTTCCTTCAGGGTTATTTGCTGTCCAGTCTGCGGCCAGAGGGACACAGCCCACCCGCTGATACGTGTATGCGCCAGGCCCACACCTCATGCAGTGATGGAGGACCTGAGTCCCGGGGAAGTTGAATGACCAGCCCAAGAGCCCCCAGTGGGGGAGCGACGGGACCAATACGGACGACACACCACGAGAGCACTCACTGCATGCCGGACGAGGCCAAGCATGGGCCAAGGTCGGCATTTAGTCTTCCAAACATCTCTCAATGGGGCCCGATTATTTTGTCCATTTTACAGATGAGGACACTGATGTTCAGAGACTCAATCGACCCTGTGAGATTAGTGCCACTATTATTCCTCATCTCTCAGAAGAGGAAACCAAGGCACAGAGAGGCCAGGTAAACGTGCCCAAGATCACAGCCATTCACTGGAGGGGCCCCCCGAGGCATAGGTAGGAGGTCTGATGCCAGAAGCCACCACGGTGAAATCCTACTTCCGTTTCTCAAGTACAGTAGGTCCAAGTTGCAAACTTCCAAAGATGCGAACGTGCTACTCCCCAGACATCACTGGATCTTTCTTCTTTTTTTCCAAGAGGGTAGATAGAATTTAATCCAGCAAGGAACCAGAGCTGTGCCATCACCGTCAGCGTGCCCATCTCCTACTGCTGGCGATCTTCAGCTCTACCATCTCTCACCTCCTCTCCCTTCTCCAGTCAGTAACTCTCCTTGCCTGTTGACCCAATGCCCGCCCCTGTATGCCAGCTGTTGTACTGGACTGCGGGACTTTTCAAGGTACTGTTCTATAACATTGAGAGTGTTTTCTTTGTGTGTGTGTGTCTATGTATTATCTCTGTGAAAAAGTATTATAAACCTACTACAGTACAATATTGTGTTAGTTGGGTACCTAGGCTAACTTTGTTGGACTTACAAATTGGACTCACGAATGCATTCTCGGAACAGACATCAATCTGCTGGGGACTTGCTGCATTTACTGTGTGCCGTTCACTCGCGGGTAAAGAGAGGACACACCGACATTCTCCACCACCCCCAAGCTCATGGGGAGACAGCCAAGGGAGCAAGTCAAATACAGAACAGGATGGAGGCCGCAAGCAGCAGAGGCTGCGAGAAAGCAGAAACCGTGAGGAGGAGGCAGGGGGACCAGCAGAGTCCAGGGTGACAGAGGGAGACGGTGGGAAAGTGGAGAGCAGGGAAAACCCCCGGAGAGGGGCCGAGGCCTCTGGGGCGCCGGGCCTCCAGCTCCAGGCCCCACGGAGCCCTGAACGCACCTAAGTCTGCAACGAGCTCAGATGCTCTGCTGTTTAAGAAGTGACTTCCCTTAGTCAAGGATTCCCTGGTGGCTCAGGTGGTAAAGAATCTGCCTGCAATTCCGGAGGCCCAGGTTTGATCCCTGGGTTGGGAAGCTCCTCTGGAGAAGGGAATGGCAACCCACTCCAGTATTCTTGTCTGGAGAATCCCACGGACAGAGGGCCCTGTCGGGCTACAGTCCGTGGAGTCACAAAGAGTTGGACACGGCTGAGCAACTAACACTTTCACTTTCTTTCATTTTCACTTAGTCACAGTGAACCACTGTCCACAGTGACACTGTGAACTAAGCCAGCACTCCAGGGTCAACTCCAGCGGCCCTTCCCCTCATCTGGCTAGGGGTTCCCAGACCACCCCCCAGGGAGGGGCTGCAGGGGTCTGGGCCTCAGCCGGGAGCTCTGGCGGCTTGGGGATCCCTGGAGGGAGGGCTTGGCAAAAGCTCAGACGGAGCTGGGGTTAGAGCTGGCTGCCCCTCTCGCTGGCCTCCGGCCCAGCCTCCCCGGCACCTCATCTGTAACTCGGGGCCAAAGCCACTGATCTGGCAGGGTCTGGGATGGGTAAGAATCAGTGCACACAGTCCTGGAAGCAGAGCCTGGAGCGTACTAAACACTTGGGAAACGGTACAGGTCTTTACTGTGGCGGCAATTAACATGAAAAAAATAGAGGCAGAGAGGCAGTCTGGGACACTGCGAACTCCTTTACCCAAATCTTGATCCACTTTCTTTCTTTTTTTTGGCTGTGCTGGGTCTTTGCTGTTGCACAGGCTTTCTCCAGCTGCGGCGAGCGGGGGCTACTTTTGGTTGTGATCCACAGGCTCCTCACTGGGGTGGCTCCCCTTGTCTGTTGCGGAGCACGGGCTCTAGTGCTCACGGGCTCAGTAGCTGCAGTTCCCATACTCGAGAGCGCAGGCTCAATAGCTGGGATACACGGGCTTAGCTGTCTGCGACTGGTGGGATCTTCCCAGACCAGGGAATCCACGTCTCCTGCACTGGCAGGTGGATGCTTAACCACGGAGCCACCAGGGAAGCCCTCGATCCTCACTTCCTCTCGCACCTACCCGGCCACGTCCCTGATCTGCTTCTCTGTTGGTCAAGGGCGCTGGGCTGAGGAACCTGAGGCTCCCTCTGCTCAGTGGGAAGGACAATTTTGAATTCCATGATCGATTAGTGATGTCTGTCCTGGGCACAAGGGAAGGAGGGCAGTCAGGGCTCTACTGTCCTACTCTAACAATCCTATCAGGACGTGAGAGCCGGACCATAAAAAAGTCTGAGTGCCGGAGAATGGATGCTTTTGAACTGTGGTGTTGGAGAAGACTCTTAAGAGTCCCTCTGACTGCAAGGAGATCAAATGAGTCAGTCCTAAAGGAAATCAACCCGCTCATTGGCAGGACTGATGCTGAAGCTGCAACTCCAATACTCTGGTCACCTGATGCAAAGAGCCGATCACTGGAAAAGCCTCTGATGCTGGGAAAGACTGAAGGCGGGAGAAGAAGGGGACGACAGAGGATGAGAGGGTTGGATGGCATCACTGAGACGACGGACACGGACTTGAGCAAAGTCCGGGAGATGAAGGACACGAGCCTGGGGTGCTGCAGACCATGGGGCTGCAAGGAGTCGGACGCGACTCAGAGGCGGAACAGCAGTAGCGAGACTCCCGTGAGAACTGGCTCAGGCGGCGCCACCTCAACAGGAGGGCCCCGTCCCCAGCGCTGTGCTTCTCCAGCTCCCACGCACACCTGATCGCTGGAGGACCCTGTGGCAGTGAAGATTCTGATTCCACAGGCCTGCAGTGCCTCTAACGAGTGCTAGCTGACGCCAAGGCAGTGGGCCTCTGGAGTGTGCGGCGGGTTGGCCCTGCCCACACACACAGGCTGCTCTGTTGACGAGATGCCGAGCACCTCGGGCATGGGGGATCCGGCGCTCGGCGTCAGCGGTGTGAGCTGTGGCCCTGGACATCCGCGTGTGAGCGATACTGGCAGGCCCCAGGCACGTACGTCGTCACATCTCCTGTCCTGTGTCCTTTGAGCAAAACGTGGGTACAGATCCATACAATGGAGTGTCATTCAGCCTTAAAAAGGGAGATACTACAATGAGACGCCACTTCACACCAGTCAGAACTGCGATCATAACAGTCTGCAGATGACAGGGACTTCCCCGGTGGTCTGGTGGCTAAGACTCTGAGCTCCCAATGCAGGGGGCCCAGGTTTGATCCCTGGTCAGGAAGCTAGATCCCACATGCTGCAGCTAAGACCCAGCACAGCCAAACAAATAAAATAAACATTTCTGAAATGGCTGAAATGGTAAACTTTACATTATGCATTATTTTACTACAATCACAAAAAACAAAAACCGATTACACCCAAATGCCATGGAGCTTTGTGGACGACGCCACGTGTGGCAGTGGGAACAAGGAGGATGTGAGCGGCAGAAAGATCTGGATAAGAGAAAGACAAGCTCCAGTCGGCCCTCCCCACCAGAGGCTACACATCTCAGGGAGCCACCAACCGCAGGTGGAAACCACTAGCGACCGGCAGCTGGCTCAGTCTACAGATGCGGAGCCCAAGGATGGAGAGGCGCATCCGCTCCACAGACTCTGGGAGTCGAGGGAGTCCTGGAACTGACCCACCACCCAGCAGGGTACCAAGGAAGGACCTCGATTCATCCTCGAAAGCCTTCCTCTCAAGACAACAATCTCCAGCATCCAGTTTGTCTCTCTTCCCGTTTCAGTTCCAGGTTTCAAAGACACTGGTGAATTGCCCTGGGATTCCCAGCAGTGCGCGTGGCAGCTGAAGGACACACGAAATATTACTGCATTTGTGTCACTCCTGAACTTCTGCACGTGCAGGACTAGAGGCAACCTGCGTAAGACAGAAGTCCTGTTCTTTTTTTAAGGGAAGTATAGTTGATTTACAACATTGTGCCAATCTCTGCTAGAGAGCAAAGGGATTTGGTTTTTACACATATTAATATACACATTATTTTTTATATTCCTTTCTGGACTTCCCTGGTGGGCCAGTGGTTAAGAATCCACCTGCCAAGGCAGGGGGGGGGTTCGATCCCGGTCTGTGAAGCTTGCTTCCACGCGTCACGGGGCACCTGAGCCCATGGGCCACAACTCCTGAGCCTGAGCTCCAGAGCCCGTGAGAAGCCCTCGAACTGCAACTAGAGTAGCCCCTGCTTGCAGCAAATACAGGCAGCCCACATGCAGCAATGAAGACTCAGCACTGCCAAAACATATAAATAAAATATTCTTTTCTATGACAGTTTAGGGGCTTCCCTGGTGGCTCAGCTGGTAAAGAACCCACCTGCAGTGCAGGAGACCCCGGTTCGATCCCTGGGGTGGGAAGATCCCCTGGAGAAAGGAAGGGCTACCCCCTCCAATATTCTGGCCTGGAGACTTCCATGGACAGTCCATGGGGTCACAAAGAGTCGGACATGACTGAGCGACTTTCACTCGCATTCACACGATGGTTTATCCCTGGACCCTGGAGAGCTCCTGTGCTACACAATAGGACCTTTTTATCCATTCTCTGTATGATAGTTGGCGTCCACCAACCCCACATTCTCAGTCCACTCCTCTCCTTCCTCCTCCCCTTGGCAACCATGAGCCTGGTCCCCATCTAGTCCTTATGTTGGCAACGAGCTGGACATTGGACTGGAGGCGTGAGCAGTTTCATTTTCATAAGATGGGTTTCAACTACATTTTCCAAAAACTCAAATAAAATATCTCAGCTTTAACTTAAATACTGCTTGACGTTAAACTGTTATACTCACCCATCTTAATTGAATTTTGCCTTTTCAATTTAATACGAATTTTTGAACACTTTAGAATTAAGTCATATAAACAGTTTCAGTTTCTAACAACTGCTTTAATTTACACTTGTGGAGTCTTTTAACTACATTTTCCACTTGAACCTTTTAGGCCAGTGTGCTCCCAGAGGAATTTCTGCAGTGATGGAAATGTTAAATGTCTATGTTCTCCCGAAGAGCGGCTGCTGGCCCCTTGGACAATGGAGCAAACGTTTGAAATGTGGCTGGTGCGACTGAGGAACTAGCTTGTTAGTTTTGTTTTACCTTAATGAATCTAGATGTACTTTTTGTTTTTGGCCACAGAGTATGTCGGGTCTTAGTTCAATCTGGTGCCTCATGCACTGGGAGCATGGAGTTTTAACCAATGGATGGCCAGGGAAGTCCCAAAATTTACTTTTAAATAAGCCACATGTGGCTAGGCTTACAGCCCTGAACAGAGCCCCTTTAGATTAGCACTGTTACTAAAACCCAAAAACAAGTGAAAATCTTGACTATAAAAAATGATTCTGCTGTGACGAAGTCAATAAAAATAAATCACATGACATCCATAATAAACTGTGTCTTTGTTACTCATCCAAGCAAGGCTGCCCAGCAACGAGTGCCAAAGACGCGTGTGAAAGTTAACTCCGCTCAGCTGTCTTTCCACGTGTTTGCTCGGCCATGCCCTGTGGGATCTTAGTTCCCAGACCAAGGGTCAAGCCTGTGCCCCTTCACTGGGGGCATGGAGCCTTGGCCTCTGGGCCCCAGGGAAGTCCCCCCTTAAGCTGTCTGTGAAGCCATTCAGTCTTCAATCATATGAAGGCCGCTGCTTCACAGTATTCAGTTCTGTCTCTACAGGAGCACAGCTGTTGAAAGGAGGACAGAACCCATTTTGTCGAGAAGCTCGTCAGCTTGACGTTTAACTTGAGATTATCCAGACATAGAGCGGGTGGGCTTCGCGGGGACACAGCTCCGGCCCCACAGCACTGGGGGCGGGCCCGTCAGTGAATGAATGAAGGAGGCCGATGATGGTGTGTCCCGGGAGCCCTGCCAGGCCCGGCCAGGGTGTGGGCAGTGGGGAGGGCTAATTCCCTGCATGTGGCAGCGGGCAGATGATCCTAGAACATGCCGTGTGTGGGACTCGCCTGCAGCCATTGGTGATGGTGACTGCTGTCAGCCCCCAGGTCTGCACAGGAGGCAGAAGGGCAGGGCAGAGGCCAGGCGGACCCAGGCGTGAATGCACCGACTGCGCTTCGACCAAATCAGGCAGGAATGGAAACTGCAGCCACTCCCAGGACGGCCGAGGGTCAGAGGAGATGATGTGCAGAAACCGAGGGCCGGGACTTCCCTGGTGCTCCCAACGCAGGGGCCTGGGTCCGACCCCTGGTCCGGGAACTACATTCCACTTGCCACAGCTAAGAATTCAGGAGTTCGCCTGCTGCAACTGAAAAGGTTCTGCTTACCGCAACTAAGGTCAAAGATCTTGAGTGTTGCAACTAAAACCTGGAGCAGGACTCCCCTGGCGGCTGGTGGATAAGAACCAGCCCGCCAGTGCAGGGGATCTGGGTTCGATCTCTGGGCTGGAAAGATTTCACATGCATCGCAGCTACTAAGCCCTTGGGCCACAACTGCCGAAGCCCTCGAGCCTGGAGCCCGTGCTCCGCAGCAAGAGAAGCCCCTGCTCAACGCAACTCAGAAAGCCCACTCGCAGCAATTAAGACCCAGTGCAGTTGAAAATAAAGAAATAAATTTAAAAAAATAAACCTGGTGCAGCCAAATAAGTATTTTTTTTTAAGTATGGGTCACCTCCCTCTACTCCATAAAGCCCTGTCCCCAGGTTAGTCCAGCAAGACAGAAGCAACCGTGAAGCTCACCTCCCCGCCAGCCCCTTCTCCAGCCACCCCAGCCACCCACTGAAGTCAGAGAAAGCTTTGCCAAGATGGAATGATTTCTCTGACAGCCCCTGGATCTTCAGAAACTTGCTTTGGACAAACTGCCTCAAAGCTTCTCTGGAAAGAGACACCCTGGATCAGAGTAACCATGACAAAGAGCCACACTCCGGAGCACCAGCTGTAGACCAGATACCTCGCCAGCTGCTGCACGCACCTCATCTTAATCACCTTGAGGACCGCCGAGGTTTAGGAAAACTGTGACCTCCAGAATTCGGAGTCCCGGCTGAAGCAGGACAAAGCAGCTTTGAAGGGACTTCAGACAGCAAGACAGGACTAACCCTACAGAAGGCCTCTCAGGGCCAGCACGAGATCACCACCCCCGCCTGTCAACCTCCCTTACAAAGGGGAAAGCGGGGCTCAGGGAAAAGCCCCCCGCCCGTGAGAAGGAGCAGAGAGGAGGGCAGGGTCACAGCACCAGCCCCTGGCTCCTCCTCCTTCCCCAGGATGCTGCCGTGGAAGGAGTGAGAACCCATCTCTGACCTTAGGAGCAACTCCAACCACCACGGCAGGACCTGCGCTGTGAAGGGAGTGGGGGTCTCCAGCCTGGTGACTGTCGTGTTGGCAGTCAGAGATCCTCACATGGACCTGGGGACCGGGGCAACACCCTGAATGGACAAAGGGTCGAGTGTGTGCCGCAGAGATGCTCCCGCAGCGTGACTGCCCAGAAGCAGAACCCAGAAAACAACGTGAGCGTCCAACAGAGGGAAATCACGAAAGAAAGCAGGGTGTGATGGCGAGCTGCAACACACGCAAAGCCCACGCTGAACTGCGGCTGCAAGCAGTTAGGAAAGACGAAGGAGAAGGGCGTACAGCAAGTCAATTTTTAAAAACCAGCATACAGTGCTAGCTGCAGGGTGTCCACAGGAGAAAAATCAACACATTTAACAGGGACGATCTCGGGACCATGGCATTGAGGGTTTGCTGCTTTTTTATACCTACTTCCCAGCATTTAACAACTTTTCTCCAAGGAGCATGAGCTACATCTATAACCACATTTTATAATGACCACCACCCCCCCAGCCCCCGCCATTTAAGGTCACACTGCATTAAGCCAAAGCGGACACTGGTGTCTGCACAGCTTGATTCAATCATCTAAAGTCACACAGCCAGGATCCATGCAACAGATTTTGACTGGTAACTACTCAGGTGCCAGGTGTTGTTCTGGGCACGGAGAGGCAGATGGGACTTCATTCCCCAGTCTCCTTGCAATGAGTTGTGGCCTCATGGGGCTCGCCCAGGAAATGTGAGACCTTGTTGCCTTCCAGAACACATAGAACCAAATTTATTTTTATTCTCAAGACCCTGGACTTCCCTGGTGGTCCAACAGTTAAAATCCACCTGCCAATGCAGGGGTCACAGGTTCGAACCCTGGTCTGGGAAGATCTCACAAGCTGTGGAGCACCTAAGCCCACACACCACAATTGCTGAGCCCTAGAACCTGTGCTCTGCAACAAGAGAAGCCCTCACAATGAGAGGCCCACACACGACTAGAGAGAAGCCCCCACTCGGCAACGAAGACCAGTGCAGCCAAAAATAAACAAAAACATTCTTTAAAAGAATCACAAAGACCCAGAAGCACCCTCTGTATCTTTCCTTCCCTCCCTCAGAGGTGACCACTAACCTGACCTTGTAATCATCACTTTCTCACTTTTTCCATACCTTTCTCTGCATTCCTAAACCACACAGCTGGTTTGCAGGGTTTCGAGTGTTACATGATTGGAGTTGTGCTTTCTTCCGTGTTTTGCTATCGTTCAACACATCCGTGTGATCTATCCATATACTCTTTGGAACTGGAGTTCGTTTCCATTGCAGGATTACTATTCCACTGGATAAGGACACCCTGTTCAATCAGCGTGGACCTCTGGGCTGCCTCCAGGTCTTGCTTACCTTGAACAATGCTGCTGACAAGTTTCTGGGCCATCTTACCCTGGTGCACATGCGTGCAGAATTTCTCTAGGGCAGACACCCAGACAAGAATGGCCGTGCCCAGGTTCACATGATAATTTCTGTTTTCCAAAGCAATTATAATAGTTTTGTCAGACTTCCAACAACCTGAATACAAGCACGGCATCCCAAGGACTCTGACTTTGCATTTCCTTGATCACCAACACAAGTGAGCCGTTTTTCACGCGCTTGCTGCTCATCTGTGTTCTCCCTTCCAGAAATGACTCTTTTCCTATTTTGTACGGGGTTGTCTTTTCCTTATTGCAGTTCTTTATAGATTCTGGACATCAAACTTTTTTGGTCATGCTGTGTGGCTTCTGGGATTTTAGCTCCCCAAACAGGAATTGAGCCCAGGCCACAACAGTGAAAGCGTATAGTCTTACCCACTGGCGGTGGTGGTGGTTTTAGTGCTAACACGTGTTTGACTCTTTTGCGACCCCATGGACAGTGGCCCGCCAGGTTCCTCTGTCCACGGGATTTCCCAGGCAAGAATATTGGAGTGTGTTGTCATTTCTTTCTCCAGGGGACCCTTCCGACCTACGACCAAACCCAAGTCTCCTGTGTCTCCTGCACTGGAGTCACCAGGGAAGCCCCTGAGCCACTGGCCCACCATGGAATTCCTGATTCTGGGGATGGATTACTTGTTGGTTAAACGTGCTGCTAATAAGTCCTCCAAGTTTGTGGCTTGTCTTCTCTTGTTCTCTTGGCGATTTTTTTTATTTTTGGCGAATAAACATGTAAAATTTTCTATGGTGGCTGAGTTTATCAACCTTTTATAGTTTGGACATTCTTGTGCTTCAGAAATCTCTACCTAGCATGAGGGCCAAAAGATGCTATTTTAAGTTTTCAAAAGGTTTTCAATTTTTTTTTTTAATTTCACTGGTAAATGTTTTTTCATGCTTAAAGGCAAATGCATTCAGTTCCTTTCCACGCAGAACATACAGTATCTTACATGCTTGTTCTTTCTTTTCCAAATCAAGTTTGGGACAACCTTTGAGGGCCCACTCATCCTCCACAGAGGGCCACCTTGTACCACGTTCTGGTCAGTGTCTTCCACAGGAGAGAAAGGAATATTTTTGCTGAGCTACAGATTAGTCCAAGTGAAGTGTGCTAGAAAAGGTAATGGCTACTGTCTGTCCAGTTGTGGTCAAGCTCACAGTAGGGTCGTTATCCAGGTGAACCAACAGATGCCAGAGAAGCCATTCAGATACACCGTAGTAGGTAGGAAGCCACAGGAGACGAAGGGGAGAGATGTGCCGGTCTAGGGTGAAGTCAAGAGACTGCTGGCTCAAAAAAAAACAGGAAAAATGGAAGTGAAGTCATCCTCTTTAGGATGCCCTGCCAAGCAGAAAGGCTCCAAAACACCCACCAGTCACTAGAACACTCTTCTTCCCAAACGACCCCAGCTCCTCTGCTTTGCTGTTGACCTGCGCTTCCCTGGCGGCTCAGTCAGTAAAGTCCACCCGCAACACAGGAGACCAAGGTTCGATCCCTGGGTCGGGAAGATACCCCGGCAATGGAAATGGCAACCACTCCAGTATTCTTGCCTGGAAAATTCCATGGACAGAGGAGCCTGGTGGGCTACAGTCTATGGGGTCACAAAGAGTCCGACACAACGAAGTGACTTTCTCTCTTTTCTCTGTGCAGGTATCCCGTGTTCTCTCGGATCTTCAGCTGCTCCTTGGCTTTCTCCTGTGTCCTTCTCTACCCGCTGCCAGTTAACTTTGATGGACCTAGTATGGCTCACAAGCTAAAGGGAAGAAACCCACCTCCCAAAGCCGTCGCAGCCGACTTTCCCACCTTCTGGAATATGAAACTCGCACACCATCCAGGTGTTCACGCGCTCAGTCGCGTCCAACTCTTCACGACCCCATGGACCGCAGCACACCAGGCTTCCCTGTCCTTCACCAAATGACATCAATAACAGCTGGGTTGCCACACTCGACTTTTTTGGCTGAAGGTTCAGATTCCTGCCTAAACACCATGGCTGCTTTTTAGCAAGTTCTGCGAGGTCCAGGGACTCAAAATTTTCCTCACAGTTTCCTTGACTGGCTGCCGCCATTCCAGGGAGCTCATCTAGCGATGACACCTGCTTCAACTGGAGAAGGAAGGTGGGCGGTGGAGCGCAGGCGCGCGGGCCGG